>OX328101.1:66044023-66299732 GCA_946811185.2 Hippopus hippopus
ATTGGTATTGAAAAAAATCGCGAGAAAAGGAGTAATTGCTTGTCACAAGGAATTGCTCCATTTATCAAATGTTTTCCAAAGCTGTTGAATGAAGGAGTGCTAAAAATTGCTTAAGTATTTGTGCAGTAATTAGTTTAATGTGTTAATATTTGGGTCTATCAACATCTATGTCAAATTAGGAATAGCACAGTTATTTTTATTAGGGGAAGGGAAAGAGGGAAACATTGTTAAATAACGGTATGAAAGAAAATGTGCAAAGAGGAGTAAATGCTTGTCACAAGCATTTGCACCTTTTATCACAATGTTTTCTGAAGTTATTCAATAAAGGAGTATTGAAAATTCATATGCATTTGTACGATAATTAGTTAAGTGTTTACCACACAATTCCGAGTATTAACAACTCTGAGGAAATAGCCTTTTGGAGCTGGTAATCAGCATTTTCTCCTTTCTCACAATGTTTTCTGCCCTTTCAAAGACTAATTTCATAATAAGTGCAGCACTTGATTTGTAGCCAGCAAATGCCTTCAGTTTAGACCAGTCTAAATTTTTGTCATTTGGTACAGGGTCAAGTAATTTTTTCAGGTATTCTTTAACTCTTTACCATGACTCTACCAAATTGAAAGCATTTGCAGGCGACCAATTAGTAGTAGCTCATATGATGATTTCTGTCTTTGATAGGGTAGAAAACACTGTGGGAAAGGGAGAAAATGCTGGTTACCAGCATTTTCTCCTTTTCCCACAGTGTTTTCAAAAGCCCTTCTTCCTTAGGGTCATTAAAACTCAGGATTGTGTGATAAAGAGTTAAGTACATGACCGTACTTTATGTGCCATGGAATGTTTTCCTCTGATTGTCTCTCTACTGTCACACCTATTTTTGTCATTCAATCCTGTCAAATGCCACCTTATCAATGATCCCTCATTCATTTTCTTTATCAGACATGTCTCTTGTTCTGTTCCGTCTTGTCCCTATCCCTCTCTTTATAACTCCTTATAACACAATCACAAGTTTTAACGACCCTAAACCTCTCCTGGGAGTGTCCTTAGGCAAGACACATCAGAGCCCTACCCTAGTTCTGGTAAAACTGAGGAAATACATGAATATATGAGCTGTTGCTGTGAGATGACTGAAATAATGTTGAATGTGGCATAGAACACCATTCAATCAATAACGACCCTGAAGAAAGTAGGCTTTTGAAAACATTGTAGGAAAAGGAGAAAATGCTAGTTACAAGCATTTTCTCCTTTTTCCATTATTTTTTCTACCCTTCCAAAAACAATTTCAGGTTTGGGGTCACATTTATTTTGTCGTCTGCAAATGCTTTCAATTAAGACAGGTCTAAATTTTTGTGGTTTGATAAAAAGTTAAATATTTTGCCAAAGAAAACTAACATGACTGATTTTCCACTGACAAAAACACAGACAAAATCCTGTTTTAATCTTTACCAAACAACAAAGTTTTAGTCTAGTCCAATATGAAAGCATTTGCTGACGACAAATGAAATTTGGTTCAAATGATGAGATTTTCCTTTGAAAGGATAGAAAACATCATGAGAATAAGATTTTCCCACAATGTCTTCTATAGCCTCTTTCCTCAGGATTGTAAAAAAATTCATGATTGTTGGGTAAAAGGTTAATTATAAATAACAGTGCATGTGATGACTCATACGTAGAAAATCCCAAGTTGTAAGTTAATCCCTGACCAAACAATCCCCATAATTTGACGAGCATAAACAAACATTTGAAAAAAAATGGTAAAAAAGAAAAAAAAATTGCTGCGAGACAGATTCTTTCCTTCTTTCCCCAGAATGTCTTCTACATGTCACAGAAACAAATTCCATCATTTGAGTCATATTTTATCATTTATGTTGAAAATTTAATGGTTTCAAATCAGAACGGTCTAAATTTGTCATCTAGTTTTAGGTTAATTCTTTAACAAACAGTGATATTATTTAGGATTTGGTCAAATTGAAAGCATTTGCAGTTGACAAATTCTTTTTAGTGCAAATGATGATATATGTCTGTGATAGGATAGAAAACATTGCGGAAAAAGGAGAAAATGCTGTTAACCAGCATTTTCTCCTTTTACCACAATGTTTTCAAAAGCCGCCTTCTTCAGCATTGCTAAAAGTCAGAGTTGTGTGGTAATGGGTTAATCCCTATCTTGAAACCTGCCCAGATATGTAAGGGAGATAAAGAAGGGAGATAAAGAAGGGATTACTCAAAGCTGATTATGTGATTATATAATAAATTTGTGTTTTCTGTTAATCCTGTCGTACAATACCCAAAGTTTTTTTTATGCTAATACTCTCGTGGTGATAAAATCTGAAAGCCTGATCCGTTTCCTTTTTCATGAAATATCAACCACTTTCTTTTTTTCATTTTGAAACAACTATGGAAGTATGGGTAAATTGAAAAAGTTTTGTTTGTATTGGGGTTTAACAGCTTAGGTCATATTACAGCGGTCAGTGCACCTACACATGTGTTTCCTGGCTTTCTCATACCTGGTACTGACATGACTTGCTTTCTAAGTCACTGACCACTTTTCTCACATGCAACAGAGGTGAGAGGCGAAAAATCACTGGAAAGAAAGTTTGCCTCAATAGGGTATTGGCTTGAACAAGTACACAAGTATTTTCACATGTTTCTTTTGGAGAATGTATGAATATCATGGTTATATTGTGCTCAATTTCATAATAACTGTGAATATTTTCAAATTTCCTGTAACTGTTGTAACTCAGTAAGAAAAACTCTTTACTGCAAGACAAAAATTTAGACTGGTTCAATTTGATAGCATTATAAATTGTGCAGACCACAAGCTAAGTGTTTCACAATTTTAGGATATTTCTTTTGAAAGGGCAGAAAACATTTTTGAAAAAAAAAAAAGAGATAATGCTGGTTACCAGCATGTTCTCCTTTTTGCTACAATGTTATTTACCCCTTTATAAAGTTCATCATTTGAGGCATATTCATTTTATTGTCTGGAAATGCAAAGGTCAAGAATGGACAAAGTTTAACCCTTTACCACACGATCCCGAGTTTTAACGACCCTAAAGAAGAAAGCCTTTTGAAAACATTTTGGGAAAAAGAGAAAATGCTGGTTACCAGCATTTTCTCCTTTTCCCAAAATGTTTTCTGCCCTTTCTAAGACAATTTTCTCTATTTGAGCCACATTCAGGTTGTCGTCTGCAAAATGCTTTCAATTTGGACCAGTCTTACATTTTGTCATTTGGTAAAGAGTTAAGATGCTGTTGTTTAGTAAAGAATTAAAGATATATCCTTACAGCCAGAGTGACAAAACGCTGTAACAATTTGATAGACTGAATTTAGTCAAGACTAGAATGGTTCAAGATTTAGTCAGCTGTGTTTCACTCTATACTAGAAGACAGAATTTTAGACTGGGCTAAATTGAAAGCATTTGCAGACGACAAAATAAATGTCACTCAAAAATTGAAATTTGATTTGGGAAGGGTAGAACGCATTGTGGGAAAAGGAGAAAATACTGGTTTCCAAAATGAATTTCAATTTTGATTCATGTTTATTTTGTCATCTGCAAATGCTTTGAATTTGGTCTAGTGTAAAATTTTGTCGTTTGGTAAAGACTTAATTTAGGACTGTCAGGAAGATCGCAGGGTTGTATAACATTACCTTAAACCTGATCTATCAGCATGTAAGATAATTCACAGCCATACATCCGTAAACTTTCCTCGTAAACAGTTAAGATAGAAAACAAACATCTTGATACAAAGAGCACCCTGTGGTTTTTCACCAAGTTTGGAATGTTAGACAACTTCATCATCTTAATTTTTTGTCCGTTTCTCCTTCAGAATTTTGCTTGTCAAGCAGATCTTCGGGTTCTGACTCTGCTTGTTTGCTATTTAACTCTTTATCACATAATTTTGAGTTTTTAAGACCCTGAGGATAAAGCCTTTTGAAAACATTGTAGGAAAAGGAGAAAATGCTGGTTACCAGCATTTTCTCCTTTTCCCACAATGTTTTCTACCCAGTAAAAGACAGAGTTCCATCATTTATGCCACATTAAAAGTGTTGTCTGCAAATGCTGTTAATTTTGACGTGTCTATATTTTTGTTGTTTAGTAAATGGTTGGCTCAATACCAAACAACTAATTTTTAAGACTTGTGCGAAATGGGAGCATTTGCAGACAACAGATTAAATGTGACTCAAAAATTGAAACTGAATTTTTAAATTAGATCTAGCCAGATCTCTTTTTTCCACAATGTTTTCTACCTGTCAAAACCACATTCAATTTTTAAATAACATTTGTTTTGTCTTCTGTAAATGCTTTCAATTTGGACAAATCTGAAATTTTGTTGTTTGGTAAAGGATTAATTATGCAAAAACTAACCATTTTACCGATATTGAACATATCGGTAATGCAATTATTTTAAAGTAAAGTTTATATCCCAGTTTATTCCCATTAATTCTTTACCATATGAGAAAAGTATAGACTTGTCCAAATTGGAAGCATTATGGAGATGACAGTTGATCAAATTTGTCTTTGAAAGGGTAGAAAACACTGTGGGGAAAAGGAGGTCATGCTGGTTACTAGCATTTTCTCCTATATACCCACAACGTTTTTAAAAGGCTTTTTCCTTAGGGTCGTCTAAACTTGGGATTGTGTGGTAAAGGGTTATATCAAATTTTATGCCTATAGGGGTTGCAACCTTCAGATACATATAAATGCACTTAATAATGTACATGTTTGCCCATTAGCACCAAAATTTACTTAGTTATTCGTTCTTATGAATTCGTTGTAAAGGACAAATACTTCATTTTTAAGTGCCGAGCTCTGGTAGCTCAGTCGGTAGCATGCAGGATTAAGAAGGGGGGGGGCTTTGGGTTTGATCCCTGGCCTGGCCAACATCTTTCCGGGGATTGATGATAGTCATTGCGACTGGATTCATCCCTTTCCCACAGTTGACCATTGTTTTGGCAATGGTTTTGTGGGGAAGCAGCCAGTGACTTGGAAAGAAAATTGTGCAGAGTACTTGTAAAAGGGACTCCAGGAAAGCAGGGATAGGTGCACTGGCCACAGTGATATAACTGAAATAATGTTGAAAATGGTGTTAAACATCTTACAATCAATTGAGTTTTAAGCCTTAGAGTGCTGAATAAACCCGGCAAACATTTCCATTGGAGGAAAAAAAGCCTAATTAGAGCAATGTCATGGTTGCTTTATCCAGAATGTCTCAGCAAAGTGGACAGTGTAGATCAAAGATCAGACTGCACATTTTGTGCAGTCTGATCTTGATCTACACTGGCTGCAAAGGCACCTGTAGTTGTGAAAGGCTCTAAGGGTGAAACTGCCAGTGAATGATTTTGAACACAGTTCAAAATCGTTATAGCTAGGCACAATGCTATAATAATGCTGTATTACGGATGGCTTTGTGGTGTTTCATTGAGGTCAGCCAGTTTAAAGGCCCCGTATTGGTCAAACAAGCACAATTCAGGTGTTAAGATGCACTTAAATTTAGATCATACTATTTAATAGTATGAAAATTATTGTGAAGACTGCAATCTGTAAAGTTGGTGCCAGCTAATGTCATATTTTGTTGACTGGTTGTTTAGTATTTCACGTGTTGCCACCATTAACAGCAGAAGAAAAACAACCGTGTGGACCAAAAATCAGACTGATTATTTTGAACTGTATAGTTTAAGAGAAACTTTTCCTTCTCCGTGATTAATTTCAGTAAAAAAAAAACAAAAAGTTTTATGGTCAGTGCAAATATTACAGACGTGAGTGCAAAAATGCAACATGTTATAAAGGTTATGAAATACCATATACAGTCTATAAATATCGTCAGATGATCAGACTTTGCCAGTTAGAAGACTTATAAACAAATATTGATCCGAGGGCTGTTTGGGTTTGTTTTTATATAAATATCCAGTGTTTAAAATTGAAAAAATGTCAATAAATGTCAAATAGTTTTCCTGCACACGTATATAATGTGGATAGTATGATTCATTGGAGAATTTCTGATTATTATGTTAAAGAAGGATATGCAGATAAGAAATTATCAAAAATTCTCCCCCCACCCCCTCAAAAAAAAAGGAGAATTTTCCTGTAATTGTTTCCAGTTTTTAACTTTTTTCCTGGCCAAACTTTATTTTCCATTTTTTTAAAGTCTTTTACCACACAATACAGACGGTATTAACAACCTAGAAAAAGGGGTTTTGAAATGATGGGAAAAGCAGAAAATGCTGGTAACCGAAACCAGCATTTTCTTCTTTTCACAGTGTTTACTACTCTTTCAAGGGTTTGATACCCAATTGCAGCAAACTTTCATTATGGCAATTTTTCGCCTCTCACCTCTGATGCATGTGAGAGAGTAGTCAGTGGCTTGGAAAGGCAGTTGTTTTAGTACTGGTGTGAGAAAGCCAGGAAACACATGACTGTGTTGGTGCATTGACTGCCGTGATATGACCTTTGGTGTTAAAACTATGTTAAACTCCAATAGGACATACAAAACTAAAAAATCATCTAATGGTATGAAAGGCCTATCAATTTTTTTTCTAACCCTTTACCAAAATGACAAAGTTAAAATTTGGACTTGTTGAAAAAAAAAAAAGCCTGCAGGTGTCATAGACGACAAAGTAAGTGAGACTCAGAAATTAAAATTTGTTTTTTTGAATTGGAAGAAAACATTGTGGGAAAAGGAAAAAATCCTGGTTACCAGCATTTTCTCCTTTAATTACCCCCAATGTTTCCAAACCCTTTTGTTCATGGGCGTTAAAACTGGATTGTGATGACAAAATTTTAGACAGATCCAAGTTGGAAGTATTTCCAAAGGACATTGTAAATGTGGCACAAGTAATGGGATTTGTCTGTAAAGGACAAGAAAACATTGTGGGAAAAGAAAATGCTGATTACCAGCATTTTCTCTTTTTCCCACAATGTTTCAAAAGCTTTCTTTCTCGGAGTCATTAAAACTCGGGATTGTGTGGTAAAGGGTTAAGGGGAGGAAATGGGGAGTTAATTATTCAGGAAGACAGATGTTTATTAAAATAATCATTTAGGAACTATTTACTGTAATTTGACAGAATGAAAAATGAAGTGTTCACCTGAACAGGTATAATAATCCCCCTCCCATTTTTTATGGACCGGGATTTTTTGACTGCAGTAATTAACCCGTAGGCTGCTAAATGTGACTCTAGAATCTTTTGCGGACAGTATAGATCAAGATCAGACTGCACAGAATGTGCAATCTGATCTTGGATCTACACTGTCCGATAATTGAATAATTAACCCAAACTTACCTTTGTAGATGGGAAGTTGAAGGTTGATCCCATTTTTTTCCACAAAAATTATCTTTGAAAAAGTAAAAATTAGGTTTTTACTGTTGGCTAGAAAGTTTCATTTTACTTTTTTGGCAGGATAAAGGTTATTTTCTCCAGCTTTGTTTCAAAGATGAAAATGTAACAAGAAATCTCTTTAAAAAAGATAGCATATATTTGCTTTCAAACTTTCTTTCCAGTGATTTTTCACCTCTCATATCTGATGCATGTGAGAGAAGTAATCAGTGTCTTTGAAAGAAAGTTGTGTGAGTGCTGGTGTTAGAAAGCCAAGAAACACAGGCTTAGGTGCAATGACTGCTGTGATATGAACTAAGCTGTTAAATTGGCGTTAAACTCCAATACAGTCAGTCAAACTTTCTTCTCAGAAAGGTAAACGATGGGAAACCCCCAGGATAATGGGTGTAAAAGTCCCAATTTACAATTTATTTTTGTTGTAAACAGTTGTTATTTCATGGTACATTGGTCTATACATGTATTCACATTATGTTTGTGTATTAAGATGTTGCATACAGTTTGATTGGAGGGAAAAAAACACGAAAATATTAAATGATTGATTGATTTATTGAATGGTGTTTAACGTTATTTCAACATTGTTTCAGTTACATCATGGCAGCCAGTAACCTATCCATCCTTTCCTGGAGATTCTTTTACTAGTACCATGCACAATATTCTTTCCAAGCTACTGGCTGCTTTCCTACATAACCATCATTGATACAATGGTCAGCAATGAGAGAGGAATGAATCCTGTCGCAATTACTATCATCAATCTTCTGAAAGAAGTTGGCCGAACCGGGAATCGAACCGGGAACCATTGAACTGGGAATCGACGACACACACACACACACACCCCCCCACCCCCCCACCCCTTTCAAATCTTGTACGCTACCAACTGAGCTACCAGGGCTTGGCGAATTATATTAAGATAAAATTTCAAACTGGGTTGTTGTTTTGATGAAGGATTTTGTGAGACAAGTTTGTTGACAGATTAATGCTCAGAAACAAGAAGAATCAGTCATTTTTACCTGAATTCTTGACACTTTTACTGATGTGTGATAAACAAGGTAAAAATAAATGAGAGGTGCCCTTCAAAAGGGACAGTTTAATGCATCTTCGAAATGCATTATAGCAACAAAGTTGTTGCATATGGATCCATTTTGTGTAATATCCAGCTAGTATGTGGGAGACAAGTTTGATAATGTTCAATAAACCATGTTTGTGAGTTATGAGGAACAGTGAATAAACCACAATGTCCTTGATAGGGTAGAAAACAATATGGGAAAAGGAGAAAATGCTGGTAACCAGCATTTTCTCCTGTTCCCATATAGTTTTCAAAAAGCTTCTTTCTTAGGGTCGTCAGAACTCAGGATTGTACGGTTAGGGGTTTAAATCTTTCTGAAGAAAAACTGAGGTTACTGAGACTGGGTTGGCTTTTGTCCCTGTTTTACCCTTTGAATGATTGTGAAGCAAGGTTAAGTATCTATGTGTAACATATTTCAGTACTTTGATGTGACATTGAAAAAAGCTGGAGGGCTAATGTGTTGAACTACTAGTTTTCAATACGTACTGTATGTTAAAACTGTCACTACTGAATAAATAAATTGCATTTTTTCGAAGCCTACAAATACAGTTTCACTGCTAGATAAAAAAAAAATAGCTTGGTCATAGTCTAGAATAAAGAAGTGGACCATGTAGATCAAAGATCAGACTGGACATTCTGTGCAGTCTGATCTTGATCTGCACTGTCCATAAAAGCCTCTGGTGTCGTCTATGGGATGGAAAGAGTTAATGGTCATGGTAACATATTTTATAGGAGAAAATCGAAGGCCTAATTGAAGCCAAAAGTAAAAATCATTCTTAAATTGCATTTGAATTTAAGGATAGGGCACCCTATTGGGATGCGTGTGACATCGCCTTTCATTGCCAAAAAACGTACAGATTCAGCTTACACTTCGGTAATCCGTAATGGATGGGAGAACCAGCGTCTATCAGCCGATTGATGGATTATCATCTTCACAATAATTTTCATACTGTTAAATGGTATGATTTAAATTTAGATTGCTTGTAACACTCCATTGTTTGCTTTTGGCTGCTACTGGGACTTCAACCATTAGGCTGCTAACTGACCTTTTGCGGATGGTGTAGATCAAGATCAGACTGCACAGAATGCGCAGTCTGATCATTGATCTACGCTAGCCGATTAGAGCATATTTTCCCGTGAAAAATACCTTTGAAACAGTAAAATGTGGGGTTTTACTAGCAGCTTAAAAGTTGCATTTTATTTATTTAGCAGGAAATGTGAAATAAAATTTACAATGTATGGATCCTTATGCCTGTTCTCTAATATCAAACATTCCTATACATGTAACTTTAACTCTTTTACTACCAGATAAACAAGTTCAAGTTTTCATTGGATACAAGTGAAGTTACATTGCAAGATAATAAGACAGTTTCGTAATTATCTAGAATAGGGTAGTGGACTGTGTATATCAGAGATCAGACTGCATGTTCTGTGCAGTCTGATCTTGATTTACACTGTCCTCAAAAGCTCCCTGAGTCCTCAATGATAAGAAAAGAGTAAAGAGTTAGTCTAAGGGTTGTGCCATTCACTGAAATGTTTTATCTGAAAAGGACAAGATAATACTAATTCTTGAACACATCTGTGAACCTGAGGAGAATTTCAATTGCATGTAAATTGTCTTTATACGGTCATTATATTATACCATAGGATCAGGTAACGCTTAGAGTGCATTTCAAAACTATAGTTTGCCTTTGTGGCCAGTGTCATCGAGATCAACAATTGGTTTAGCCAATCAGAAATTGTGTTACTTTCATAATTTTGCAGAAAATCTTGGAGAATAATACTAAGAATGCTCTTAAGAATTGTTGGTGAATACTAACTGCTGTGGAAGAAGGCTTTTGAAAACATTTCCCGAAAAGGAGAAAGTGCTTGAAACTAGCCTTTTCTCATTTTTCCACATTTTCTACTGTAAGAAAGACCATTCTGTTTTTGAGACAAATATAAAACTTTTGTCTGGTGGAGATTTAATTCAAGATAAGACTGCATTCTGTGCAGTGTGATCTTGGTTTGTTTGGTATTTAACACCAGAATAACTGATGGTCACTAAAGCCTGTTGTTAACTTTTTTACAAAATTCTATACTGGTCCAAATTGAAAGCACATGCAGACAACAAATTAGATGTTGCACAAATTATAAAGGTTGTCTATAGTTACCAGCATTTTCTCCTTTTCTCACATTGTTTTCCAAAATCAAGGAGATGTAAAAACCTGGGACTGTGTGATAAAGGGTAAAATTATCTAAAAGTTTGCTTATGTCTTTCTTTCCGGCAAAGAAACTTGAGCTGGGAGGGATAGCATGAAAAGTCAGGGTAATTATCTCAATTACTTGTAAACCTAGACTGGTTGTACACAGGCTACACATATATATTGGGAACAAAACCGTATAATTTTCGGAAATTAAGACTTTAAATGTTCCCCAACCTTTTTTGTGAACAAGGCATGAAAGTGAAGTTTCCAGTTTTCTTTCACTTTTTTCTGGCACCATAGTTTTTCCCTCCTTAAATTAAATTGTATATAACAGATATTACTATAATGTCAGAAAAGTAGAGTGAATGAATTAATTGAATTATGCCATTAATTTAACCCTTTACCAAACAACAAAATTTTAGACCAGTCCCAAATTGAAAGCATTTGCAGACGACATAAATAAATGACTTAGAAATAGAAATTTGTTTTGGAAAGGGTGGAAAACATTGTGGGAAAAGGAGAAAATGTTGGTTACCAGCATTTTCTCCTTTTCCCTCAATGTTTTCAGTAGCTTTCTTTTTCAGGGTCATTAACTCATTTTTTCCAGTACAACTTTTAGTGCATCTGAATACGTAAGGCAGACATAGTCATACAAGGTGCAACTGATATTGGATGATATTTTCTATATCAATCATAACAGAAGAGTTCCTTTTCCCACAATGTTTTCAGAAGCTTTCTTTGTCAGGGTCGATAAAAGACGGCATTGTGGGGGAAAGGGACTGACAGTTGCCATTTCAAATGAGAGGGTTTCAAGTTGCAGGATAACTTAAACCTGGTAGATGTCATAAAACTTAGTAAATATTTAAGAAGATTTTGAGATGTACATGAACATACCATGGTAACCAGCATTTTCTCCTTTTCCCACTTTGTTTTATTTCCTGTCAGTAACAGGTTTTGTCATTTGGGCAACATATGATTTGACATCCGTTAATGCTTAACCCCTTACCACACAATTCTGACTTTTAACGACCCTAAATAAGAAGGCTTTTGAAAACATTTTGGGAAAAGGAGAAAATGCTGGTAACCAGCATTTTCTCCTTTTTCCACAATGTTTTCTATCCTATAAAAGAAAGAAATCATCATTGGAGTCACGTTTATTTTATCATCTGCAAAAGCTTTCCTTAAATCTTAAATTTTGTCGTTTGATAATCAAAGAGTTGAGAAGATTTTGCCTGAAGTTCAAGATAAATGTGACCCGTCGCGCGAAAATGGACCATCTGGAAACTGCGAAAAGTATCGACCCTGGTCAGGCTGCACGTATTGCGCAGTCTGACCAGGCTCGAAGCTTTTCGCTTTTGATGAATATTCTGTTTATGCAGTGGTCATTTTATTGCACCAAAGAGTCATTTTGGAAGTATCGACCAGCACTAGCTTCGATCTTTGTTTCACCAGTTTGATTTACAAAGCTGCCAGAAGGTCCCTTTTTGAGTGACGGGTCACAAATGTATTGTACTAGGTTTTATATTTCCAAACCCTTTACCACACAATCCAGAGTTTTAATGACCCTGTGAAAGAAGTATTTTGAAAACATTGTGGGAAAAGGAGAAAATGCTTGTACCATAAATTCAAAGTCATGTAAATTCAACACATTTTCAGATAACAAGTTCCTTGCAGCTCAAAAGATGGAATATTTCCATGAAATAGAAGAAACATTGTGGGAATAGAAAAAAATGCTGGTTGTTTTCAAAAGCCCTCTTTCTCAGGGTTGTTAAAACTCGGAAATATGTGATAAATATTGAATGATCTACAAAACAATCATTACCCATGTGAATGTCAAATAGATTAAATTCATGTTTAATCTGTTCAAAAGACAGAAATACTGCATTTTCAAGGATATTTTTCTCAAAATATCTTACAAAGTTTTAGTCCTTATAGAGCTGTGATCGAACTGCATGTAATGACATTGTGAGGTCTGAGTTTGATCTACAATGGCTGCATTGGCTGCTTACATTTTAATTGGCAACCTATTGGTCAAAGTTGTGTGTTCTGAACGTAATAACTCTTTACCACATATCCCGAGTTTTAACAAGCCGAAAAGAAAAGGCTTTTGAAAACATAGTGGGAAAAGAAGAAAATGCTGGTAACCAGCATTTTCTCCTTTCCCTACAATGTTTTCTAACCTTTTACACACAAATATTGTAATTTCTGTGATGTTTATTTTGTTGTCTACTTTTAATTTAGACCAGTTGAAATTTTTTCATTGGGTAAAGCACAGAATAAACCCAAGGTACATTGTATAATCTTAAATTTTGAACCTAATAATAGCATTTTCAATGTTGCTATTCTCAAGAATGTGTCAGCAAAGCAGACAGTGTAGATCAAAGATCAGACTGCACATTTTGTGCAGTCTGATCTAGATCTACACTGGCCGCAAATGCAACTAAAGTAGTGGAAGGCTCTTTAAGGGTCGAAAATATTATGCTATCAGCATACCATATTACACATTAATGCTATTGTTATATTGACACTGGTCCAAAATATTTGCAGATCGCTATACAGATACATTCCACATGTAAAGTTTGTATTAATTGTAGTCTCTATCAATCATTCAGGTTTGCCTTGTCTTGTATTTGCTGATGTATTTAGGCAGGCAATTGCTTCTTTATTTCTTAGCTCGGCTGTTTTCAAGGAAGATGATGAGGTACTGTCATAGCCCTGGCGTTGTTGTTGTTGTTGTTGTTATGCAAAAGTCGTCATTATGCAAAAACTTTGACATAATATCTCTGTAACTACTGAAGGTATTTACTTCAAACTTGGACAAGTTGTGAACTATCAAAAGGAGAATTTATACAGCAAGGGAAGATAACCATCAAAGTATTCTGACACAGTTATGCCCCTTTTCAACCGTTTTTCAACTTAGAATTCTTAAAAACTTCAATATTTTATATAATCTCTCTCATTATTGAAAATATTTACTTCAAACTGGGACATGTTATAAACTGTTTAAAGGGAAACCCAAACATCAAGGGCAGGTAACCATCAAAGTATTTTTGACAAAGTTATGCCCCTTTCACAACTTTGAATTTTCCCTGATAATCAAGTAACGGCAGCCTAGCTTTGTCTCTCCCATGCAGTGCTCTTGTTATAAAGCATTCTGTTGAAAAGACCGTAGACGAGTCACATGGTAAAGACAGCAGTCTGGTTGTTTGATGGATAGTTTGATTATCATGTGGACATCTTTAACACAAAGCTTGATGTCAGACCTGTCTACTGTCCATAAATAATCGGCAATACCCCTACCCTGTATCCAGTGTGACAACTGTCCTATGGTTGCCTGCCTTATCTCTTATTACCATGCCAAAGGCAACATAATGGCATAAATTATGCAGTCTTATCTCAATCTGCACTGTTGTAAAAGCACCTTGTCATGCCTTTTAACTCTTACCAAATGACAAAATTTTACACTAGTCCAAATTGAAAGCATTTCCAGATGACAAAATAAATGTGACTCGAGAATTAAAATTTGTTTGGGGAAGGGTAGAAAACATTGTTTGGAAAAGGAGAAAATGCTGGTTTCCAGCATTTTCTTCTGTTCCCACATGGATTTTCTAATGCAGTCTTTCACGGGGTTGTTAAAACTGGATTGTGCAGAAAAAGTTTAGGCAAGTTAAGGATCAAAAACGTGTTTTTGGTCAAAACTTTTTATCTGTTTACATGACCTGTTTCAAGCCTTTGGACAATGAAAGTAAATATTTGTATTGTACAAGTATGATACCATTGAACCTAGTTGGTTTTATGCAAGGTAGGATTGTTGCCCTGCTTTTAGACTTTGAAGTACAGCAGGACGCCAAAGCATTTGGCTGTTGCCCTGCTTTTAGACTTTGAAGTATAGCAGGACTCTAAAGCATTTGGCTGTTGCCGTGCTTTTAAACTTTGAAATATAGCAGGACTCCAAAGAATTTGGCTGTTGCCCTGCTTTTAAACTCTGAAGTATAGCAGGACTCCAAAGAATTTGGATGTTGCCCTGCTTTTAATTAAACTCTGAAGTATAGCAGGACTCCAAAGACTTTGGCTGTTGCCCTGCTTTTAAACTTGGAAACATAATGAGACTCCAAAGCATTTGGCTGTTGCCCTGCTTTTAAACTTTGAAATATAGCAGGACTGTAAAGCATATGGTTGGTGCCCTGCTTTTAAACTTTGAAATATAGCAGGACTCTAAAGCATTTGGCTGTTGCCCTGCTTTTAAACTTTGAAACATAATGAGACTCCAAAGCATTTGGCTGTTGCCCTGCTTTTAAACTTTGAAATATAGCAGGACTCTAAAGTATATGGTTGGTGCCCTGCTTGTAAACTTTGAAATATAGCAGGACTCTAAAGCATTTGGCTGTTGCCCTGCTTTTAAACTTTGAAACATAATGAGACTCCAAAGCATTTGGCTGTTGCCCTGCTTTTAAACTTTGAAATATAGCAGGACTCTAAAGCATATGGTTGGTGCCCTGCTTTTAAACTTTGAAATATAGCAGGACTCTAAAGCATTTGGCTGTTGCCCTGCTTTTAAACTTTGAAATATAGCAGGACTCTAAAGCATATGGCTGGTGCCCTGCTTTTAAACTTTGAAATATAGCAGGACTCTAAAGCATATGGCTGGTGCCCTGCTTTTAAACTTTGAAATATAGCAGGACTCTAAAGCATTTGGCTGTTGCCCTGCTTTTAAACTTTGAAATATAGCAGGACTCTAAAGCATATGGCTGGTGCCCTGCTTTTAAACTTTGAAATATAGCAGGACTCTAAAGCATTTGGCTGTTGCCTTGCTTCTACACTTAGAAATGTAATGAGACTCCAATTTGCTGGCTCTTAACCTTTTACTACGCAATCTGCCAAACCCTGGTAGCTTGGTCAGTAGCGTACAGGAGGACACTGGTTGGATACCTGGCTCGGCCACTTTCTTTCCATGGATTGATGATAGTCATTGCAACAGGATTCATTCCTCTCTTTCTGTTGGTCATTGTTTTGATGATTGTTATATGGGAAAGCAGTCAGTGATTTGGAAAGAATTTTGTGCTGGGTACTTGTACAAGAAACTCCAGAAAAGCATGGATAAGTGCACTGGCTACTGCGATATAATCAAAATAACGTTGAGAACGGCATTAAACATCATACAATCAATCAATTACCACACAATCCTGAGTTTTCAGGATCGTGATAAGGAAGTCTTTGAAACCATTGAGGGAAAATGCTGGTAACCAGCATTTTCTCCTTTTCCCACAATGTTTTCAAAAGACTTCTTCAGGGTCATTAAAATCTGGATTGTGTGGTAAAAGGTGGAGAAGACAAGATCCATGCTGGAACTTGAGATGTAGTTCTGCCTGACTGGCTTTCAGTTATTTTTCCAATTTCAGTTTTTGGTTTCCATGGCATATTTAGACCTTTATTTGGATGATTTAGGACAAATATTTTGAAAGCTTTATAATGTTACAGGTCACCGAGTTTCAATTCAGTCTCGCCCTTAAATACATCCTTACTGCCAGAGAGAAACAATGCTGCTTAAATTTGATATACTGTAGAATGGTTCAGGATTAGTCCCCTGTGTAGACATGCATGAATTACTAATACATTACTGTGTAAGGAATATATACATATATCAGAAATCTTTGATTCAGAATTTGAAATGTCTCAACAGCGATTTCTTTGATGGCCTTCAGAAAATGAAATGTGTTTTTTATCCGTCGTAACCTATGCAGCCTTGCAACCATCAAGGGCAACATTTGGCATGAAGATACATGAAAGATTACAGTTTTATAAAATAAAGATGAAATGGGTTAAAATCTGACTGAAAACAACTACAGATGTATCTTGAAAGCCCTGGAACTGACAACTCTTTACAACACAATGACTTTGTAGACTTGAATGTACAAATTGAAAGCATTTGCAGATGATCAAATATATGCCAATAAAATGAGAGTTTGCTTTTGAAAATAGAGAAAAACATTGTGGGAATAGGAGTAAATGCTAGTTGCCAGCATTTTGTCATTTTTTCACAATGTTTTCAAAAGGGTTTCTCAGGGTCATTAGAACTTGAGATTGTGTGGTAAAGAGTTAAGTTGTTTTAGCAGACAGTGCAGACCTAGATCAGACTGCACAAAACATGCAGTCTGATCTTATATCTACATTGTCTGCTACTATATTACATATTCTACTGGAAACAACCTTGAAATAGCAACATTTTGAGCTGTTGTTTTCTAATTAAAAAGGTCCAAATCATTAGTTCAGTACATTAACTCATTTTCTAAACAACAAAATGTCAGACTGGTGCAAACTTAAAGCATTTGCCAGCAAAAAAATAGAATATTGCTTAATTGGTGAGAATTGTCTGTAGTAGAATAGAAAACATTTTAGGAAAAGGAGAAAATGCTGAAAACCAGTATTTTCTCCTTTTCCCACAATGTTTTCTATGCTATGAAAGACAAAATTCCGTGGTTTGAGCCACATTTAAATTGTCGTCTGCAAATACTTTCAATTTAGACAAGTCTACATTTTTGTCATGTGGTTATAAGATAAAGACGGTTTAACCCTTGACCACATAATCCAGAGTTTTAACAACCTGGAAGAAAAAAGACTTTTGAAAACATTGTAAGAAAAGGAGAAGATACTGGTAACCAGCATTTTCTCCTTTTCCCGCAAAGTTTTCTATCCTGTCGGAGACTAATTCCACCATGTTAGCAGCATTTTATTTTTTGTCTTCAAATGCTTTCAACTGGGACCAGTCTAAGATTTGGTGGTGTGGCAAAGGGTTAAAACATAATAGTGGTCTTTAGTCTGTTCCAACGATAGTAGCTATCACACTGTCTATACATATATTTGAATAAATGAAAAAGAGAAATCTTACTAGATCTACAAAAGAAATAATTATTTAAGTAAACATTGTGTTTTTGTCATTCAGTATCTTGTTTTACAACGTATTACTCTCAGACGATAGCAATGTCTTTTTACAGTCGGCCAAATTCATAATAAGGGGAAACCGATATCCCTCTCTCCTAACATATCCGTTGTACTGTATATGTGATGAAGCAATGCATTTTACCTGTCTTACCTTTTATGTGTTTGTTTTATACATGTATTGTGTTTGTCAACAAAGGCTAAAATTATCATCTGAGAGTAATATAATACATGCCCAAACCAGACAAGGTCATTGGAAATGGGGTATTTTTAGAAAAGGCAGATAAGTGTTTGTTGCATGTAATCATTATTAAAGATCCATCTTTACAGCCAGAGAGAAAAAATGCTGTTAAAACTATAGTGTGTAGAATGGTTCAGATAATGGTCAGCTGTGTGAACGCAGATAGAGAGTCAATAAATATGATGTACGGGATAATGAAACTCAAGGGATTTGTCCTTGATTTAAAACCTGAAAAAACAACAGTGTTTTCTTTGATGGCCCGCAAGAGAATGAAATGCAATTCCCCTCGGTCCTAATCTGTGCCACTGTGCAACCATCAGGAGCAACATTTGCCAAGAGGTTACAAGAATGATTAAATTTCATAAAATACAGTTGAAATTGATTTAAAAACTGGCTGAAAATGAGTAAAGATGTATCTTTAAAATTTTGCAATACATCACAATGTCACCTTCAAAAAAATAAATGTACATGTAAACAATAACTTATGCTGTGAAAAAGCAACAATTACTGACTCATTTATTTGGGATTCTAGGGGCTAATTTAAACCCCTTAATTTTTAAGCCCAAATTACCCCTTAACCACACAATCACAAGTTTTGACAACCCTGAAAAGGAAGGCTTTTGAAATCATTGTGGGAAAAGGAGAAAATGCTGGCAACCAGCATTTTCTTCTTTTTCTAGAATGTTTTCTACCCTTCCAAAGACAAATTTTAGTTTTTCAGGTACATTAATTTGATTTGTTTATTCACAGTTCAAAGGAGTCTAAACTGTTAAAAGGGGAACCCATACAACAAGGGCAAATAACCATCAAAGTATTTTTGACACAGTTATTCCCCTTTTTTACTTAAAGATTTTCACTGAACGGAAAGCAACTGCAGCTGAGCGTTGGCACCTGCATTTGGTGATCTTGTTTGTGTTAATGTATTGGTCAATACTGCTCATAAACAACAGTTCAAAAAATACTTAGTCTTATATAAACTACAGATGATTAAAATTAATATGAAATATTACATGTCATGAAAAAGGTTATGTGGGAAAGCAGCCAGTGGCTGGAAAGAATATTATGCGGTGTACTGGTAAAAGAATATCCAGGAAAGCATGGATAAGTGCACTGGCCACCATGATATAACTGAAATAATGTTGAAAACGGCGTTAACCCTTTAGCAAACAATCCCTGGTTTTTACAACCCAGAGGAGGAAGCCTTCTGAAAACATTGTGGGAAAAGGAGAAATGCTGTTAACCAGCATTTTCTCCTTTTCCACAATGTTTTCTACTCTTCTAAAGTCAAGTTTCAATTTTTGAGTCACATTTATTTTGTCGTCTGCAAATGCTTTGAATTTGGACAAGTCTAAAATTTTGTCGTTTGGTAAAGAGTTAAACACCATGCAATCAACCAAAAACTACAAAGTTCTATTAAGTACAGATGATTCAAAGTAATACAAAATGTCATAATGTCAAGAAAAGTTTTTTTTGATGCAACAGTTTTTATGTGACAATTTCTACATTGTTGTTACGTGTATTGTGTGTATGTGACACAGACAGTTATGTTTTATTATCATTCTTACAGCATTGCCTGTCAAAACCATGTTCTCCCACAATCAGGTTACCTCACAAATTGTTGATGACTGAAGCCATGAAAATGTCACATGGGCAAAAAAAATCGGATGAATTGGGATTGTCCTATACAAAAACATGTTCTTCCCGGAAATCCTATGTTATGGGTACTCATTAAAATTGTATGAGTGACAATTTTGATAGGTACGAACAATTTATTTAACTCTTTATCTACATGACAAAAATGTAGCCTTGTCAAAATTGAAAAAGTTTGCATTTGACAATTTCAATTTGGCTCTAATAATGGAATTTGTCTTTGATGTGTCAGAATTTGTCTTTGATGTTTTGGAAAATGAATTATGAATGATTTTGATGCAATGTTGAGATGGATACATTCTTTAGCTCAGCTGTTTCGGGAGAAAACAACAAGTATTTGTGTAGCCCTGGCATTGTCATGGTGCAAAAACTTTGACATTTTGTGATGTCTCTATTACAACTGTAGATATTTACTTCAAACTTGGACAAGTTGTTAACTCTCAAAAGGGAAACTCATACAACAGGGGCAGATAACCATAAAGCATATTACACTGGTATACCCTTTCTTCAACTAAGAATATTCACTGAATATCAAGCACTTGCAGCTGAGCATTGGCACCCGTATGCGGTGCTCTTGTTGTGGAGTCTCATGATTTTAAATCTTTAACCACACAACAAAATTTTAGATGCCTAAACTGAAAGCAAGTGCAGACAACAAATAACTTGAGGTTCAATTGGCAGAATTTGTCCTTGGTAGGGTAGAAAACATTGTGGGAAAAGGAGAAAATGCTGGTTACCAGCATTTTCTCCTTTTCCTACAATGTTTTCAAAAGGCTTCTTTCTCACGGTCGTTAAAATTCGGGATTGTGAGGTACAAGGTTAAGAACAGTAGAGAGATCTGTTGCTGGCAAAGAAGTGTAATATCACACACTGTAACACAGTCAAGGGACTTGATCAGTGTATTGAATTGATTGATTGAATGGTGTTTTCTGCCACTTTCAACATCATTTTGGTCATATCACGGGGACAGCTCACATATTCATGTATTTCCTGGGTTTTACCAGTACTATGCTAGGGCTCTCAGGGGTGTGGAAATCTTGAAATTTTCTACTTGTCCATGGACAAGTAAATCTAGAAAATCTACTTGTCCATCATAAGCTTACTTGTCCAAAACAAAACAGTTTTAAATGGCACAAAAGACCTAACTGAATGTACCGTAGTTTGTAGGTAATGATGTTCTTTTAACCATTTAAATTTGCTTTGTTTAGGTTTTTAATAATAATGATGAAAATAAATCATGCAAACCTTTACGGGGCTTTTTTTCCAAAAATTGGGAAGGGGCCTTAGCCATCATTTTGGGATATTCAAGGGCGTTTTTGGCCAAACTGGGAAAAAGCAGACTGACTTTCAAGGTACATCAATAAAACAAATTAATGGCACTGTACATACATACAGTAAATAGAAAGGTGCAACAATTTAATAATTGAAAAAGTTTCAACAGTTACAGTATAACTGCTTAAACCATGGCCAAATATCTCAGTGTTTGCACTTACAGCCCTTTGTAACAATACTGTGGTACACCCATGTGTGCCGGAGTTAATACTTTAGCAGAACTGCTTACCAGCCATCGTACAATACAAGGGAATCATTATCTGTGGAAGTTAAAAGGCTAGGCTTGGTTATTGTGTCTGGAGATGTAGAGTTTGCATCATGTGCAGTGATAATAATTGTCTAGTTCTCAGACAACGGGAGATCGGAGATGTCCGACAGACCTGGCACTTTAGATTGAGACTCAGTATGCGGAGATTTGATTACCTGCAGATCGATCTGCAAAGAATTTGAACGTTTTACGCCGAAAGTAAAAAGGCTGCACTGGCCTTTATCGTCTACAGCCCTTTTAACAAACTTTTTGTAATGTTTCCCGGTTCTTGACATGTTTTACTTGGATTCAGCGTGTTTGGTTTTTCTTTCAAATACGTTTACTGCAACCGAGTAAGAATGTGTTCCACAGTGTTGAATTAAGACAACTTTGTTGTTATTGTCAGCTGTAAGTTTTTGCGAACGACAAAAAAATAATTTAATATTGAATGATAGGGAAATGACAACCGCGTCAAGTCTACGTGCGGTGTTATAACGTGCAAAAAAATTCGGTTATGGTTGCCTCCATTAAACAAACCAAATGGCGCCAAGAAACCACGTTTCGGCCGTACTGCAGCGCAGTACAAAATCAAGAAAAAGCCTGCGGAGGTGATAAAATCAGACTCAGCAAAATATTTGTTTTTGATTCCAGATACATGTATCAGGGAATAGCTTATTTAAAAATGTTGTTGTTTACGACGTGAGACAGAGAGAAAATTTCTATTTCACAGGGATAATGTTATATAATACAGATGTTTATTTTCAATTTCCTCCTCGTATTCTACTTGTCCGCGGACGAGTAGATTGCAAAAAGCCACTTGCCCGACGTCAAATTTACCCAAGTCGGATGTAGGATTTCCGCACCCCTGGCTCTGAAGTGTCTTGCCCACGGACACTCCCACGAAAAATCCAGTGGATCTGTCAACGGATTGAAGGACATAACCAATGAATTGCCAGAGGTTTGCTGAAATTAATTCCATAACAAACAGAAGATGTTATTTTTAGTATGGTTTGTCTGAGTTGTCACTAAAGAATGTCAACTTATCATCTATTTTCGATATTTAATAACAACTATCTAGTGGAAAGAGGAATACCAAAATAGATAAAAGTTGGTCTTTAACACATCTCAACTGATAAAGATTTAACGCTTTACCACATAAACCCAAGTTTTAATGAAATTGAGGAAGAAGGCTTTTGAAAACATTGTGGGAAAATGAGAAAATGCTGGTAACCAGAAACAAAATTTTAACTTACAATTCACATTTATTTTGTCGTCTGCAAGTGCTTTCACTTTTTTCCTAGCTTTCTCACACCAGTACCGACACAACTTTCTTTCCAAGTCACTAACTACTTTTCTCACTTGCATCAGAGGTGATGGGCGAAAAATCCCCAGAAAGAAAGTTTGTCCTCAAGCTGGTATCGAACCAGCAACCACCAGGTTATGAGTCAGATACCCTAACCACTGAGCTACCCAGCCTGGCACAGTTTGGCCTTCTGCTGCAAAATCATCTCGGGGGGGGGGCCCATGAGTCAAGCAGTATCCCTATAATTTCTGTGTTATTTTGTAAACCTTGGCCATTCGATCATAAAGAGAAAAAAAATCAGGAGGTCAAAGCTGAATTAATTATTAACCCTTCATACACAATCAGAGTTTTATCAACCCTGATAAAGATCGATGCCTTTTGAAAACAATGTGGGGGGAAAAGGAGAAAATGCTGGTAACCAGCATTCCCCCCCCCCCCCCATTGTTTCCTACGCTATCAAAGACAATTCCAGTCATTTCAGTCACACCTAATTTGCTGTCTGCAAATGCATTCAGTTTGGACAAGTCTAAGTTTTTGTCGTGTAGTAAAGAGTTAACTCTTATCCTTCTGAATAACTTTAATGAAATGTTCACGCCAATAGAAACACGTGAGTTTGGTCCTTTTCAAAGTTATTTTTTGGGAGCTAATATCTTCTTATCGGACAGTGTAGATCCAAGATCAGACTGCACGTTCTGTGCAGTCTGATCTTGATCTACACTGTCCGCAAAAAGTCAGTGATTCGCACTTAGCAGCCTAAGGGTTAATTGAATAACTAAGTTAAATAACTGGACTTGTGTAGAAAGAGTGATAATTTAATAAACTTTGTTGCAATATTGATAAAGAACGAGATACGGCCGGAGCAAAGTCCGGCAGGGTCTGGTCATATGATCAATATGGTATCCTCACATTCGGAAAATGGACTATTACAGCTTTCTTGTTGTTAATTTTGTAGAAATTCATAATTAAGTCCTTAATGATGGACTATATAATATATGGACTATTATCTTATTATATATGATTACATATAGACAGTAAGGAAGTTTTAAAGATGATGGTTTTTGAAACATATTCTTAGTGTTCTATTAGAAGGAACCAGTGAATTTTGGATATCTGTATTCTGGATTATGTTTTCTAAAGCTAAGTCACGAAATCCAAAAACTGTCTCTGGTCGACCAAAATATTTTCATACTGTAAGATAGTAAGTAATGGTCAGATGATCTTTTGCATAATATCCGTTAGGCCTTTACCAGACAAAAAAATTTTAGTCATGTCTAAGTTGATAGCATTTGCAGACGACAATTTCAATGTTGCTCTAATGGTGCAATTTTTCTTTGATAGGGTAGAAAACATTGTGGGAAAAGGAGAAAACCCTCTACCAGCCCGGCTGGGTTCCTCGGTGGCTTAAGTGTATCCGATTTGTGACCTAATGGCTGTGCCCATTTAATGCCTGGTTGAGGCAAAATTTCTTTGTGGCCATTTTTCACCTCTCACCTATGATGTATGTGAGAAAAGTAGACAGTGGCTTGGGAAGAAAAGTAGAGTCTGTACTGGTGTGAGAAAGCCAGGAAACACATGCATAGCAGCACTGATCGCCATAATATGACCTTAGCTGTTAAAACGGCATTTAAGTCTAATAAAAACCACAAAAACATTGTGGTAAATAAAGCTTTGTTGTAAACTGAAAAGTGTGTGAAAATCTTTTCACTGTTTGCACTGATATGGTAGACAAAGCTTATTGTCTCTTGGGCCCCAAGTTAAGATTAATGTAGTCAATTTGACATAAAAAATGTGCAGACAACATTTTGTAATTCTATTGTGAGATTTTGAAATGAATGAAAAAGGTTTTTATGGTCCCCAGCCTTTCTGAAATGGTGTTTTTTAACCCTTTACCAACCAAAACGTGATTTTAACGACTCGGGTAGGAAGCCTTTTGAAAATATTGTGGGAAAAGGAGAAAATGCTGGTAACCAGCATTTTCTCCTTTTCCCACAATGTTTTCTACCCTATCAAATACAAATATTGGCAGTTTAGCACCATTTAATGTGGAGTCTGCAAATGCTTTCAATTTGGTCCAGTCCAAAATTTTGTCATTTGGTAAAGGGTTTACCCTTAAAGCCACAAATAAACCTAATGGATGTGTTAAGTCTAGAAGTACGACCCCAAATGTATATAGATGCAAATTTGCTAGTTGCTTTTATCGGTAGTGATTAAGCTAAGCGAATAGTGTAGATCAAAGATCAGACTGCACGTTCTGTGCAGTCTGATTTTGATCTGCACTGGCCGCAAAGCATCAGTAATTGTGAAATGCACTTTTGGGGTTAACTTAAGACTTTTAGTTATAAGCATGTTTGGATCTGTACATGGTGCCAAAAGGCTAAAATTTGCTTGTGGAAAATTGGATCATTCTTGTGCAAAAAGGTGCTAAAACTGGACTTGAAATCTTTATATAATTAATGATCTTTGTGGAATTTGTCACTTAAAGTGAAAGGAATTCTGATCAAGGAATGATAAAGGAAAACAGAAAGGAAAATGAGATTTACTCTGAAAAGAATCTTTTTGATTAACAGGGAAAAACCCCATGAAAAGCAGCAGTATGAAAACAAAGATTTGAAGATAGATTCTTTACCAAATGACAAAAGTTGAGGCATGTGCAAAGTGGAAGCATTTACAGAAACTAAGTAATTGTGACTCAAAAGTAGAAATTTTGGGATGAGTAGAAAACATTGTGGGAACAGGAGAAAATGCTTGTATCCAGCATTTTCTCCTTTTCCCACAATGTTTTCAAAAGCCTTCTCTGTCAGGGTCGTTAAAATGCAGAATTGTGTTGTAAAGGTTTAAAATGCATGTCAGGATTTTTTATGTGTTTTACTTAGAGGTACCTTATTTGACATTCTTTGCTTTAACGCTTTACCACACAATCCTGAGTTAAAATGATCGTGAAGAAAAAGGCTTTTGAAAACATTGTGGGAAAAGGAGAAAATGCTGGTAACCAGCATTTTCTCCTATTCCCACTATGTTTTACTTCCCTTTCCGAATTTGATTTTATTCTTGAGTCACATTTATTTTGTCTTCTGTATATGCTTGCAGTTTGGACAAGTCTAAGATTTTGTGGTCTAGTAAAAAGTTTACTCTAGCAAATGAAAAAATTTTTAGGATTGTCCAAACTAAAATCATTAGCAGACAAGAAATAAATGTGATTCCAAAATGGAAATTTCTCTTTTGAAAGGTAGGAAACATCATGGAAAAAGGAGAAAATGCTGGTTACCAGCACTTGAAAGGTAGAAAACGTTGTGGAAAAAGGAGAAAATGCAGCACAATGTTTTCATAAGTTTTCTTTTTTAGGGTTGTTAAAACTTGGATTTGTGTGGTAAAATGTTAAAGTTTCAAAAGATACAAAAATCATTACTGTCTGTATGAAATGAAAATCTAAAACTCTATGTTTGTCTATTTTCAGTGACTATGGTCCACGAACAGTTGTTTTACAGAGGGCGTCAGCTGGTTATGGATTTGTTTTAAGGGGTGCAAAATGTAAGTAGCAGATTTTATCACTCTGTCATCCTGTTTCCCTACCTTTGTGGCCGACTGCTTTTAGAAAGTTTCCTCCCTAACCCTTTACTGCACAGTGCAGACTTTTAGCGACCCTGGGAAAGAAGCGTTTTGAAAACATTATGGGAAAAGGCGAAAATACTGGTAACCAGCATATTCTACTTTCCTCACAATGCTTTTTACCCTTTTTAAGAAAAATTTAACCGTTTGAGCCACATTGAATTATTGTCGTCTGCAAATGCTTTCAGTTTGGACAAGGCTTAAATTTTGTGGTCTGGTAAAGGATTAAATCTTTACCAAACGACAAAATTTTGGAATGGAATGAAATGAAAGCTTGTGTAGACAAATTACATGTAGCATAAATGGTGATTTCTGTAATTGATACAGTAGAAAACATAGTGGAAGAAGGAGAAAATGCTGGTTTCCAGCATTTTCTCCTTTTCCCACAATGTTTTCAAATTTCTTCTTCAGGGTTGTTAAACCTTAAGCCTTGGTCACACCGAGCTAACGGACGAGTAACGGATAAAAAATCATTTTATCCGTTCGTGTCCGTTCGTATCCGTTTTATGTCCATTTCTTATCCAGTGAATCCGCTACTTGTACGGCGATGTCCGTTCCGTCCGGTGGGAAGTTTTGAGCATGTTCAAAACTTTCCACCGGACAAAACGGACAGAGACATGCAAATGATAGACTTTGGATGCATCTGACAATTTATACCCTCGGCATGTCACGTGACCGGTACGTTCCTCGTACGTTGGTGTTCGGTACATTTCCGTTCATCGTACGTTTTGTCCGGTTCTCATGCGTTGCACTTCCGTTTTATCCGGTACAAGTCCCTTACTTGTACGGTGATATCCGTTAATAGACCGTTTATTATCCTGTACATATCCGTTAAACGTGCGGTTTTTTCCGTTACACGTGCGGTACTCGTGCGGTCATTGTGTGGCTTCCTCGCTCCACACACCAATCGCGTGAGCCTCGAGCGGCTGAGGAGATGAATTTTGTCACCGGATAACCAAATTCTGCATGTTTTTGTCCGTTTCCCCCCCGTTACATATCCGTTAGCCGGTCTGACCAAGCCTTTAGTATTGTATGGTAAAGGGTTGAATAGGCTAAATATATAAGTCATGGGCTGACAAAGGGCATTTAATCCATCGCTGTAATGTATTGTACCAAGCAAAATATCACATGATAACGGATTCATAAAATATATGTTATTTAACAAGTAACTTAATCTTGAGGTAGACTGGTTCTTCAACATGCAGAAAATTGACCAACAGCAAAAAGTTTGAGCCGAAGTCAGCTTGAATGATTGGATTTGTCTGAAGGGGTAGAAAGCATCCTGGGAAAAGTGGAATATGATGGTTACCAGCAGTTCTCCTTTTTCCACAATGTTTTCTTCCCTGTCTATCATTTGAACCACATCTAATTTATTGGCTGCAAATGCTTTCAATTTGTATGTATCTAAAATTGTGTGATTGGGAAAGAGGTACATATGCACTTAATTTGTACATCTACATTAGTCTGTCTACCTCATTCCCAGTAGGATACCAATGCTAAGGGCATTGACTGACTTTTGACAGTGTACATGTATTATGCATTGCATGTTATTACCTTTTATGCAGTCAGCTTTGTTTTTGCCACCACTGTAATTAAAGCTTTCAAAATCATTGTTGCAAATGGAGAAGGTAATCAAATTGAGCAATGATATTCTTTTCGATGCAATGTTTTCGGGGGTCATTTGCTATGGTCAAGTTTAGCTGTCCTATTTTCTGAAGCGGTTCACTCTTTATCAAAGGAAAACTGGTCAAAATTGAAAGCATTTGCAGAGGACAATTTTAATGTGGCTGCAATGATGTAAATTGTATTTGACAGGATAGAAAACATTGTGGGAGAAGGAGAAAATGCTGGTAATGCTGGTAAATGCACCAGCATTTTCTCCTCTTCTGTCAATGTTTTCAAAAGCCTTGTTTTTCAGAGTCGTTAAAACTCCGGATTGTATGATTAAAAAAGAGTTTTCCAGAATGCATAAATATTGGAGCAATAGCATTGGACATTCCTTGTCTTACCCCTCTACCAAACAACTAAATTTCAGCTTTGTCCAACTTGAAAGCATTTGCAGACATCAAAATGCATGTGACTCAGAAACTGAAACTTGCTTTCAGAAGGGTAGAAAACATTGTGGAAAAAGGAGAAAATGCTGGTTACCAGCATTTTGTCCTTTTCCCACAATGTTTTCAAAAGGCTACAGTCTTAGGTTTATCGAAACTCAATATGGTGTGGTAAAAGATTAACAGAAGCTGTCGGTGGATGACAGACAGATATGTCATCCATCCATCACTGGGAATACATATTTACTGTGTATTTATTTCAAAATAAATCATTAAATCTGTACTGGTTACAGCAGCTTAAAATGGACTCTTCCATTTTTGAGTACCAGTTTCCATTATTGTGGGGTGAATATAGTTTATTGATAGCCATTCTGTATTAGGAAAGAGTACTGATAGTGGTGCTTGCTATGAAATGTCAAGTGTATTGTTTCTGACACTCTGCAATGGTACAAATTTATGTTTGACATAAAAAATGAAAATTTGTATGCGATTGTTTTACCCATAGGCTTCTAAACACGACTCAGAGACCTATTGTGGACAGTGTAGATCAAGATCAGACTGCATTGAATGTTCAGTCTGATCTCAGATATCCACTGTCCGATAAGTAGATATTTTTCTCCAAAAGGTCAGTTTGAAATAGAAAAACTTGGGTTCTGGCTATCAGATATGTTTCATTTCACTTATCTAGCAGGTTAAGCATTAATGTAGTTTTTGCTGAAAAGGCTATCTTAAATAGGACACAAGGAGGAAATGTTGGCTTATTACCAAACAACAAAATTTTAGACTGATCAAAATTAGAGTTAGAAAACAAAATGTTGCACAAATTAAGAATTTTTTCTTTGAATGGGTAGGAAAAAATTGTGGGAAAAGGACAAAATGATGGTACCCAGCATTTTCTCCTTTGACAATCTTCCTCAGGGTCATTAAAACAGGATTGTTTGGTAATGAGTTAATGTATGATTTCATCAGACTTTGTCTACCTGCATGTGGCAAACTGTGCAATGTCATCACTCGGCAGTCAGTAAACTGTGAAAAGTTTAGCCTCTGTTAGAATTATGTGAAAACATTTTCATGGTTAGGTGTGGTCCAATATCGATATTATCGATTCTGTTAACTCCGAGCCATGCTTAGGGTCAAAAAGTTTTGTGTAAAAACCTTCCGTATAAACCCAAAGAAAATGTTGAGTTATTGCCCTGGCCCTGGCATTGTTTCCACGTCTAGCACAAATTATGACATTTTCAAAAACCTTGACATTTTACTATGTCTCTGTCATTACTGAAGATGGTTGCTTTAAACTTGGACTGGTTGTTGTTAACTATCAAAAGGGGAACCAATACAGCAGGGGCAGATAACCATCAAAATATTTTTGACACAGTTATGCCCCTTTTCAGCTCAGACTTTTCATAAAATTTCACCTGCAGGGGAGTGTTGGCACACACAAGTTGTATGTCCCATGCTTTGTGAAAAGGGGGCTCAATGCATCTGCAAAATGTACAGTCCACACATGCTGAACTGGTCGAAAGTCTTTGCTATTTGTGAATTTTCTGCATGTCAAAGGACCATTCTACCTCATGATCCATACTAAAGTTGAATATAACTAGACAAAATGGTTTTTTTTTTAGGCCCATAGTTGTATGAAAACTTGCTTGTTCATGCTGATCCATTAAATCCCCTTTTGCTAGAGTGCTGCTTGTGTATAATGTCATAGACACATGACCATTTTAATGTTATGAATGAACAATCTGATTGGGGTATCTAACATATTTGTAAAACTTCATACAAGTATTATATTCCTGTCTTTCTTCAGTGTAAAACCTTATTGTTGCAAATATGTCAAGGTAACAATATCTATAAACAATAGAAGAATTTTTTTTTTACCCAAGTAGAGTGACATTCGCACAACTTATGTTACTTTAGCACAGAAGGCCTCTTTTTGTCTACAAAATTAGCCATCTAGTAATTTGTGCGATATTTTGTGCAAAAATGTTTAGTAAAAGTAATATATGTGGATTTTTTTTGACTGAATTTGATCTGTTCATATATTTGGCACATTAAGGGTAACATACTTAAAAGCCATATCCAGGTGACATTGAGTCAAAGGATACTGACAAAACCTAAATTAGACAGTTGGAAATACATGCTTTTCATTGTTTCTTAGGTATGGTTAAGTTAGAAAATCAAAAGCCAAGTAGAAAACTACAAATTATGCAGAAAACTGTAAATCAGTGTTTGTATTTAAAGTGATGAACCACATTGAATTACCAATCAATATCATACAAGCTGTTGCCAACAGAAATCAAATGGTTGTTAGATTAAACTGAGAAACCAGTGAACCTTTGTTTTATATCAAAATCTACTGTGGGAAAAATGGCTTTATTTAATATAATTGTGGTATATAGACTATACAAGTTTCCTTGCCATGAATTAATGGTGTGAATTTAATCTTGTCCAGCTCTAAAAATCTACTACAAATGATTTTTTACTTCTTATATACATCTCTGTGGAATTGTCATCATACAGTATCATTCTGATCATAGTGGTTTACCAGAGTTTACAACTGTTGGAAGGTTAAGCTGAATAGAGGTATCAATGTTAGTACAGTTACTGTAGCTACCTTTAAGAATGGAAAAGCTAAGAAAAAGACTAAAAAAATTCAGTCTAGTTAAATGTTTTCCACGACGGAGCAAGTCTGAAGATAACATGTTAGACATCAGTGATATCAAATTGGATGTAGACATTGGTAAGAAATGCTTCATTTCACTTCATTTTGGTCATAAATTCTTCATTTCACTTCATTTTGGAAGAAATTCATTTCCCTTCACTTTGGGTAATAAATTCCTTATTTCACTTCATTTTGGTAGTAAATTGATTTCACTTCATTTTGGTAATAAATTCTTCATTTCACTTCATTTTGGTAAGAAATTCTTCATTTCACTTCATTTTGGTATGAAATTCTTTATTTCACTTCAATTTGGTAACATGATCTTCATTTCACTTCATTCTCCACAAAGGAATACTTTACATGTTGCAGGTAAACTGTAATCGGCAGTTTAACCGTTTACCGCACAATCTCATCTTTTAATGACCCTTACAAAGAAAGCCTTTGAAAACATTGGGGGGAAAAGGAGAAAATACTGGTATCCAGCAATTTCTCCTTTTTCCCACAATGTTTTCTACACTTCCAAAAACAAATTCCAGTTTTTAAGTCACATTCATTTTGTTGTCTGCAAATGCTTTCAATTTGTCAAAAAATTAGTCTAAAATTTTGTCAACTGGTAGAGTTAATTTGTCTGATGCCTTTGTGGTCTGAGCTTTCTCTAAAGAGAAATCCTTCTACAGTTTCCTTTTGATTTTTGTTTAAAGTTGAATTTATGAAAATGATAGTATTAACTCAGGAACAATAAATGTGAGAGGCAGTTGTTTAAGGCATGTATCTAAGTAAAGTTACCTGCACTTTTGACAAGTGCTTGTTAGAAGGTGATGACTTTTCAGGTCTCACCTTCATATCTCAAATGTCAAACTGAAATCCTGTGACGACAAAATGCTCCTCTATTTCAAGAAAAATGGGTCCTCAACGAACAGATGCACCTGTGTCATTTGATATGTACAAGTAACATGTGCATTGGCTAGCCAATTACACCGACAATGATCTTCTAATTTAAATGCCATAGGATAGCTCTAGATTTGAAATTGGCCTCGCTTTGCAGCTTGGACATGGCCTATTTTATAAAGTCTACATTGTGGATGAATAAGTAAAAAAACACCCCAAAAACACCCCAAAGCCTAAAAAAGAAACCCAAACCAGTCATTACACAGCAAACCACTTTCCCATAATACCTAAACCTACATGCAAAACGCTTAAATACAGCATTTTTTGTGAAATTGCCACAATATGATGCTATCAATTTTAAAAAAAAACATTGTCAACTGATGAATTTTTTATAAATTGGTCCACTGTCAAAACATATTTGCTGGCAAATTTCTACCATCATCTTTTATTAGTACTTTCAGTACTTTATGGGATTTTTTTTTCTCTGAACTCTTTGTGGATCAAAGGCCCTCACCCAGTTTTGGTCCAGTATGCCTCAACAAACTTTTTCATAAAAAATGAAGAAAAATTCTGGACAGTGTCAATTCAAGATCAAATAGCATGTTCTCTGTCAGAAAAAGCACCATAGCCATCTTGGTCAGAAATGATCACCATAGATCAAACAGACAGGAGAATTTGTAAGACGTGAATGACTTGTTTTTTGTCTTGATACACTGCTGGTCTATACTGTGTTATCAGTTTGACCTGCTGAACCACATGCTGTTGTACATGCTTCTTCTCATTCTACTTTCAGTTTTAGCTAGTACACCCCAAACTCATTATTGTCACAATCACAACCATATATACAGAAAACCGCATTTACAAGAATTGATGGATCAAATTGCTACTTTTTTATAAGTAATGAAATAACAATTAGTGGGCATCTCGCTTGGCAGAACGACTTTGACATTATATGGACAGGCATTACATGTAATGGAAATTTTATTTTTCATTACACCATATTATAGCTTAAAACTGTTTTTAAGAATTTCAAGTCCTTTGGTTATGAAATGATTATGAAATGCTAAGGTAAATGGCTTTTTCTATCTTTTTTGCTCAATTTTATTGATCTGTCTATACATCATAAGCCAGTGAGCTTGTGTCAAGTTTACATGATGCCATAATGGTGACAAAGAAACATTTTCTTTGCAAATACCATATGTATTGCAAAATTATGAGCACTGAATACTGAATCATTTTGCACTGTGTATCAAAACAAAACCATGCTTTTTGTGCCCTGTGGTTTGATTTATAATGAATAATGCATCACAAGAATACTATTACATGGCAAACAAAAAATATTGACATTGTTTTGAATAGATCTACAGTAATATTGCTTTAGACCAGTCATCTGTTGACCGAAGTATCTTTTGATCTTGAAGAAACATTCACAAATAAAATGTTGTGTTTAAAGATACATCTATAGTTTATTCAGTCAGTTTTTAACCCATTTCATCTTTACTTTATCAAGCTATAATTATTTATGTACCTTCATGCCAAATGTTCTCCCTAACAGTTGCAAGGTTCCATAGTTTAAGACAATAGAAAAGGCATTTCACTCTCTGGGGGTCATCAAGGGAATCACTGTTGTGATGTTCCGGTGTTAAATTGCAGAATTTGGATATAATATGTCTATATTCCCTACACCATATAATTTTGGTAAAGAATAATTTGCTGGTTACTAGCAATTTCTATGCACAAATGAAAAATGTCTATATGTAATTAGATCTTGTCTCATCATCTGCTGCATATATTTCTAATATCAACAATTTGGTATTAGAGAAAATATCAAAATCACTTCAATCTGTCTTTAAAAGGGTCCGAAACAATGTGGGTAAAGGAGAATTTACTGGTTACCAGCATTTTCTATGCAGGGATCAAGAACATCACAGTAGATATTCTCATTTTCTGCTGCCATACATTTTCTTACATCAACAATTTAGAATTAGAGACAATATCGAAATCACTTCAATTCATTCACACAATTTGTCTTTCAAAGTGTCTGAAACATCATGGGTAAAGGAGAATTTACTGGTTACCAGCATTTTCTATACACAGATCAAGAATATCAAAGTAGATCTTGTCTCATTTTCTGCTGCCATACATGTCTAATTTCAACAATTTGGTATTAGTGAAAATACCTAAATCACTTCTCTTCATTCACACTTCTGTAAATAGAACCATTTTTGCTTAACCACACAACAGAATTTTAGACTTGTCTAAATTTGCAGTCTACCATAAAATGTGGCCCAAATGATGGGATTTGTCTTTGGAAGGGTAGAAAACATTGTGGTAAAAGGAGAAAATGCTGGTTACCAGCATTTTCTCCATTTCCAACAATGTTTTCAAAAACCATCTTCCTCATGGTTGGTCAAACTCGGGAATGCATAGTAAAGTGTCAAAGAATATCATTAAGAAGTTTTCAGGATTTCTTTTGTCAGCTAGAGATTGTTGAAATTGGATTGACATTCGTCATTTTTCCGGTTATGAATGAACGCCTTCAGACTTGTGTGAGAGATTTTACAAATGGAAGCTATGTGTACATAAACATTAGATTGTGAATATTGTTACTAAGTTTAAGATTAGACTGTTGCTGTGCCTAGCGCAGTCTTTGGTGTACAATATGTGATCTTTTTTTTTTTGTTTCGTGTAACAAAAACAAAGACGGTAAGGAAATGGCAGTACAAGTACCTTGGCATTTCCTTGAGTATCAAAAGTGTGCTTTTGTTTTGTAAAGCTTCAGAAAACTGTTTGGAATTAAGACATTTTTCTGATCTGTTTCTTCATCACTTCTTCTAACAAGCAAATTCTTAATTTTCAGCACAGCTGTTTTAGAACAAAACATTGAGGTATTGTCGTAGCTCTGTCATCGTCTGCATCTACATGCAAAAACTTTGACATTTCATAATATATCTGTTGTTACAAAAGATGTGTATTTCAAACTTGAACAAGTTGTTTACTATTAACCCTTTACTAAACAACAAAATTTTCGACTTGTCAAAATTGAAAGCATTTGCAGACAACAAATTCTTTGTGGCTCAAATGGTAAATTTTGTATTTAAAAGGGGTAGAAAACAATGTAGGATAAGGAGAAAATGCAGTCACCAGCATTTTCGTTTTCCCACCATGTTTTCAAAAGCTTTCCTTTTCAGGATCGGTAAAACTTGGGAATATGTGGTAAAGGGTTGAAAGGGGAAGCTATACAAAAAGGGCAGGTAATCATCAAAGTATTTTTGACACAGTTATGCCCCTTTTTTTTTTTTACAAATGCTTTCAATTTGGACAAGTCATAAACTTCGTTGTTTGTTGTAAGAGTTAATCTGCACTCTTTGGAGCGTTAAAAGAACATTATCTGTAATGCAAATACGGCAGTAATTGTATTTGTAATAGAATGTATTAGCGAGAAAGTTTTATAACATGGATTTAACCTTTTACTGCACACTTCCCCGTTTTATTGACCCTGAGAAAGAAGGCTTTTGAAAACACAGTAGGATTTCAAAAGCCTTGAGAAAACATCGTGGAAAATGGAGAAAATGCTGGTAACCAGCATCTCCTCCTTTTCTCACAATGTTTTCTACCCTTTCATAACCAAATGCCTGGCATTGTTTGAGTTGTATCTAAACTGTCATCTGCATAGGCTTTCAATATGAAAAAGTCCAAATTTTTATCATTTTGGTAATGGGTTTACCCTTTATCACACAATCCTTAGAAGTAGGCCTTTTGAAAACACTGTGGGAAAAGGAGAAAATGGTGGTAACCAGCATTTTCTCCTTTTCCCACAATGTTTTCTAGACTATCTGATTCAAATCTCATAATATGTGCCATATAAATAGTGTTTTCTGCAAGTGCTTTCAAATTGGACCCGTGTAAAATATTGTCGTTTGGGAAAGAGTTATCCCTTTACCATATGACAAACAATGTAGACTTGTCCTAAGTGATGGCATTTGCAGACAACAATTTAAATATAGCTCAGATGATGGACTTTATCATTGGTCACGGTCAAAAAAACATTGTGGGAAAAGGAGAAAATGCTAGTTACCAGCATTTCTCCTTTTTCCACAATGTTTTCATGAGGCTTCTTTCTCAGGGTTGTTGAAAAATGGGATTTTTGTGTGGTAAGGGGTAATACCTTAATCATCCATCAACACTGTGGAACATGAAGTTCTCTGGACTATATCTTAATAAATGGTGATTTTTTTGTGATGAAAAATGGGAAATATTGTGAAAACGAACAAAACTAAAAGACACTTCATATCATCTGGTGCCAGTGTTACTTTTGAGCCTTTCAGTTCAGGTATATGCTTTAACCTTTTTTGCTGTGCCCCGGTAGCTTAGTCTGTTGTGTACAAGACTTGAAAACAGGGGGGTCACTGGTTCAATCCCTCGCTTGGCTAATTTCTTTCTGAGGATTGATGATAGTCATTGCGACAGAATTCATTCCTCTCGCACTGCTGACCATTGTTTTCGATGATAGTGGGAGAGCAACAAGTGGCTTGGAAAGAATATTGCGCATAATACTGGTAAAAAGAAACTCCAGGAAAGCATCGATAGGTGCACTGGCAGCCTGGATATTTCTGAAATAATGTTGAAAATGGCATTAAAAATCAATCTAGTAACTATATGTCTTTGGAGTCATCAGTCTGCTTTCAAGGGCATGCATTCCTTCAACCCTTTACCACACAATCCCAAGGTTAAAGGCCCTGAAGAAGAAGCCTCATGAAAGCATTGTAGAAAAAGAAGAAAATGCTGGTTGCCAGCATTTTCTCCATTTCCCACAATATTTCCACATCAAAGACAAACTGCATCTGTTGAGCTATGTTTGATTTGTGGTCTGCAAATACTTTCAATTTGGACAGGTCTAAAATTTTTGTGGTGCGATAAAGAGTTAAACATTCACATGGATTAAGGTCTTCACAAGAAATTGCATAAAACTGTAAGTGATGGTTGCATACAGATTTCACGACAGAGGAATCATTCATAGTCAGCAGGCGCCATTGCAGAATTTTGAAGCATTTGTTAACTCTTATATGCTGTAAACAAATTAAGACTTGCCTGTATTGAAAGCATATGCAGAAAACAAATTTAAATATGATGAATTTGTCTTTGAAAGGTTAGGAAACACTGTGGGGAAAAGGAGAAAATGCTGGTACCAGCATTTTCTCCTTTTCCCCACAATGTTTTCAAAAGCTTTTTACTCAGGGTCGTTAAACCTTGGAATTGTGTGGTAAAAGGTTAACTCTTTAAAAAGTAAACAAAATCAAGACAAGTCTGTATCAAAAGGATTTTGTCTTTGAAAGAGTTGAAAACGATGTGAGAAAATGCTGATCACTGGCAGTTGTCGTATTCCAACAATGTTTCTAAAAGCCTTATTCCTTAACCCTTTACCACACAATCCGGACTTTTAACGACCCTCAGAAAGAAGCCTTTTGAAAACATTGTGGGAAAAGGAGAAAATGCTGGCAACCAGCATTTTCTCCTTTTCCCACAATGTTTTCTACCCTGCTGGAAACAAACTTCAATTTTTGAGTTACTTTTATTTTGTCGTCTGCAAATGCTTTCAATTAGGACCAGTCTAAAATTTTGTCGTTTGGTAAAGAGTTGAAGTGTTGCAAAATCAGGGAATATTTTGTACAAGGGTTAACTCTTTAACACATGACAGCGAGTTTTAAGGACCCTAAGAAAGAAAACTTTTGAAAACATTGTGGGAAAAGGAGAAAATGCTGGTAACCAGGAGAAAATGAAAATTTTCTCCATTTTCTATAATGTTTTCTCCTCTTTCACAAGCAAATCTCATAATTTCAGCCACATTTGAATTATTATCTACAATTGCCTCCTATTTGGATGACTCCAAATATTTGTCGCTTGGTAAAGATTTAAACTATTTAGGTTCTCTCTATTACAGCCCAGCTGAAGCCAAGTGGGGAACTAGATTTCCGGCCCACCCCAGAATTTCCAGCATTACAGTATCTAGACAGTGTAGATCCAGGGAGTGTGTCGGACAAGGCTGGACTGAAAGCTGGAGATTTTATATTAGAGGTAACTAATAAACTTTATGAACCAAAAGTGTAGCTCAGTTGTTAACATGCCTGACTTGTGACCTTGTGGTTATGGGTTCGATACCTGATGGAGGCAAACTTTCGTCCGGCAATTTTTCGCCTCTAACCTATAATTCATGTCGGAAAAGTAGTCAGTGGCTTGGAAAGAAAGTTTTGTCGGTACGGGTATGAGAAAGCCAGGAAACGTGTGTAGGTGTAATGACTGCCATGATACGATGACCTAAGCTGTGAAAAAATGGCTGTTAAACAAACTGGGTCAAAGGACAAAATGTTTGACTTGTCCAGATTGGAAGCATTTCCAGAAAAAAAAGGGTACAGTTTTTGAAGTCGTGGGAAGAGTGCAAAAATTTCCTTTCAAAAGCAAAGGCTCCTACCTCAATTTTTTTATCCATCATACTAACAAAAGACATTTTTCTTTCCTTTGCTGTAACTTTACTCAAAGATTTTATCTTGATTTACTAAGCCATGTTTAACTCTTTCGCTGCCGAACAATTGGATTTGATGTTTCTCGAGGCCTTCAAGTATTTTGTTAGATTTGATGCTAATGGAGGTCAGACATTAGCATCAGGTGGCGGAAGGTGTAGATTCAAGATCAGACAGCACGTTTCGTGCAGTCCGCAAAAACTATCCAGTGGGACATTGGCAGTGAAGTGAGTTAAAAAGGAAACAGTTTTAATACATTTTTCATGTGGGATTGAAATTTCACACATTTGGTCTCAGTCAATAGAATTTCCATAAACTGATTCACATTTTATATATTGACATGGTTTTGGAACTTTTTGTAAATAGTACAAGCCATAAAATAGGTTAAGAAACCTTGTTATTGATCAGCTTGATTTGACCGCCTTACCAAACAACCCAGAATTTTAACAACAATGTGGAAAAAGGTCTTCGAGTACATTTGCATGATTCACGTTATTTTTTGCACATATTTAGACTCTGTACCTGACAGTCCCACATAAAGAAAACAAACATTTAAAAAGTCCCAAAACAAAGAATTTCTTGCCTTGCAGGAAATACTGCTGTTTTGAATAAAATGACATCATCGCTAAAGCTGTTTTCGCAATATATTATGTCCATTAAAGTAACCTTCATTGAAAAGGAGTGGGTCAAAATAGCCACCTTCTAAGATTGCCTGGTCCAAAATGGCCAAACTTACCAAAATGGCCCATTTTTCTGGGTACTGTTGGAAAAATTGTTCCCACTATTTTCTTAAAATCCCCCTAATTTTTAGATAGATAGGGGAGAAAATCACTCCTCATTTTCAGTCTCTAGAATAGACACTATAGGATCTCTGACTATGTTTTCCATTCCCTAGTTTACAATAAGAGTGGTTGATAAACAGAGGTTTATTATCTATGTATATATGTATTCTGAGCTGTTGATACCCCTACCTTGCTCCTCTATCTCTCGACCCTGTTGACCTGTTACATTCTAACGCTTTACCGAACAATCCCAAGATTAAACAACCGTGAGAAAAAGGCCTTTTGAAAACATTGTGGAAAAAGGAGAAAATGCTGGTAACCAGCATTTTCTCCTTTTCCTACAATGTTTTCTACCCTGTCAAAGACAAACTCCATCATTTTAGCCTCATTCAAATTGTCATCTGCAGATGCTTTCAATTTAGATATGTCTACTTTTTTGTCATGTGGTAAAAAGTTAATCATGTCTAAATAAGGCAGTTTTTGAAAGTATAGAAAGCATTGATGGAAAATTAGTAATTACTAATAACATGCAGTGGCTCCTTTTCCTACAGTGTTCTCCTAGAAAGTCCTGAAAGGTATTTTCCATTCCTGTAGACGTGTCTGCTTTTCCTGCTAAGTGTTTTAAAAGCTGTGTACAGCGCTATTTGTAATGTAACAGGTCAAATGGGTCAAAGTTCATGGATGGTTCAGAATTCACTTTTCACTCTTTTACCACACGATAACATTTTAGACTTTTCTATATTCAAAGAATTTGCAGAGGACATATCTAAGGGGGCTCAAATGTCAACATTTACCTATGACTGAGTAGCAAACATTGTGGTAAACGGAGAAAATGCTGGTTACCAGCATTTTGTCTTTTTCCCACATTGTCTTTAAAAGCGTTCTTTCTTAGGGTAGTTAAAACTGTGATTGTGTGGTAAAGGGTTAAGCTTTCATTAAAATACATGTGTAGAATTCAGGTGAAGATAAGGAGGGGTATAGGTATTGTATGGGTTTCACCAAAACCAATGTTGTTGGTACTAATTCATGGTCCTTGTGACTCATTCTTATTTGGTCCTTAAGCTTTTACCAAACAATCATGTGTTTTAAATACCTTGAAGAAAAAAAGCCTTTGGATAAAATTTTGGGAAAAAGGAGGAACTGCTGGTAGCTAACATTTTCACCTTGTTCCGCAGTGTTTTCTACCCTTCTAAAGACGAATGCCACCATTAGAGCCACATTCAGTTTGTCATCTGCTAATGCTTTGGATTTGGTCAAGTATGTAATTTTGTCATTCTGGTAATTTAACGACAATTCAGAGATCATGCTTATAATTCACTTTTCATAAAGATGTAGTTGAAGATGTCTCCCAAAATATTTTTTCAGGATGGGCTGTAATAAGCTTTTAATGTATTTCTATTTCCCTCATTTTATAGATTAATGGTGAGAATGTGGTACGGGCATCACACGATAGAGTGGTTCATTTGATCCGGGGAACCGGTGACACTCTAGCCATGAAGGTTGTGACAGTCAAACCTGGGAATCGTAGCCAAGACTGGTTCCAGCAAGATAAATCCTTAACTATGCCCAATAGGAAGAAAAAAGGTACTTAGTCTATTTTATCATACAGTTATATTTTTATACCCAGATGGGTAAAGTTTCCAAGAGTATTCCAGAATTTCATGATTTTTTTAGCCATCAAAAAGCCACTTTTTCTTCACTTTCCTTTCTAAATTTCATAATTTGTATAGTTTTAGAAAACTCTTACTTTCTCCCATGTACCCATGCAGAACAAAATGCTTTCAAGGGATATACTAGAATTTGTCTGTTTGTCTATGAACATGCTTGTCAACATATCAGAGCCGTTAACTCGGACTTAGTTCTGCTGCCATTGTGTCAAAACTTTGTGCAACTGTGAACCAGGCACTATGTATTAGCCATGCTCTGGTACAAAAAGCTAAAAGCACTTCCGAAATGCATGATACCGAGTAAGTCATCACATTAATGTTGATCTATAAAATCCATTTTGTCCAACAACCGACTGAATCATGCAGTACACTGGTCTTTTGACATACAGAAAATTAACCAACAGCAAAAAGTTTTAACAGGTCAGCCTGCACAGACTTGGTAGGCTGATATGGGTCAATACTTTTTGCAGATGCATTAAAACTCCCTTTTCACAGAGCATGGCTCATACACTTTTAGATGTCTTTGCTTAACCCATTACTGTATAAGAGGAAAATCAGCAAACTTTTCTGTTTGCATATTTTGTCACAAGTATATCAACAAATAAGGAGTGTCTTGAATTAGCTAACATTTCTGTATGCAAAATGTCTGTAATCGGTAATTTGCAAATTTTTCGACACTAGTATATCCATGCATACAGTACCACACAATCGCAAGCTGTAATAACCCTGGGAAATTAGACTTTTAAAAACATTGCAGGAAAAGGAGACAATGCTTATCGCAGAAAAAGGAGAAAATGGTGGTAATCAGGCTATTTTCTCTATCAAAGTTTATTATCATACAGACTTTTTATGATTTAGATCTTTGTCAATACCAGTTGATACATTTTATAAAAAAAATGATACATTTTATCAAAAAGGCAGTGAAGCGATACAGGGCTATCATGGCCCTCTTGTTTCAAAAGCCCTCTTTCTCATGAACCTAGAGCATGGTATTGTTGACAAAGGCTTAGTTACTCTTAACCAAAATTTTACACTTGTCCATATTGAAAGGACCTGCAGACAAAAATTTAAGGTGGCTCAAAAGATAGAATTTGTCTTATATAGGGTAGAAAACATTGTGGACAAATGTGAAAATACTTGTTACCAACATTTTCTCATTTTCCCATGTTTTTTAAAGCCTTATTCCCTAAGGGTTGTGAAAACTTGTGACTGTGTGGTATAGAGTTAGAACTGTAGATTTTACATTACAGCTGCCCCGGCACCCCCACAGAGGGACCCAAGAACATCCTTGTCAATGTCAAAGTCAGAGGGCCAGTCCATGAGTGAGGAATTAGCTGTCATGGGTTAGTATACAGATTTTATCACATAATCCCCTTGTTTCCAGTGTAATATACCCACTACGAATTTTGTTATCTTATACATCGCTAACCAGCATTTTATCCTTTTCCCACAGTGTTTTCTATCCTATAAAAGACATTTTTCTTGTTTTGAGTAACACTGAATTTGTCATCTGCAAATGCTTTCAATTTGAACAAGTCTAAAGTTTTGATGTTTGGGTTAGGGGTAACATTTTCCCAAATGAAAAATTTCAGATGTGTCCAAATCGAAAGCATTTGCTGACAACATACCAAATTAAATGCTTTCAGTTTGATCGAGTCAGTATTAGAACAGTATTATTGGTTACCAGCATCCTCTCCTTTTCTCACTATGTTTTCTATGCTTCCCAAAACAAATTTCAATTTTCAGTCACATTTATTTTGCCATCTGGAAATGCTTTCAATTTGGACCAGTCTCAAGTTTTTGTCATTTGGTAAAAAGTTGATTGCCTTGGGACACATCCTAGATTTAGATCACAGTTGATATACAGGTACACTGATGGTAAATGTTTAACCTCTTGATATACACTGTAAACATTTAGCCTCTATCCAAGTTTATGGGAAAAAGGTGCTTCTGAAAACATTTTTTGTTTTGTTTGTACTGGCGTTAAACACTGCTTTAACAGCTTTGGTCATAGTATGGCTGCCAGTGCACCTGTGCATGACTTTCTCACTCTGGTATTGACACAGCTTTCTTTTCAAGCCACTGTCTACTTTCCTCACGTGTATCAGAGGTGGGAGGTGAAAAATTGCTGGTAGGAAAGTTTGCCACAACCGGGTATCAAACCCATCACCACCAAGTCATGAGTCAGATACGCTCACTACTGAGCTACCCGGCTGGGTAAAAACATTATTGGAAAGGCCGATGAGCATTAATTTGCTCCTTTTCCTAAATTGATTTACCTTTTCAAAGAATAAATCCATCATAACAGCCACACTTAATTTGTTGTCAACAGGTGCTTTAACCCTTTACCAAACAATCCCGGGTTTTCACGACCCTCTAAAAGAGAGCTTATGAAAACATTGAGGGAAAAGGAGAAAATGCTGGTAACCAGCATTTTCTCCTTTTTCCACAATGTTTTCTACCCTATCAAAGACAGAAATCATCATCTGAGCCACATTTAAATTGTCGTCTGCAAATGCTTTCATTTTGGGCAAGTCTAAAATTTTGTTGTCTGGTAAAGAGTTAAATATGGCCATGTCTAAAATTTTGTGACCTGATAAAAAGTTAAAAAATTATCTGAGTATTTCAATCCTTTACCAAAGAACCCCATATGTTAGCAACCTTGAGGGAAAAGCCTTGTGAAAACATTGTGGAAAAAGGAAAAAATGATGGTGACCAGCAATTTATTCCCTTTCCCAAAATGTTTTCTACCCTTTCAGAGACAAGTTTCAACAATTGAGCCCTATTTGATCTCTTGTCTGCAAAAAGTTTTGAATTTGGAGGCTTCTAAAATTTTGTTGTTTTGTAAAGAGTCAACTTATTGAAATACACAGCACAAATCAAAGACGCATCATTTACCAGTGTGATAATACTTTTTGTCTGTTCATTTCAGAAACATTAGACAAGGCTATCTATGAGAGAAAGAATTCCGAGGAAACAAACAAAACGGCATCAATCCGAAGCAGAACTGCAGCCAAACGGGTATCCTGTGTGGAACTGGAGAACATTGGTGTGACGACAAACCTTGAGAGGTCAAAAAGCACGCCAGACCTCCTGGATGGCAACTCTAAACTACACAAAGATATCTATGCAACACCAACTGTCCCAGATAAAGGACATGTGTATGCAGTACCAAATGTAGGAACACCAGGTTCCCCTGTAAAAGTTAATATAAGGCCCAAAGGACCTCCTCCAGCGCCCCCTAGTGAGACAGGATCCCCAAAGAAACAAGCCCCCAAGCCCCCACAGATGGAAGTTATCTCTATTGATACAAGAGCACAATCCCAGTATGCAACTTCAAAAATACCTGTGAACAAGGATGAAAGCACAGACACATTGAAGCAATCCTCATTCAGGCCAGTAAGTGACGATTCTTCTTCAGAAAGATCATTCGATTCAGCCTCAGGACACAGACATATGTCTAGTAATGGAAGTGCAGTCATAACTACAACAGCCGAGATAGAACAGAAACAAGGTGTTTCCTTCGCAGAGGACAAAGTTTTTGACAGTGCTGCCAGTTTCCTTAAGAAGCATCCAAATGCTAAATTACTTATTACAACGCAGGGACAGCCAAAATTAAGAAACACAAATTCAGTTCTATTTGAACCGGAGCCTGATTACGACCTACATGATGACAATGAAGCCCAGAGACCTTCTTCGCCAGCACGGAAACAAGATAACAGACAATCCGTCACGGTAATATCAGTCGGAGATAAAAAGGAGTCAAGTCCAGCACAATCAAAGCGTTACATGATACACTCAACTATACCAACAGAGGATAGAACTAATCCAGGTTATGTTATACCTCCAAGACCAAATGGACCAGCCCCAAGTCCTCCAAGACAAGTGAGAAAATCAGCAGCTCCGCCTCCTCCAATGACTAAAGTGCAACAAGACTCTGAGACTCCGCCTCCTTTACCGGACACTCCGCCTCCTGACTTTGACAAGTCCCCACTTCCAGTGGTCAGCAAAGAAAATGACCCAGTCCAGACAGAGCCCAGCTCTCAAGCCCCTATACCAGCCCCTCCCCCTCCTCCTCCCCCTCCTGTACCAAGTATGCAAGAATTGGAGAAAACTAAGACTGACCTGAAACCAGAAATTACTCCAATCCCTTTTACTGATATTGCAGCAGCAGTTGCAAAAAGACAGGAAAGAATTGAAAAGGAGGGATTAAAATTTACTTCCCAAACAGGAAAACAAATAGACAAACCACAAAATGCCCTGGAAACTAATCAAGCAGCCATATTAGCTGCAGTTGAGAAACGCAGAAAACAACTGGAGCAGCAATCAGAATCCTCAGTGGTAGATGAGATTGAAAGTCGACTTCAGAAAACAAAGAAGCTGCAGGCAGCAAAATTCAACATTGCTGGTGCAAAGGTAGTCAAGAAGTCGGACGACAATAAAGCCACAAAATCTGAGACAGTAACAGCTAATGCGAATGTGAAGGCAGGAGAATCGAAATTGAAAAATATAACAAATAGGACTGAGGTTGTTAAACCAAATCCTAATATAATGAAAGAAGACAATGTTTCAAAGCCTAAAGAGTTAAGCTTTACTATAAAACCAGCAACAAGTGTTAAATCATCAGGATTAACTGAGATTAAACCTAAAATAGTGAGTACCAAGACAGAAACTAAACAAGTTAATGGTGCTCCTCAAAGTAAAAAATTGGACAGCGTTGTTTCTAAACCTCAACCAGTGGAAAATAAAGTAGAATCCAGTACTGAGATAAAGGAAGATAAATCCACAAATGGCCAGTCAGATTTCCTCGCACTCGCAGAGAAAAAACGTCAGGAATATCTCTCAAGAAAAAATAAATCTCCACCAGGATCAAAAGTTACGACACCTCGTTCATCGACCGCAAGTACACCAGATAAAGACATTTTCAGAACTAAGAAAATTGAAATTAAATCTGTAGAAAAACAAGGAGGATCTCCGCCAGTGTCTGCTAAACCGAAGATTACAAAGGGTGCTACAACAAATCAATCCTACACGGAATATCAGTCTTCAAAAGGGCCAGTAAAAGTTCGACCAGTCAGTGCTATGAATGGGGATTCGAACAAAAATGGGGACCAGTCAAAGAATTTTTCAAATGTACCTCCACCTCCTGTTGAATTCCAAGATGGCAGACATGTCGAGAACACTGTTGTGCAATTAGAAATAATTCCACCTCCACCAAGTTTTACTGTGGAGAACGGTCCCACAGAAATGCACAGTCAACACAGTCCTGCATTTTCACCTGACACGGCGAGTGTTGTTTCCTCTTTATCTACGCTTTCCTCATTGTCAGGCGACCATGATGGGCGGGGCAGCTACGAGGATTTAATCGCCCCGCCTCCACCAGGCTTCGATGATGGGGATGCGGTAGTGATACCGCCTCCTCCGGAATTCGGAAATGAGAACAAAAACAATAAAACTTCTGGGAAATCTTTCAGTGATAAACCAGTGGAAATATGGTTGTGTAATGATGTTCTTGATTGGTTGGACAGTTTAAATATGAGCCAATACAAAAACAGCTTTCAACAGAATTGTGTAGATGGTAAAAAGCTTTTAAGTTTGACTAGAAACAATTACATTGATCTGGGTGTGACACAAGTTGGACATAGAATGAGCATCGAGCGTTCCATTAAAAAAGCCGCAATTAAACAATCTTCATCTAACATCATAGCTTCAGAACATTTGTGAATGAAATTCCAGACTTTTTATGGTACAGTCAACTTTTGACAGTTCAAAATACATGTTCTAGTTGGATTTATAAGATATTACTTCAAATTATCAGTGTATTCAGATACTAGTAATCAAAAGATGAAGACGTCAAAATGTGATGCATTATGTTCAGTAGTAGCTTTGTACCATAGTCATGTAGTTATATATATGATTATGATTAATTCAGTACCTCTTTGGTCTGTATTCACCATCATTCTTAGTCTTATTCTCCAAGATTTTCTAAATGTGAAAGTATAACATCCACTCATTGGCTAAACCAAATGGTTTAGCCAATCAGAAGTTGTGTTACTTTCATATTTAGAAAATTTTTAAGAATTAGACAAAGTGCATTCTTAAGACTGCTTGGTGATTATACTGACCCTGACAGTAATTATTAACTCTTTACCAGACGACAACAATTTCAAAGCATTTGCCGACAATAAAATAAACATAACTTGAAAATTGATTTTTTTTTTTTTTTTTTTTTTTTTTTTTTGAAGGGTAGAAAACATTGTGGGAAAAGGAGAAAATGCTTGTTACCAGCATTTTCTCCTTGTCCCACAATGTTTTCACAAGTCTGCTTTAAAGGAATCGTTAAAAGTCTGGATTGCGTGGTAAACAACAAAATTTTTGACTGGACCAAATTGAAAGCATATGCAGACAAATGTTACTAAAATGGTGAATTCACTCTTTAATAGGGTAGGAAACATTATGCGAACAGGAGAAATCGCTGGTAACCAGCATGTTCTCCTTTTCCTACAATGTTTTCTACCCAATCAAAGACAAGTTTCATCATTAAAGCTACCCTTAATTTGTTGTCTGCATATGATTTTAATTTGGACAAATCTAAAATTTTATTGTTTGGTAAAGACTAAACTAGGAACTTTGAGTGATGCCTTTTTTTATCGTCAAAAATGTTTTATGGTCTAGTGCAAGGGATGAGGAAGACACTTTTCCTGAAATGTTTTTTTTTTTTTTAATTGATGTACAGGTTGTTGAACAGTATACAGTTGTAAGATATAGTTGTTGTTATCCTTATTTATGGGTAGTTGTTACTGAATTACTTTTAGCTTGGCTGTTTTCGAAGAAAACGTTGAGGTATTGCAGTAGCCCTGATGTTGTCTGGGTAGTTGTCATGCAAAATATTTGACATTTTGTGATATCTCTATTGTATTTCTAAAGATATTTACTTCAAACTTGAACAAGTTGTTAAAAATCAAGAGGAAATCGTACAACATAGTCAGGTAACCATCAAAATAATTTTGACACAGTTATGCCGCTTTTTTGACTTAGAATTTTCACTGAAAATCAAGCAACTCCAGCCAAGTGTTGGCACCAGCATGTGTTGGGTGCTCTTGTTTCGACAATGTGTCATGAGAATATCATGATCTAGTTGCATTTATACAGAGACTTAATTTTAGATTTTAAACATTACTATACAAATACAGTAACATGACAGTAGTTTTATACATAACTATACAAATGTACAACAAGGCTTGGGAGCATATCATTAGATTTGTTTGAACTCTGAAAACACCTTTTACTCTTATAGTTGCAAACTGTGTAGATCATTTTTAATTACCTTGGGAAGGTTTTTAAAAACATTGTGTGAAAAGAAGGAAAATGCCAACCAGCATTTCCTCCTTTTTCCACAATGCTTTTTTACCTCTTTACAGGCAAATCCCATCATTTTAGCCATATTTAATTAGTCGTCTGGAGCTGCTTTAAGTACAGACAAGTGTACAAATTTGTTATCTGGTGTGTGAAAACATTAATTTGTACTATTTCAGGCTATCTTTGACTGATATGATAATCAGAAAATTAAATACATTGTACATGGATAGATTTAGTTATACCTTATTCGGTCATTTTGATCTTTGGTGGATGGTTTCAACGCCTATTAAGTTGCATGTTACGGGCCTTTTGCAAAGTTTTTTCGAAAAGTGGACATTGTGGGACCAAAATAATCAAGTGCACTGAGTGAGTGAGGATGTAGTTACCAAGCAACAACATTTTAGACTGGACCAATTGAAAACTTTTGCTGATGATAATTGTTGCACAAATTATGAAATTTGTCTTTGAAAATTGCTGTCTGCAGATGCTTTGAATTTTGATGAGTCTGATATTTGTTGTTTAGTATAAAGTTAAGTTGGGCACTCCTTACTGACCTGTTTTCAGTGTAGACTTGTTTAGGCATGCTCAGGCTGAGACCCTGTTGTGCATTCAGTAGCATACACAACTTAGGAACGGGGGGTGGCAGGTTTGAATCCACAGCTGGGTGAATTTCTTTCCAAGGATTGATGATGGTCATTGAGACAGGATTCATTCCTGTCTCATCGCTGATCATTGTTTCAACAATGGTTATGTGAGAAAGCAGCCAGTTGTTTGGGGAGAATATTGTGCTAAGTAATTGTAAAAAAAACTCCAAGAAGCTTGAACAGGTGCACCTGCTGCCGCAATATAACTGAAGTAATGTTGAAAATGGTGTAAAACACCATACAATTGATCGATACTAGGAATGCTCCATGCAGATACATTACAAATTTTTATGGTAATTATTTCTCATAATGATACAAAGAAGAATAATTTTTTATGAAGTTATTATTTTGAAGTCACATCATAAGAACTTGCAGAATTGTAAACATTCCTTGATAAAGATTTGCGTTTTGTAATCATTCCAATTCTACTACGCCATACCAGTTTTGTTTTTCAAAATTTATCATTTACCTGTGAATTTTCTGGCTCAAACACATGAGTCACACACAGATAAAATATGAAACAACAAAAAAAAGTATGTATTCAAACCTTGTCAAATATGGTTCCAAATATGGTATGATGACATATCCTCCACATGGAATACAAACATTGATTTGCGACTGGCTTGGTCAAACTGTTACGCTGTAATCTATTCATCTGCCAATCTGGGTCCTGTGTGGCTCAGTGGTAAAGTGTAGGACTTTTGACTTGGAGGCCCAGGGTTTGAGCATCAAAAGATCCAATGGGTTTTTTGTGGGAGTATCTTTGGGCAAGACACTTCAGAGCCCCAGCCTAGTACTGAAGAAACCAAGGAAATACATGAATATGTGAGCTGTCTCCGTGATATGACTATAATAATGTTGAAAGTGATATAAAACACCATTCAATCAATCATCAGCCATTCATAAAAACAAAGTTGCTGGTACAAATGAATTAGTTACGGAAATAAAATGTTCTTTCAAAATTTTCTTTGGAGGATATATAGTGAATATTGTGATAACAAAATATACTCATTTCAAGAGCCTCTTCCCCAGGGAAACTTGGAATTGGCTATGGAAGTACAAGTTTAATGATTTTTCATTTTATTATCTGTACTAGGTAATAATTGGTCTGAAATTTACCTGTATGGAAACAGGTTAATCTGATATTTATTTTTAGCTTTGCTGTTTTCGAAGAAAACTCTCTGAGTTATTGTGGTAGCCCTGGCATCGTCATCGTCTGCATCCTTGTTGTCGTTCAAAAACTTTGGTATCTCGGTTATTACTGAGGATATTTGGCTTCAAACTTGTATAAGTTGCTAGCTATCAAAAGGGTAACCTATATGACAAAGGCAGGTAACCATCAAAGTATTTTTGACACAGTTATGCCAGTTTTCTCAGAATTTTCACTGAAAATCAAGCATCTGCAGCCAAGCATAGGCATCTGCATGTGGTGCTCTTTCTGCTGCAAAAACATGTTTGCAAGTTCCCTGTATTTACCATTATAAGTTATAATTTGATTTATATTTAAAGATCTAAGCAAGTATAGTATGAAGATTAACACAGAAAAATTGTATTTATGTATATAACAAATTTTAAGTATTACATTATTAATTCCAAATAAATGTTGATTAATTACAAAAGATCTTGGCCTAATTTTTTTTCTGTCCATACTTTATTTGGTGTTTATCCCTTTACCAAACAATATTGACCGTGAAAGAAAAGACTTGAAAACATGATGGGAGAAGGAGAAAATGCTCATAACCACCATGTTTTTACCATATCAAAGACAGAAATCATTAATTTAGCAACTGGTCTTATTTAAAGCATTTGCATAATGACATGTGGCGTAAATTAATGAGGATTTCTGTATTTGATAGGGTAGAAAACCTTGTGGGAAAAGAGAAAAAAATGGTACCCAGCATTTTCTCCTTTCACCACAATGTTTTCAAAAGCCTTCTCGTTCAAGGCCATTAAACCTATGGATTGAGAGTAAAAGGATTAAGTCAAACATTCTGACTAGATTTCATTGGGTGTTAGACTAACAAAGTAGCCTCCAGATTGCACCACAATGTTTTAAGATTTGATCTTGACCTTTTTTGTCTGAAGGTGACCCATTTTCAAACTCATCAGCATCGATTGAAATGTGACCTATATAATGCTCGCAAGGTAAAAGTTGATGACACGCTGGACATGATATGGTCACAAAAGCTTGTCTTAAACACCTCAAACACTTCATGCTCAGGCCTATTAGGGCCTGAATCGCTCTACTGCAGTGATTTTTGTTTATTTTCTAGCATACATCAGTATGTAGGCATGGTAAATTGAAGGAATACTGATATAACTGACTTAGAATTTCTCAAAACCCATTGTTTGGAATCCAGTCAAATTTGGTGTTTCATTGTTTATTGTATTGAACAATCTCTGCAAGTTTCAAAGAAATGTGACCAATAATGAGGACTGTGTTGAATAAACAAGACTAAAAGTCGTCATATAGCTACTTTTCCCCAACTGATTACTGTATTTTCTTCATTTTTTTACAGGTTCAATCCCTTAATGATACAAATGATATGTGCAAGTTTCAAAAGAACTGGATAAAAAATGCAGACTTTATCACATAAATAAGAAATATTAATTTTAAACTTTAAATGGCTGCTTTTCCGTAACAAAACGTCAGACTTGTTTCAAAATTGTTAGGAATCAAGCTATTGATGATATTAAGCAACTGTGCAAGTATCATGAAAAGCGAGCCACAAATGCAGACTTGATATCTAAAAATGAACTATAAATTTTCAAATTTTAATGGCTTCTTTTCCCTGACTGATTGTCAGAATTTTTTTCAAAATAGATAGCTACTGTTATAAACAAACTAAGTTTCTCAAAAATCTGGCCACAAATGTAACATAAGCAATTAAATCACTATATGATGGACAGACAGATGGACGATGGAAACCATGCCATGAAATAAGCTCTGTTGGCTTTCAGAGAAAAGAATAGGTGTTTGGATTTCAGAAAACCAACAAAAATTATACATAAGGTCTACTTATAATTTAATAGCCCAATAACATCACACAATTTTCATAACTATAACAACTCCATCTCTCTTTACCTGACAGTAAGAATTTAGACTTGTCCAAATTGAAAGCAACTGCAGATGACAAATTACTTGTGGTTCAAATGATAAGATCTGTCCCTAAAAGAGTAGAAAACATTGTTGAAAAAGGAGAAAATACTGGTTATCTCCTATTCCCACAATGTTTTCAAACACCCTTTTCATTTGGGTTGTGAACCACAGGATAGTGTGGTAAAGAGTAAACAAACAATAAGATTTAAGACTTGTCCTAATTGGAAATGAAATTTGGTTCAATTAACTCTTTACCACACAATCCAATGTTTTGACTGCGCTGAGAAAGAAAACTTTTGAAAACATTGTGACAAAAGGAGAAATTACTGGTAAATTTCTAATTTGAGTATCTCAGCCTTTGAAAACTATAGCTCTATTTCTCAGCCTATCTTACTATAAAGCTGAAAAAAAAAAAAAGAAAACAAAAACAAAAATCTACAAAAGCAACAGGGCAAGCAGTGGATAAATGGCCCTGGTTGGCTGTAAAAAAATCCAAAATCAGAAAAATTCTACATACAAATACTGCTGAAGAGCAATAAGCATTTTGAGGAGCAGAAATGGTTGTAAACTATCTTTCAGATTGATTAATTCAGAAAAAAAGCATCAAACATAACTAGATGGTAAAAAAAAGGGAGGAAAAAACACTGGAATGTAGCACAGCACTGCTTTAAACTGGTTACATCCTTTAAACTATTTATAAAGTTAATGTCTAGAACAGAAAAAAAAAGTTTCCTGATATATAACAAGAGGGCCATGATGGCCCTGTATCGCTCCACTGTCTAATAAATACAAGCCATACATACCAAACATTACAATTCAAGGCAAAATGGTTTCAAAAAAGATGTTTCAAGTTTTGACATCAAACGCCCATAATTATGAGGGATGCGACCCTTCGGCAAGGTCATTTTGACCATAGTGAGAAAGAGTGATAAATTTTTTTGAGGTTTTCAGTCCAAGTCTTGAGGTTTTCAGTCTATAAGTCTACGTAAAACTTGTGACCCCCAGGGCAAGATCAATTTTTACCCCAGGGCTATAGTGTGAAGAATCTTGGTAGAGGTCCATAAGATGAAGTTCCATACCAAATTTGGTAGCCCTGGTCACAAATGAGACATGCAAACCACTGAGCTACATGGCTGGGCACTTTACGATTTGACCTAGTGACTTTCTTAACTAAATATGACCCACATTAGAAATTCATAAATATATTGTGATCATTCGGACAATAACTTTCTATACAAATTCAATATATTTAGGTTCGTTTGTACTGGAGTTTAACACCATTCTAACAGCTTAGGTCATATCAGGGCGGTCAGTGACGATCCCATGTTTTTCCTGGCTTTCTTACACCAATACTGACACAACTTTCTTTCCAAAGCCACTGACTACTTTTCCAACATGCATCAGAGGTGAGAGGTGAAAAATCGCCGGAAAGAAAGTTTGCCGCAACTAGGTATCAAACCCGCAACCTCCAGGTAACAAGTCAGATACGCTAACCCCTGAGCTACCTGGCCAGGTTCAATATATGTAGAACAAGAATGTGGCCTCTAAAGAGCGTAAGAAGCTCTTTTAAGGTCTACGGCTCCTAACTCTCAATTAAAAGACGGAAGTTGCCAAGATTGGCCGAATAGCCTTTACGAAAACATTGACGTTACACAATATTTACCGACGAGTTAGTTAGTCTAGGCCCCTAACTCTCATATTAAAAGATGGAAGCTGTCATAATTTGCCGAATAGTCTTCACGAAAACATCGATGTTACACAATATTTACCCATGAGTTAGTGAGTCTAGGCCCCTAACTCTCATATTAAAAGACGGAAGCTCCAGAGACTGGCCGAATAGTCTTCACGAAAACATCAATGTTACACAATATTTACCGATGAGTTAGTGAGTCTACTGATATTAAAAGACAGAAGCTGCCGAGACTGGTAAAATGGCCTTCACCAAAACGTCGATGTTACACGATATTTACCGACGGGTTAGGGGTCGTTATCCTTAAAATGACCTGCTTCATTGTCTTTGTTGACTCACATTCGAACTAATCCAAGATCTAATCAAGACAATCTTTCTGGAACTACTGTGAACACAAGGTGAAGGCTAACAACAAAATATAAGACATGAGCACTAACTGACAATCAAAACTGCATTTACAAGAAATACATAAACAAAGACACAATATTGTAGGATTAACTCCTTACCACACAATCCCGAGTTTTAACAACCCTGAAAAAGGATGCTTTTGAAAACATTGTGAGAAAAGGAGAAAATGCTAGTAACTAGCATTTTCTCCTTTTCTCACAATACCCTGTCAAAGACGGAAATCATCATTTCAGTTACTTCCAATTTGTCTGCAAATGCTTTCAATTTGGTCCAGTCCAAAATTTTGTTGTTTGGTAAAGAATTAAATGACTGAAAGTGACAAAATAACTCTTAAGGAGCTAGGCACAACTTGTGTTCCTTTCGCAAACAATGAAGATCAAGATGAGACTGTAGAGAACATGCAGTCTAATCTTGGACCTACACTGTCTGCAACTGTCCGAACATTATTCTGGTCAATACAAATTTGAAATTGCAACACATCAGCATATTATTACCACACAATCCCAAGTTTTAGCAACCTTGAGAATAGAGGCTTTTGAAAACATTGTGGGAAAAGAAGAAAATGCTGGTTACCAGCATTTTCTTCTTTTCCCACAATGTTTTCTACTAATTCAAAGAGAAATCGATCTGCTGTCTGCAAATGTTTTCAATTTAGACAAGTTTAAAGTTTTGCTGTTTGATAAAGGGTTAACCCTTTACCACACACAAAAAAATATCCACTTGTCCAACTTTTTTGTAGATTTTCTAGAAGTTTTGCAGATGATAATATCAAACATGGCTCAAAAGATGTAATTTGTCTTTGATAGGCTAGAAAACAATCTGGAAAAGGAGAAAAGGCTAGTAACCACAATGTTTCCATAAGCCTTTCCCCCTCATCAGGGTTGTTAAAACTCGGCATTGTGGGTAAAGGGTTAATATAACACTCCATGTGTTAAACTGACTAGGTTTACAGAGGTAGAAGTATCTGAACACTACAGAGTTACAAATATAGAATAAAACTGTGAGTTTCTGTCCGATTTTCGTTATTATGTTATTCATCAAATTCTGAGCCAGTCTACACACTATCAAGTTTTAACAGTGTTTCTTCTCTCTGGCTGTAAGGATGTATCTTGTATGATTTAAACTGCCTGAGTACAAAACACAACTATGCTGGCATAGAGTTGATCATACTCAGACCTCATAGTATAATCAGCCTGATCCAGCAAATTAAGACATTCTTTGTTGTATGCAACTTTTCCGTTGGCCAAAAAGATTCTACAGTGATCTGTTATAGGAACACAAGAGCACCACATGTAGGTGCCAATGCTCGGCTGCAGTTGCCTAATAAAATGTCAAAGTTCTTGAAAATGACAAGTCAAAAAAGGGGCATAACTGTGTCAAAAATATTTTTATGGTTACCTACCCTTGTTCTACGTGTTTCCCTTTTGACAATTAAGAACTAGTCTGAGTCTGAAGTAAGTATCTTCAGTAATGACAGAGACGTTATAAAATGTCAAAATTTTTGTATGACACAGATGACAACTATACGGACGATACTAGGGCTATGACAATACCTCCATGTTTTCTTCCAAAACAGCGGAGTTAAAAATGCCTAAACGCAAAGCAAAAAAAACCAAATACACAGTGACTTAGAGTTTATATAAATATTAAAGCTGCCTACCATGATATATGGTGTCCACTGATTACAGACATCCTCTTTTTAAGTAGCTATCTAAATTTTTTAAGTGCTAAATGATGGTTTACTAAATATACCTGACATTAAATGACCTTAAAGGAAGTATTGTGGGAAAAGGAGCAACTGCTGCAATCGATCATTTTTCCTACGTTCTATTTGTCGTTTGCAACTGCTTTCAATTTGGACCAGCCTAAAATTTTTTTGTCTTGTTACGGGGAGCATTTGCTGACGACACTCTAAATGTAGCTAAAATGATGACTTCCATCATTGAAAGGGAAGAAAAAATTGTGTGAAAAGGAGAAAATGCTGGTTACCAGCACTTTGCTCCTTTTTCTACAGTGTCTTCAATAGCCTCTTCTTTAAAGGTCTTTAAAACTCGGCGTTGTGTCATAAAGGGTTAAATACTGATTAAATGAAACAAACAATTGCCATTTTTTATAGCACCTTCATGGCTTATTATCTAAAAGTATTGAACAGAGTAGATCAAATATCATACTGCACATTCTGATTCTGTCTTGATGGACACTGTCCAAAAAAGGCACTTTCATGGCGCTCCTGGTATATTTTAGTTTAATTTGCAAAGATATCTCCCATTGGAATCCAGATATTTTTCACTTGAACAGCGTGGTACAAGAACTCTTCTCCTTGCCCTTGGTCAGGGTCCTCCCAGTCTCTATCATACCTGTATAAATACGAATAGTTTGTTTGTTTGTGTTGGAGTTTAACACCGCTTTTACAGCTACGGTCACATTGGGGCAGTCAGTGTACCTACACGTGTGTCTCCTGACCAGTGCTGACACAACTTTCTATCCAAGCTACTGACTACTTTCTCACATGCATCAGAGGTGAGGGGCTAAAAACCACAAGAAAGAAAGTTTGCCACAACCACATATCAAATCGCAAATACCAGGTCACAAGTCCGACACGCTAAACACAGAGCTATCCAGCCTGCCGAAAACAAATATGAATTCACCCATTACCAAACATTTTTATGCCAAAGAAGCTTGAGAAAGAATTATTTTGAAAACAGTGAGGGAATATGAGAGAATGCTCACTGTTTTATACTTTTTTGGAAACAACTACATGGTATCATTTGAGCAATAAAAGAGGAAGACTTCTCTAGAAAATTGTCTGAGTCTTTACCAGTGCATCAAATCATGGACTTGTCAAGTTTGAAAGTATTTACAGTCAGCAAATAAAATGCAGCTTGCTTGATAGGATTTGTCTTTGGAAGGGTAGAAAATGTTGTCAGAAAAAGGGAAAAATACTGGTTACATGTATTTTCTCCTTTTCCCTGCAACATTTTCAAACGTTGTCATCTTCAGGGGCATTAGAACTAAGGATTGTCTTGTAAATCCAAGGATTTTCCATTCCACTAAGAAAAAAAAAATCACTCAATTCTTTTTATTTTTAATTATGTGTACTGGTTAATGCCAGGTCCAAAAGTAGCTTACACAATAAAGGTTAAATACATAATACATACCCATAGTTTACCCAAGTCCTCTTTACATTCTCGGCTGAGATATACTCCACATACTTCGAGCCTTCCACAGAACCAAAATACCACATGGACTGTACATCTTGATGTTCCGCAAGGAACTTTGTTAGATGATCTCTGTTGCCTGTGATAATGTTAACAACGCCTCCTGGTAGGTCTGAGGTATCAAATATCTGCAATGATTCATATTTGTTTAATGCCCTTTTAACAGCTTAGGTCATATCACAACAGCCAGCGCACCTACACATGTGTTTCCTGGCTTTCTCACACCAGAACTGACACAGTATTCTTTCCAAGCCACTGACTACTTTCTCACATGCACCAGAGGTGAGAGGCAAAACCTCTCCGGAAAAAAAAGTTTGCCACAACCAGGTATCAAACCCGCAACCACCAGGGTCCACGTTCATCAACTATTCTTTAGAAAATTCTTAGTCTTATTCTGCAAAATTTTCTAAATTTGAAAGTACCACAACTTCTGATTGGCTTATTTGGTTTAGCCAATCAGAACATATGTTAATTGAATTTAGAAAATTCTGGAGAACAAGACATAGAATGTCCTCAAGAATGGTTGCTGAAAACAGACCCAGGCAAGGAGTCAGAAACTCTAACCAATGAGCAACCTGGGCTGGTGCAAGAATTCAAAACAGTGGTAACATGTACAAATAGTCAACTCTTTTCCAGATGACAAATATCAGATTTGCAAACAATAAACAAAATGTCTCTAATGACGGGATTTGGGTGGAAAACTTGGAAAAGAATAAAATTTTGATTACTAGCATTTTCACCTTTTCCCAGTATATTTTCAAAGCTTTCTTTTAAGGTCAATGAAACACAGTTAATGATGAACGGTTGAAAATACCTGAACATATGAATATAAAGTCATATCTAAAGCAAAAGAAGAGCACTGCATGCAGGTGCCAACGCTCAGCTGTAGTTTCTTTTAGAAATACACGTAGATTGATTTGCAGTGAAAATTGTACGTTAAAAATGGTCATAACTGTGTCAAAAATATTTTGATGGTTACCTACCCCTGTTGTGCACGTACCCCCTTTTGATAGTTAAGAACTAGTCCAAGTTTGGAGTAAATATCTCCAGTAATGACAGAAATATTATAAAATATCAAAGTTCTTTTACAATGATGAAAGGGCCAAAATAATGCCAGGGATTAGTCTACTTATAGATTCAAGTGGTTGTAAGACAAATTAGTTTATGGATCCATAATTATGTGATGACTTGCTTGGTATATTGCATCATGCAGATGCATTAACACTTCACCACAGAATCCCGAGCTTTAATGATTGTAGTGAAGAAAGCCTTTTAAAAACATTGTGGGAAAAGAAGAAAATGCTGGTAACCAGCATTTTCTCCTTTTCCCACATTGTCTTCTTCCTTGCAAAAAAGAATTTCATCTCTTTAGTCATCTTTAATTTGATGTCTACAAATGCTTTCATGTTTGGCAAGTCTACAATTTTGTTGTGTGGTAAAGAGTTATGCCCCTTTTGCCAGATCTTGGCTCAGATTCTCCAAATGACACAATTTTAGACTAATCCATGCTGAGAGCATTAGCAGATGACAAATGATGGAACTTTTATGTATTTGAAAATGTAGAAAATATTGTGGGAAAAACAGAAAATACTGGTTACCAGCATTTTCTTTTTTTTCCATAATGTTTTCAAAAGCCTTCTTTTTCAGGGTAAAATTCAGGATTGTATGGTAAAAGGTTAATTTATTTGTCACACTGTACAGCTAGAACTTACCTGGTAAAGATCAAGAGCGGATAGAGGATACTTTTCACTTGGTATAATGACGACCGCATTGCCTCGGACAACAGCTGGAGCAAACAGAGATACAAACCCAAGTAATGGGTAATTATCTGAACACGCTATTCCAATTACACCCACTGGCTCATGAATCTTTATTGTGCACCCGTACAGAGTTGTCTCCTACATTTGAGAAAACGGATTGAATGGTGTTTTACACTGGTTTCAACATTATTTCAGTTATACAACAGTGACAGCTCACATACTAATATATATCCTCTGTTTCAACAGTACTAGGCTAGGGCTCTGAAGTGTCTTGCCCAGGGACACTCCCAAGTAAGCTAGGGCTTCCAGTGAGGCCTGAACCTGGGACCTCCAAATTAAGAATCCTACACTTCACCACTGGGCCACACAGGTCCTAACAGGTCACAGAAAAGAACTCCTGAAACCAATATGGTACAGAAACAACTTTTCATGCCTCTCTGTGATCTATTTTTAAAATCACTGTAAGACAAGGCTCAATCAAATGTGACAGGTAATTGTTCCAAAATTTTATGCAGCCCTAGAGAAAGTAATTGCAGACAACAACTTTAGTGTGGCTAGAAAGATGGAACTTGCTGTTAAAAAGGTTTGAAATGATGTGAGAAAAGGCAAAAATGCTGCTAACTGGCGTGTTCTCTTTCCCACATTGCTTTCTACCCTTTCAAAGAAAAATTCCAATATATTCCACATCAGAGCCTACTTTAATTTGATATCTGAATATGGTGTTAATATGCTCGAGTCAAAAAATGTGTTTGCATGGTATAAAGTTAATTTGATGTTTTACCAAAGTGGTCTGTAAATTTGCTTCACTAAAACAGAAGAAAAATACAAGAGCACTGCATGCAGGTGCCAACACTAGGCTGCAGTTGCGTGATTTCCAATGAAAATTCAAAGTCGAAAAAGGGGCATAACTGTGTCAAAAATACTTTGATTTATACCTACCTTTATTGTATGTGTTCCCCTTTTAGTTGTCCACGTTGTCTGAGTAAATATCTTCAATATTGACAGAGATATTACAAAATGTCAAAGTTTTTGAGAATGTCAAAGTTTTTGCATGATGAAGATGACAACACAAGGGCTAGGACAATACCTAAAGATTTTCTTTGAAAATAGCTGAACTAACAAAACAGTAGGTCCTTACCTGAACACTTCCACCAAATTTATCACAGTACGCTCCCCAATGGAAGAGTCTATTTATAGACAGATCCACCTCATGTAATCCCTGCTCTACTGTACATCCTGTCATCTCGCTGATGTGACGAGCCAGCTCCTCACGACGTATCTCCAGGTTCTCGGCCATGTAATAAACAATCTGCGCTCTGTTGTGGGCAGCTCTCTTTCCCCATCTATGTGAGATAAACATTGTGAAAGATGTAATAAAGAAATAAAGAACAGACAACAAAAGCAATCAGAACTTAGGAGTATGATCTGTTTGTGATAAGGCCATTAACTATGATAATGAGATTTGTATTCGAAAGGACAGGAAAATCTTTGGAAAAAGGATAAGATGTTGGTGATAATCATGTCCTTTTCCTCTGGGAATTAAAACTTGGGAATATTTGGTAAAGGGTTGAATGAAAGTGTAATATGTACTCAAAGGATTGATGGTTATAATTTGCAATGGAGATAAAAATCAGAAATAGTGATATGTGCAGGAAGTCACTTTTTAAATTATTACACTGCAAAGAAATTTGTAGCAATCTGATTGGATAAAATGCTCCGAACAAATACTGAAGTACACTTGGAAAATCCATGGAAAAGCAGGTTCCCAGTCTGGAGCCCCATATATTTCACTACACTTTGAACGCAAAATGGAAGATGGCGGCATCCATCAATACGAGCCGCCCACAAGACAAATATTCTGAGTACACCACATTATTGTCATTAAATCAGAAAGAATGAATTATTCTTTTAAATAAATGAATATAGTTACATATATTATCATTTGTTGTCATTCTAAAACAAATGCAAAGGGTTAAAACAAGCCCTCCCTTCATCATGTAAACAAATCATGATGTGTCAAAAGTCATACATTGTAACGTTAGAAAAATAAACTTATGGTAGTTTGAGGCAACTAATTCTTGCAACAAATCATAAAATGAATAGTTACTTACCTTGAAGTTGTTTAAATCTATGTTCAAACAAGAGGGCCATGATGGCCCTAAGTCGCTCACCTGAGCCTTTTGATCAAACATGAACTATTTCCAATCTCTTCAGAGACATTAAGACAAACACTCTGACAAACACTCATTAGTACTGGGCTTACAAATATGGCCTCTAGAGTGCACACAAGCTTTTTCTAGAATTTGTCTCAGCGGCCTACTTGACATGTAGAAATTATCCAGACATACATTCCGACAAACTTTCATGAGTATTTGAGAGAAAATGTGGCCTGTAGCTTGTATAAAAGGTTTTTCCGAGATTTGACCTAGTGACCTAGTTTTTTATCCAACATGACCCATATTCATACTAGTCTAAGATATTATCAAGATAAACATTCAAGCAAATTTCAAGATTATTGGACTGAAAATGTGGCCTCTAGAGCATACACACGGTTTTTCAACGATAAAACTTGGTGACCTAGTTTTTATTCCATGTGACCCATTTTCAAACTCATGCAAGATATCATCAAGATAAACATTCTAACAAAAGTTTAAAGAATATTGGACTGTAATTATAGTACAAAAGGTTTTTCCAAGATTTGACCTTGTGACCTAGTTTTTTATCCAACATGACCCATTTTCATACTAGTCTACGAAATTATGAAGACAAACATTCTGACCAAATTTCAAAACTACTGGACTGAAAATGTGGCCTCTAAAGCTTACATAAGGTTTTTCTAAGATTTGACCTGGTGACCTAGTTTTTGACCTGACATGACCCATTTTCAAACTCATCCAAGCTATCATCATGAACAAACATTCTGACCAACTTAAAGAGCATTGGACTGAAAATGTGGCTTCTGGAGCGTACACAAGGTTTTTCAAAGATTTGACCTAGTAACCTAGTTTTTGACCCCACATGGCCTACTTTCTAATTCGTCTGCGATATTATCAAGACAAACATTCTGACCAAATTTCAAGAGTACTGGACAGAAAATGTGGCTTCTGGAGCATACACAAGGTTTTTCTAAGATTTGACCTAGTGACCTAGTTTTTGACCCAACATGGCCGGTTTACAATTTAGTCAGAGATATCATCAAGACAAACAATCTGACCAACTTTCAAGAGTTTTGGACCGAAAATGTGGCCTCTAGAGCATACACAAGGTTTTTCTAAGATTTGACCTAGTGACCTAGTTTTTGACCCAACATGGCCCATTTTCGAACTTGCCCGAGCTATTATCAAGACAAACATTCTGACCAACTTTCAAGAGTATTGGACTGAAAATGTGGCCTCTAGAGCGTACACGAAGTTTTTCTAAGATTTGACCTGGTGACCTAGTTTTTGAACCGACATGCCCCATTTTCAAACTCATCTGAAATATCATCAAGACAAACATTCTGACCAACTTTCAGGAGTATTGGACTGAAAATATGGCCTCTAGAGCTTACACAAGGTTTTTCTAAGATTTGACCTAGTGACCTAGTTTTTGACCCGACATGGCTCATTTTCAAACTCGTTCAAGATATCATCAAGACAAACATTCTGACCAACTTTCAGGAGTATTGGACAGAAAATGTGGCCTCTAGAGCATACACAAGGTTTTTCTAACATTTGACCTAGTGACCTAGTTTTTGACCTGACATGACCCATTTTCAAACTCGTCCGAGATATCATCAAGGCAAATATTCCGACCAAGATTCATGAGTATCGGACTGAAAATGTGGCCTCTAGAGCGTACACAAGGTTTTTCTAAGATTTGACCTAGTGACCTAGTTTTTGACCAGACATGACCCATTTTCGAACTCATCCGAGATATCATCAAGACAAACATTCTGACCAAGTTTCACAAGTATCAGACTGAAAATGTGGCCTCTAGAGTGTACACAAGGTAAAAGTTGACGACGCAAGACGGACGAAGGACGAAGCACGATCACAATAGCTCATCATGAGCACTTGGTGCTCAGATGAGCTAATAAAAATAGTTCAAATGTCTATCACAGTGACTTCACTCACCTACCTGCACCTTTTACCAAGGTTTTAGTGACGTCAGTTTTCAGTGTGTTTGGGCACTCAGAAGGGAAATTCAATTTCGTGAGCATACTCAATTCCCGAGACCATGAAACAGGGAATTTTGCTGAATATCATTCAGTATAATAAATTCCTTGTACAGTCAAGTGGCAGGTGACTTGGAAACTTGTCCACGGCTGTGGCGAATCATGGTGCCACCTCGCCTTCGGTTCGGGGCGACATGATTTGCCACAGCCGTGAACAAGTTTCCAAGTCCCCTGCCACCTGACCGTACAACAGATCTTACATTACACACAAGGATATTTGAGTACATAAGTAAATCATAAATCTCTACAGATGAAAGATAAATCTTTACCCCGGGGCTGCCTTGTGAGCTGCTTCTACAGCATTTCTAATATCCTTTCTGTTCCCCTCTCCCACATGACCCACAACTTTGCCATCAGGGTTTACTACAGGGCAAGAATATTGGGCATCTGGCCTTTTCTGGGCCCCTCCATAGTACATTTTGTAGGTTCTGTCCACCCTGGAATGTTTATAAACATTGTGGCAAACTGAAAAATTACTTGTAACTAGAAATATCCGGTCCTTGCTCTGTGAAAAGGGGGCTTAATGCATTCCAGTGATGCATGATACCAAGCAAGTCATCACATAATTATGGATCCATAAAGAAAATTTTGTCTAACAACTGACTTAATCATGAGGTAGACTGGTCTTTGACATGCAGAAAACTGATGGATAGCAAAAAGTTTCAACCCAGGTCAGCCTGCGCCGACTGCACAGGCTAACCTGGGTCGATACTTTTTCCAGATACATTTAGACCCCTTTTCACAGAGCATCTCATCTCGTTTAAACATATTGCTTTTGCATGTATTTATGAATCAAATTTTAACCCTTTCCTAAAAAACAAATTTCTGACTCTTCCGAATTAAAATTAACTGCAGATGACAAATATGAAAATGGTACAAATAAGCTGTAGTTCTCTGACAGAGTACAAAGCATCGTTGGACAAGGAGAAAATGCTGGTAACCAGCATTTTCTCCTTTTCCCTCTATATTTTTAAAAGCCTTATTACTAAGGGTGATTAAAACTCAGGATTGTTTGGAAAAGGGTTGGTAAATGAAATGGGCTTTTTTATTTTGCAGGGTTACACAACTACTGAAAGGTTCAATTTATTTGTTTGCTTGTATTGGAGTTAAACGCTGTTTTAACATCTTAGATCATATCACTGTGGTCAGTGCACCTATGCATGTGTTTTCTGGCTTTCTCACACCAGCATTGACACAACTTTCTTTCCAAGCCAGTGACTACTTTTCTTACATGCATCAGAGGTGAGAGGCAAAAATTGCTGGAGAGAAAGTTTGCTGCACCCCGGGTACTGAACCTGCAACCGCCAGGTTGTGAGAGTGACTGGTGTGCTAACCACTGAGCTACAGTCTGAAAAAAGTTCAATATTTTTATAAATGCGTACGATGGTGTTTCTGATGATCCATTTTCCTGTACTGTTGGTCTTTTTGGTATTGTTGCCCCAAAAGTTTTCAGATCAAGTTCAATGCTAGCTGGTCTTGGTCTAACCTCCCAGTCTGGTCTTACATACTCATACAATCCCTGTGAAAGATCGCCAGATTATTTTTCAAAATAATTCTGAGCCATGCTCTATGACAAGGGGGTTTAATGCACCTGCAAAAAGTAATGACCCATGTCAGCCTGTGCAGTTTGCACAGGCTGACCACGATCAAAACTTTTTGCTGTTGGTCAATTGTCTACGTGGCAAAGGACCAATCTACCTAATGAACCAGTAGGTTGTTACACAAATTGGAGTTCATGGATATGTTACTATGTGACAACTTGTGACAAGAATATGTGATCTTTAATAATGTGACGAGATGTATTAAACCCTTCTTGCCAGATCACAGCTCAACTATGATTTTTTTTGTATAATAAAAATATATCAATGACTGACAAAATATCTCACAAAAACCATCTGCTCTGTTTCCAACAATGTTTTATGAGGGCTATCACCTGCAAAGATGTGAATCAATGTTATATGGATGGAATTCAAATCAAATACATGACTGGATGAAGTTTGAATTAAAGGCATAACCAATGAAGTAATCAGTATAATCTTTTATGAAATACATCCATTTGAAGAAGTAAGCTATCAAAAACATTGTGGAAAAAGGAGATCTAATCAGCTTTTCACCCTTTTCCCACAATGCTTTCCATCCTTTCACAGACAAATCCATTACTTAAAGATACATCTACACTTGTTTTTAGACACTTTTTGACCCATTTCATCTTTATTCTATCAAACTATAATCATTCTTGCATCTTCACACCAAATGTTGACCCTGATGGCTGCATAGATTATGACCGACAGAAAATGCATTTTATTTTCTTAGAGCCATTAAAGAAATCCTTGTTGTGAAGTTTTGGGTTTGAAATCAAAGATTACTGATATATCAATTTGTCCCTTACACCATATAGATCAGTAATTAATCTATGCTGACACAGCTGACTAAATTTTGAACCATTCCACAGTCTAACAAATTTTTCCAGCATGCTTTTTCCCTGGCTATAAAGACATATCTTAAATGATTTTTTATTTTGTTGTCTGCAATAGATTTTGAAATGGACAAGACTGAAATTTTACCATCTGATATAGCACTCACCTCTTTCCCCCCATCTCTACCATAACCACTCTGTCTGTAGCCACCAAAACCTGCTGCTGCATCAAACATGTTGTGGCTGTTTACCCAGATTGTGCCTGCCTGAAAAAGAAATTAACATTAAATACTGTAATAGTGGATATTACTGCAGGTCTAAAGTTTTGTAAATAAAGAAATAATGACCTTGCATGTGTTTTAATTTCTGTGAGAGACAAAGACAGAATTCCAAAGTTTCTACTCTAACTGTGGTCCATTTTGTAAAACTATTGTACTATTCAATTTAATAAGTCTCCATTTTTACTTTAATGAGACATGTTAAACTGGGCAGTATTAACTGCCACTATACTGGTACTCTGGTCAACTAATAAAAAAAGGCATTCATTAATATTAACAAGGGTCCCAGTCAATCACTCCCACATGACCCAGTGTCTATGTAAAATATACCTTAGTATAGCTTAAATTTACACTGTTGTATATCTTCATGATTTTTATCAATACCCAACAATCGTGAAGATTTCCACAAGGCCAGCATTTTCGGTTTACAATAAGAGTCTAAACTCTGTTAGTGGTCACTAACATTGCGCAGCCACTTCTTTTAAGCAACCATCAGTATATATCCAGCAGAAATGAGAGCACCGCATGCTGGTGCCAATGCTTTGCTGCAGTCGCTTGATTTTTAGTGAAAATTTTAAGTTGAAAAAGGAGCATAACTGTGTCAGAAAATATTTTAATGGTTACCTGCCCTTGTTGTATGGTTTCCCTTTTGATAGTTAACAACTTGTCCAAGTTTGAAATAAATATCTTCAGAGATGACAAGGATATTACAAAGTGTTAAAGTTTTTGCACAATGAAAACCCAGACTACAACAGGGCTATGACAATACCTTGACGTTTTTTGTGTAAAAGAGGTGAGCTAAAAATGCATAGGAGGAAGAATATTTTGGCGAAATGGTCTTTAAACTTTTACATAGATTTGTAGCTGTTAGAAATTCTGAAATAATGTTTTAACTCTTAATTCCAAGGTAAGACATATGATAAGCTGAAATTTTCTGCATCAGCCAATCAGACAACTTGTCTTGGAATCCAGAATTTAGATTCATCCTTTACCACACAATCCTGACTTTTAATGACACAAAGAAAGAAGGCTTCTGAAAACATTGTAGAAAAGGAGAAAATGCTGGTAACCAGCATTTTCTCTTTTACCCACAATGTTTTCTACCCAATCAAGGAGAAATTTTGCCATTTTAGCAACGTTTATTTTGACATCAGCAAAATGCTTTCAATTTAGACAAATCTAATAAGGTAACAGAGACAAATCTTTATCACATAACCTCCCTTGTTTTCAGTGTAATATACCCATTATGAACTTTCTTATCTCATACACGTTTAATATCACAATTGTGTGACGTCATTTTTGACGTCATTTTGTACTTATTTTGTAGAAGTGAATGGGTTTTATGGATATTACCGCATGTGCATATATAGATGGCTTTGCATCTTCTTATCTATAATTTGTGAAATATCGTTATGTGATAAAAAAAAATCTGACATTCGTTGGCGTATGAGATAAAAATTTTATTAAACTCGTCAAGAAAAAATGTTATTAAGCTCGCCAGAGGCTCGCTTAATAACATTTTCCCTAGACTTGTTTAATAAAATTTTATCTCAGCGCCAACTCATGTCAGATCCTATATTTACCAAATAGAAAAATTATAGACTTGTCTAAATTGAAAACATTTGCAGACAACAAATTACATGTGACTCTAATGATGAAATTTGTCTTTGACAGGAAAACAAACAAAGTAAAAACAGAAGAAAAAGTCAATTACCAGCATTTTCTCCTTTTCCCTGAATGTTTTCAAAAGCTTTCTTCTGCAGGGTTGTTCAAAGTTGGGACTGAGTGGTAAAGGCTTAAAAATAGACTAATTTGCAACCACCTCCCCTGAATCAACACTTAAAATAAACAAATACCTTAATACTGATGTTGTTTGGTACAGAGTTTACACTTTAACAAACAATCCCGGCTTTTAACAACTCTAAGGCTTTTAAAAACATTCTAGGAAAAGGAGAAAAGGCTGGTAACAGCATTTACTCTTTTTCCCACCATGTTTTCTACCCATATCAAAGACAAATTTTGCAATTTTAGCCACCTTTACTTTGTTGTCTGAAAATGCTTTCAATTGAGACTAGTCTAATATTTTGTCATTTGGTAGAAAGTTAACTCTTCAAGGTAAGCATTCATGGACAATAAATTAAAAGTGACTCAAATCATGGAATTTGTCTTTGATAGGGTTGAAAAAATATGGGAAAAGGAGAAAATGCTGGTTACCAGCATTTTCTCCTTTTCACTCATCGTTTTCAAAAGCTTTCTTGGCCAGGGCACGGATCGTATATAACAGGGATAGGCAATGCGACGAACTTCCGGTTTTTCACTGACTTGCCCATTGTAAACAAAAATTGAAAACGGATGCCATCTTGAATTTCAACATTCATTAGACACATTTTCAAGCTAGAATTTTGCGTGTTGTTGCAATACTTTCTTCACAAAGGGTAAGTTGCGACATTTTTCATTGTTCTAATTATCACATACATCGATTATTCTAGAGATTTTTCGTTTTATTTGCTTGTTTTTGTGTTCAACACTCATGACCTGATAACGCTTGGTGCGAGGTGGGCAAAAGGCTGATGGAGGAGATAGTGTTTTTTCTAGCTGAAAATAAGGTATAAATGCGCCAAGTAGCAACTTGCCAATTGAAATAACACGAGGAAATATAAATTTCCGTGGATGTAAGTCAATATTTTGTTGATTTTTGATTCCTTGAACATGTAAAAGCCAGTTGAAATATGGGTCATTTTCAGTGTTTCATTCCAAGGTGGCAGTAGGATGTAGTGAATACGACGAGATGGGTGATTTTTCTAACCGAAAATAAGATATAAATGCACCAAATAGCAACTTGTCGATTGAAATAACACGAGGAAATATAAATTTCCGTGGATTTAAGTCAATATTTTGTTGATTTTTGATTCCTTGAACATGTAAAAGCCAGTTGAAACATGGGTCATTTTCAGTGTTTCATTGCAAGATGGCAGTCCAAGATGGCAGTGGGATGTAGTGAATATGACAAGATGGGTGTTTTTTCTAACCGAAAATAAGATATAAGTGGACCAAATAGAGACTTGTCGATTAAGATAACGCAAGGAAAAATAAATTACAGTGGCTTTAAGTCAATATTTTGTTAATTTTTGATTCCTTGAACATGTAAAGGCCAGTTGAAATATGGGTCATTTTCAGTGTTTCATTTCAAGATGTAAGAAGGATGTAGTGAATATGACGAGACCCCTGTGTTAGTTATTGCCATCCTTAACGAATTTTTCAAAAGGCCATGTTCAGTTTTTTCATATTTGTAAAGAAAAAGTATTTCTGAATGGATTAAAGTCAAAATTGCATTGTTTTTTTATTTAAACATGAATTATAGCGTGGTTCAAAAAAGGGTTATTTTAGCCAAAATGGCTGCAAAATACAGAAAATTGTAGTCAGTGGCCATTGTGACAAAAGGAGAAAAATGCATGTTACAAGCTTATCCCACAGTGTTTTCAATGCCTTCTTCCTAAGGAATGTTAATACTTAGGATTGTGTGGTAAATTGTTAAATGATGATGTTCCTCTGTACGGATAGAAATAATTGATTACTTGAAAGAGAAGCAAATACTAGTTACCAGCTAGTAACTTGCTGGTTTCTCAAAGAAAATATATACCTAAGATTTTTGTATATCTTGCAGACATGATGAGTAAGCGTGGCCTGCAGTCATAGGAGAAAGATTGAACACCACCAGAAGGGGAAAAATCATGCTGAAGTCTTAGTCAATACTGCTGAATTGTCCAAGAGCAATCATTTTGAAGTGTTTATTCTTTACCACACAATCCTAAACTTTAACGACCCTGACAAGGACGACTTTTGAAAACAAAGTGGGAAAAGGAGATAGTGCTGGTAACAAGCATCTTCTCCTTATCTCACAATATTTTCTACCCTATCAAAAACAAATTCCATCATTTTTGCTGCATTTAAATTGTCGTCTATAAATGCTTTTAATTTGGACTAGTCCAATTTTTGTCTTGGTTGTTGAGTAAAGAGTTAGGGTAATTTCTTATGTTTACCCATTTCTGTACAAAAATGAATTTTACATGTCAGCAGTAACTGTTGTACACTTTAGAAAACATTGTTGGGAAAAAGAGCAAGCAGTTGCTCCTTTTTTGCTTAATGTTTTCAAAATATATTTTCCTTTCCTTTTATGTTTGTCTTTGTATACAAATTTTGAACTTGTCTTCTGCAGATGTTTCAAATTCGGAAGAGAAGAAAATTTTCTCATTTGGAAAAGGGTTTCTTGAGACCAAAAACCTGTGATTTGTCTTTGGAAGGGCAGAAATCTTTGTGGAAGAAGGAAAAAAATGCTGCTTAACAGCATTTTCCCCATTTCCTATAATGTTTTCAATGGCACAAACCTTCAGGGTTGTTGTAATTGTTTTTGTAAATGGTGATTTTCAAACAACATAAACTGATAATTATTGCTCCAACTGAATTTTCTGTAAAAAAAAAGTGTACTTACATTGTTTCTCTTCACATTATGAATTTCAATAATGATTTTTGCCTGTAACCTTTTTAACTGTCATAAATGATTACTGTACATTTCTCTGTTGCTATCCAAATTTGGTATTTTCTGCAATTATTTCCACATCTCAGTAAACTACATGTAGATGAACTTGCCAATACTGTTTATAATCTTTTTTTTTCTATTATTGTTATTTTTTTTATTTGTTTCCCTTTGCATAGCAGGGGAGAAGCATGCACATGAATATAGCTGGCTCAATCAAGGTAGACCAAAAATGTATTTTGTTTGTAAGTGATGTCATATTACAAGGTAAATGGATGCAGAATAGGAGTTAATTGAAGATCTAGAACTATATAAACACATTTTTTGAAAACTCAAACCTTACTGTTGCCAGATGAAAAAAATTTTAAACTTATCCAAATTAAAGGTATTTACAGATGACAAAGTAAACTTGACTAAACAACTGAAATTGTATTTTTGGGTATAAAACATTTTGGGAAATGGAGAAAATGCTGTTAACCAGTATTTTCGCCTTTTGCCACATTTCTTTATAACACCTACTTCCTCAAGGTTATTAAAATTAAATCGAGATTGTTTGGTAAAGGGTAACAGATCATGTTTCAAAACAGTGTTGTAGAGGCAGAAAATTCTATTGACCATGTTTTTTTTTTTTTAACTATTTCAAAGATAGTTTATACTATTCGAGCCACATTTGCGCGTCTGTAAATGAAGCATCTATCTACCAATTGAATTCAGCAAATAAAATTGGAACTGGTCTTTATGTCTTGTGTACTTTTTTTTATGCAAGAAGGCACAATATCATTTTATGTTTCACAGATGGTAAACTGTCATGTAACTACTGTAACTACCTAGCAATTTCTGTAATAGGGAAGGTGGTTAACTGCATGTTGCATTACGCCACTTTAAACATTATTTCAGTCAAATCATGGCAAAAGCACACTTATGAATTCATGTTTCCTGCTTTTCACCAGTTGAAATGAACAAGGGCTTGGCTGTGCATTGCTAACACTCAAAACAGTGAGGAACAAAATCAGAACCTTTGGAATACAAAGCGGCCTCCTTGGCTCTTTGTCGAATGATAAATATTTTAGACTCAATGAAAAGGAAAGCATCAACAGACGGCTAATTCAAAATTGGTATGAATTAGCTGAATATCTCTGACGGTGTAGAAAACATTGCTCGAAAAAGAAGAAAATGCTGGCTACTGAGCATTTTCTCCTTTACCTACAATATTTTCAAAAGCTTTCTTCTTCAGGGTCGTTAAACTTGGGATCATGTGGGAGATGGTTAACTCTACCAGACAACAAATTCTAGACATGTTCCCGTTGAAAGCATAAATTTTGCAGATGACAAATTCCATGTGGATCAAATAGGTAAATTTATCCTTTACTTAGAAGAAAAAAGGTAGGCAAAAATGAAAAATGTTACCAACATTTCCTCCCTTGGATCAGGATCAGATAACATTGTTAAGGATCGTGAATCACATGAACAAAGTTCATATCATCAGTGACATGCATAAGAACTAAATTGTGATTTAAATATTTATAAATAATTACACAAAAAAGTTTTGTGTAATGGCAATTTGGTAATGGACTGTTTCGGCACTGGGCCGTTTTGGAAGGCGACCGTGTATGTTGACCGATATTCCTGTAAGCAAATATATTGTATCAATAAGTTTTCCTAATTACAAATAAACGAAATGGCATGGCGGACTAAAATTCTGTGTATCTCTACTGTTGACCATCTGCCATCATTTGACATATTCACAACACAGGTCGGGTGCGAAGAAAACCTCAGATTCAGCGTAATTTCCAGTATGATGTGCCATAATTATCACTGAAAAAGCATTTCCTTCATGTTATGTAGAAGGTTATGGTCGCATCAAACCATGGTCGTATAGTAAATGGCAATGTGCACAGAAAACGAGAGCAACCAAATTATAAACAATGGATAGGACATTCTTTGTTTGTTATGGAAATGGATAGCTTATTCTGTCGACATCTAGGTTTAATGACCGGAATCGAATTGAATGTAACCGCAACGGTAGTACATGTATTGTAGGTGGCGCTGTTGAGGTACGGCAGTGAAAAAATCAATATTTGTTCTTATCCGCTATTGCGTTTCTTATCCCTGTTATATACGATCCCTGGCCAGGGTCCTAAAAACTCAGGATTGAGTTGCAAAGAGTTAAAAATAGACAGGTTGGTGACTTCTCCCCCTAAATCAACACTTTAAATAAACAGACCTTAATACTGATAGCAACTTCTGTAGCCAAACTGATATTTTCTGTGAATACACTTCCAGCCAGGCCATACATAGAGTTGTTAGCCAATGTTACTGCTTCCTTAGCTGTTCGGAAGGGAAGGACCACCAGGACTGGTCCAAATATCTGTAATAAACATGGTTCATATCTATCTTTGTGCAAAGTAATTTTGTATCAATATAGTGAGCAAAGTTACATCTTTGAACAGAATTTTGGGAGTTTGCATTGGTTTTGTTTAACTCCCTTTTGCCACAGCATGGCTCATACATATATGTATTCAAACACAAAAGTTCAATAATCTCTCTTAATCTTCCAATTTTCTTCAAGTAATCATCCCTTTTTATCAAGATTTCAACAATTAATTTATGCATTAACCCTTTACCACACGATCCCGAGTTTTAAAAACCTTGAGAAAGGTGGCTTTTGAAAACTTTTTTTCCCAACAATGTTTTCTACTAAATTAAAGGCAAGTTTCATCATTTTATCCACTCTTGATTTGTCATCTGCAAATGCTTTGAATTTGGACAAGGCTAAGATTTTGTTGTTTGGTTAAGATTTAAAAATCTAAAAATAGATCTAGACTGGTTACCTCCTCTGCCACCACTCTGGACACAGTCTGTACGTTGGTGATCATTGTGGGTGGATAATAACATCCTCTTGCAGGAACACACGCTGATGCTTGATACACCTGGAAAGGAAACAGACAACATAGAGTACAGTCTGTATCTTTGAGTTTTGACATCTTACATCAATTAACAATAATATAAAAGAAATACCTCCTTATTAAAGATACAATTATACTCATTTTCAGCCATTTCTTAACCCATTTCAATCTATCTTATCAAACTCTAATCATTCTTGTATCTGCATGCCAAATGTTGCCCCTGATGGTTGCAAGGTTGCATAGATAAAGATGGTTAGAAAATTCATTTCACTTTTTTCAAAGAAATATGATGAATCACGGCTGAACATTTCCAGTTTTAAAACGAAGATTTCCCATATTATGTATTCATCCCTTACACCACATTTATTGGTAATTTTTCTATGTTTACACAGCTGATTAATTTTGAACCATTCTACAGTCTATCAAATTTTGACTGTTTTTTCTTTCTGGTTGTAAGGATGTATCTTTCAACTAAATTCTTACCTCTGCGCCCTCTTTCCTAGCATCTTCCACAAACTCCTCAATGGTCTTTCTCTGTGATTCATCTACAATGGCTCCCATATCTATAGTTTTATCCAGACTGTCTCCCAGCCTGAAGTGAGTCAATCTCTCTCTCAGTTTACCTACAACCTTCCCAAACACTGACTCTTGAACCAACAGGCGGGAACCAGCACTACAAACCTGAAATTCATATCATACAAATCTCATACACGTGAGTTTAACCCTGTAACAAACAATACCGACTTTAAACAACCCTGAGGAAATGGGCTTTTGAAAACATTGTGGGAAAAGGAGAAAATGCTGGTTACCAGCATTTTCCCCTTTTCCCATAATGTTTCCAACCCTTTTAAAACAAATTTCAATTTTGGCGTAAAATTTGCTTTGTTGTCTGCAAACGCTTTCAATTAGGACATGTTTAAAATTTTGTTGTGGTACAGAGTTTCAGCTCATGTGGAAATTATTACTTCACTGGAAATAAGTCAGTAAAAAAGTACATGAAGTCTACCCTGGTATTATACTGCTTGAACTAGCATCTACTTAGAATGCTAAATAAACAAAAGTGTGGGAGTGCCAACGCTCGGCTGCACTTTCTTGATTTTCTATGAAACTTAAAGTCGAAAAAGTGTCAAAACTGTGTCAAAAATACTTTGATAGTTACCTGCCCTCGTTGTATGGGTTGCAACTTTGATAGTCAACAAGTTATATGAGTTTGTAGTAAATATCTTTGGTAATAACAGAGATATTCTAAAATGTCATAGTTTTTTTTAAAGTTCTTAGTTGAAAAGGGGCATAACTGTGTAAAAATTATTTTGATGGTTCCCTGCCCCAGTTGTATGGGTTCCTCTTTTGATAGTTAACAACTTGTCTGTTTTGAAGTAAATATCTTCAGTAATAATAGAGCTATTGTAAAATGTCAAAGCTTTTGCATGACAACACAGAAGAAATTGGAAATTATTGCAAGATGACAATCTTTTACTGTACGGTATGTCGGTCAAAGGGTTAGTTGCTGGTGGAAAAATTAATTTCAAAAATCAGGTAAAAAGTAAACAAAAGGTAGAGCAAACTGGCAAATTTTGACCTACTTTTGAAAACCATTTTTTCTGCTAACAACTAACATTTGGACTGAACAAACAAGAGAAAAGATTGTCACCTTCACAATAATTTCCATACTTTAATAATGTATGATTTCAATTAAGATTTATTTAAACACCGCTTGCTTTAATTTTGGCAGCTATTGGGACTTTACTAGGAGTATCAAATGTTATAAAAATTAAAGTTATACCTGTCCTTGATTGAACCATATAGCATCGACAAGTCCCTCCACTGTGCTGTCCAGGTCAGCCGACTCAAACACAACTACTGCTGACTTCCCGCCAAGTTCTAATGATAACTTTTTACCACTTCCTGCAATCAGTCTTCTCAAGGTTTGACCAACCTGGAATGTTCACAAAGAAGAATGGTTAAACTTTTCATATATTAACTCTTTACCACAAAATTAACTCTTTACCACAAAATTTTAGACTTGTCTAAAATTGAAGCATGCACATAGAACAAATTTAAAGCATGAAATATGTCTTTCAGTGGGTAGAAGACATTGTGGGAAAAGGGAGAAAATGCTGGTTACCAGCATTTCTCTTTTTTCCCACAATGTTCTCAAAACCCGTCATCTTCAGGGCTGTTAAAACTTGGGATTGTTTGGTACAGAATTAAATCCTGAAGACTTTTTAAGTTAGTTAAGAAGACCACAACATTTTAATTTCAAGCCTATTTTAGTCCTCAAATTATTTCCAAGAACATCAAATTATTGTCAATCCAACATAAAAGAAAAAAAAATAGATCTAAGATCACACTAAACATTCTGTGCTGGCTGATCTTTATCTACTCTGTCCACAAAACAAGCTTAAATGTTGAAATCTAACAATGCATGTCAAAAATATTGGCCAGGCATAAGCATCTAACATTACTATAAGTGTAGCATATGTCAACAATGTTCAACTATGCTGTGACCTCTACACTGTCAACATGGGTGTAAAACACAAGATGTCATGTATCCATGGTGATCAATTTATGCCTAATTGTTCTGAAACCTGAGAATTCACTCAAGGGCGAAACAGTTAGACACCTTTCCTCCTAACAAACACATGTGCAGGTGTAATACTAAATACAACACAGGAACACCACATGCTAATGGAAACACTCAGCTGCAAGTACCTGTGTACTTGATTTTCAGTGGAAAATGAAAGTCCAAAAAGGGGCATAACTGTGTCAGAAACATTTTGAGGTTATCTACCCTAAATGTATGAGTTCCCCTCAATAGTTAAGAACTTTTCCAAGTTTGAAGTAAATATCTTCAGTAATGACAGAGATATGATAAAAGATGAAATGTCAAACTTAATGCATGACAATGACAACACAGACGAAGACAGGACTATGGCAATACCTCCATGTTTTCTTCGTAAACAGCCCAGCCAATAAAGGTTACCTGTGTAGATCCAGTAAACGCCACTTTATCCACATCTGGATGTGATGCAAGGGCACTCCCCATCTGTCCACTCCCAGTGATCACATTAAATACTCCTGGCGGTAGCCCCGCTTCTGAACAAATCTCGGCCAATAGCAGTGCAGAAAGGCGGGTGTATGTAGCTGGTTTGAGCACAATAGTGTTACCCATAGCAAGAGCAGGACACACCTTCCAAGTCAGGAGCATCAGTGGAAAGTTCCAGGGTACAATAGCACCCACAACACCTGAAGTTTTAAAACAGGGGTTAGCTTTGCATACATTATTGGCGACTCTTTTGTGTTTTGAAATACAATTTTATATTTTTCTTTGTTTGTATTTGCTTGTTTGTATTACAGTTTAGTGCCTTTTTAACAAAATAGATCATATCATGGTGGACCTACTGATCTGTTGTCTGGCTTTTTCACACAGGTGCTGACACAACTTTCTTTCAAAGTCACTGACTACTTTTCTCACATGTATCAGAGGTGAGATGCAAAAGATCACTGGAAAGATAGTTTGCCTCAATCCATTATTGGACTTGCAACCACCAGGTCACAAGTTACATACCCTTACTATTGAGCTACCCGGCTTGGCACAATTTTATAATCAGAAATTAAAACATTGTTTTCTGCAAATGCTTTCAATATAAACAAGTGAAAAATTTTGTCATCTGGTAAATATTTAAAATATTCCTATGATAAAAATAATAATGGGTAAACATATGTTCATCACATATTTCTTAACTCTTTTGCACACAACAAAATTTTAGGCTTGTCTAAATGAAAACACTTACAGACAACATAAATGTGACTTAAAAAATTGAAACTTGTTTTTGAAAGGGTATAAAACGCTTTGGGAAAAGGAGAAAATGCTGGTAACCAGCATTTTCTCCTTTTCCCACAATGTTTTCAAAAGCCTTCTTAATTCAGGGTTGTTAAAACCTGGGACTGTGTGCTAAAAAAGTTAAACTTTTTGAGAAGGATAAAACTGGTCTGATTATTTCAAACAATGCAACTTACCAACTGGTGCCCATCCTTTCATTTCTGTATCCATAAGCTGGGCCCAGCCAGCATGATGGTACCAGTGTCTTACAACAGTAGGAATATCTGCATCTCGGCTCTCACGAAAAGGTTTACCATTGTCCATGGACTCAATGACAGTAATAAGTCTCTGGTGTTTCTGAATGTGTCGGGCAATGCTGCAAATAGATGCTTTCTTAATTGTTTACGACAAGACAAAATTATAGCATTGTCTAAATTGAAAGCACAATGCAAACAACAAAGAAATTGATATTCAAAGCTTAAATTTCTTTTTCGAAGGGTAGAAAACATTATGGGCAAAGGAGAAAATGCTGGTTACCAACAATGTCTTCTACCCTTCAAGTAACACATCTAAATTTTTGAGTCACATTTCCTTGAAATTCAAAATCACATCTATGCCATGCTCTGTGAAAAGGGGGCTCAATGCATCTGCAAAAGTATCAACCTAGGTCAACCTGCCCAGTTGCTATTGGTCAATTTTCTGCATGTCCAAGGACCAGTTTACCTCATGATTCTGTCAATTAAAATACAATATAGACTTTATAGATCCATGATTATGTGATAACTTGCTTGGTATCATGCATCACAGAGATGCATCCAGCCCTGATTTGTTAGAGCAGGGCTCATCTATATTTAGACTGGTCAGTGTATAATGGCCCCATTACCAACCTGTACATGTATCTTGCACGCACATGTGGAGGAGTTTTACTCCATGACTCATAAGCCTTTCTGGCAGATTTTACTGCCATGTCAACATCATCTTTGTCTCCCTGTACTGTGCTGGCAAGAGTCTGACCTACAATGATAAAAAAAAAAAAAAAAAAGTTGTTTTAGTTTAAACATATTTATTTTACATCGACTGAGAAACAAGTTCTAACAACTTATTCTAATCTCTCTCGATTCTGCTTCCTGGAAACTGTGGGCCAATGAAAAATCCCAAAGTTGACACCCGCTCCCGGGTATCGAACTTGGGACCTTATGGTTACAAGGCCGAAGCTCTACCACACAACCACGGACACAACCATAAGTTTTTTTCAGTCATCCATGTAAAAATCCTTGCTAGCTAATCAAAATCACAGATAGAAATTTCGTCATGCACAGAATTAAGCCTTTTCCAAAATATGCTGCTTTCTGATAAACCTAAAGGGGGAAATTTTGAAAACATATTGAGAAAAGTAAAAAAGTGCTGCAAACCAGCATTTTCTCCTCCTCCAAAAATGTTTTCTATCCATCAGAGACAAATCTCATCATTTTGTCCATTGCAACTGCTTTCAATATTTAGCGGAGTCTAAAATTTTGTTTTATATCAGAAACTCAAACTTGTGACCAATATATCAAAAAGTCTGGGCCTGTATTCACCTTTTCTTCAGAACAGTCTTAGTCATTTGGTTTAGCCAATCAAAAGTTGAGTTCCTTTCCAATTTTGAAAATTCTGAAGAATAAAACTAAGAATGTTCGTAAGAGTGGTTGATGAATACAGACCTTTGTCACACATTCACTTTGCAACCATGCCACAGCATTCTCAGATTATAGTAAGCTAGAACACTTAAGTTATTTTTATATATAAAATTGTCTCCAGTCATGTATTAAATCTACGACTTATTTTTGATAATATACTCACTATGCATTATCATTTTTTAGGTCCCAGTTCTGGTTGCTTTGTTCTGAAAGCTCAGATCATGTTATTAAAATGAACTTGTTTGAAAAATTTATGATGAATAGATGCTTATGTAAGATACTCTATATGAGGTACAAATAAAAAAGGTCTTGGACTCTCAAACTTCAGAATACCCAGGAATAAAAATTTGGCTATTTCTTTTCAGTATAATCTCCCTTCATTTTGATGTACTTTGTCCATCACTGTTCTAGTTTGTTTATCCCTCCAAAATAAAAGTATTTACCCTGGTCCCCCAAGTACTCATTTACTGCATCTACGACACTTTCATTGCGACTTGCGACCTGCGAGCAGGCACATTGTCCTTAAAGAGCAGAACACCTTGAGTCAGTTTGACACACTCTTCTCCTCTTTTCAGTGACTTCCTAGTGTAATCGTGTAATCAAAAGCGGAAGTATCGTATCCTCTCAACCTTTAATCTTCAATAAGATTAGATTATGGACTGATTGGGATTTTATGTCAATGTATGGAATCTAAGTTTATTGGGCCAAGAACTTTCTGATGGTAGTACCTCATATAAGTATACATGTTACAAACCTGTGGATGGATTTTTAGTCTGATAGGTTCTTCTACCCTCAGGCTTCACCCATTTTCCATCAATAAAATGCCCAAAATTTCTCTCATGGTCATCCAGCCAAGCCTGCCAAAAAGAAAACAGAATGTAGGAATAAATAGCAAGTCACTTAACTTTTGACCTCAAGTACACTATGAGGAAGAGAGATCTTTCACTCTATACCGACCCTCAAAGTGCCATTCACAGCTATAGCTGCCAATAAAGCTAGTCAGATCAAGATCAGGCTCCACAAAATAAGCAGCCTGATCTTTGATCTCCAGTTTACTTTACTGATACACTGTGGACAAAAGCAAACATGAGGTTGCCAATTATTTGACTCTTTTTTTTCATGATCAAAATTTCTGTTGGATTAAGGTGGCACTGTAACAGTTAATAAAGGGCAAAAAAATTAATTTTAGACTTATCCAAATTGAAACAATTTGCAGACAAGAAGTAAAATGTATTTCAAATGACAGAATTTGTCTTGAAAATAGAAGAATACGTAGTGCTTTACCAAACGACAAAATTTTAGACTTGCTCAAATTGGAAGCTTTTGCAGGCAGCAAAATAACTCTGACTCAAAAAAATAGACATTTGCTTTCAGACAAGTAAAAAATAATGTGAGAAAAGGAGAAAATGCTGGTTACCAGCATTTTCTCCTTTCCCTACTATGCTTTCCAAAGCCGTCTTTGTCAGGGATTGTGTGGTAAAGGGATAGTTGGTAAAGAGGAAAATGTGGGTTACCCGTATTTTCTCTTTTTACCACAATGTTTTCAAAAGCTGTTTGTCCCAGTGTCATTAAAACAGTGGATCGTTTGGTAAAAGGGTTAAGTCTTTACTTGTGACTTTCTGAAAAAATTTTAAATTCATGCAAATTGAAAGCATTCTCAAATGACAAATTTTCAGTGTGTCTTGAATGATGGGATTTGTCTAGGGAAGGGTATAAAACGTTGTTGGAAATGTACTAAATGCTAGTTACAAGAATAATCTTCAAAATATCAGGGTAGCTGAATGATAAGACTGTAAGAGTTGTAGTCTGATCTCAACTGACTGTTTTCAAAAGCATCTACCGCTACCCTTAACATGTTAAGATCTTAAACCTTTACCAAACAATCCCAGGTTATAGAGATTACAGTGTGAAGAAGAAAGCATTTGAAAACATTGTAGGAGAAGGAAAAATGCTAGTAACGACTATTTTGTTCTTTTTCAACAATGTTTTCTAACATTTCAAAGACAAACCTTAATGAAGCAGTCTAAATGTTTGCCTTTCCTCCCGATATTTTTCTGTCATGTAATTTTTTACAGTTTTTGGAAGCTATTCAAATGCGGTATACAGTTACAAAGTTCAACTGATAGAATATCCATGAAAGCCCTATACAAAAGGTAAACTACTTTTATCAGCTGTACTTTTGGAAAGCAGAAATCAGAAGGATCAACCTTTCACCTACAAGTTTAAAATGTCATGTATACAATATTGGATGATTTACTAAGCATTTAATGGTTACCTCTCTAGAACCCTCAGACTTTACTATTAATATGACAAAATCTTAGACTTGCCCACATTGGAAGCATTTGTTGACGAAAACTTAAAGTTACTCAAAACTTGAATTATTTTCTTTCAAAGGGTAGAAAAAATTGTAGGAAAAGGAGAAAATGTTAGTCACCAGCATTTTCTCCTTTTTCCACAACAGGCGTGTGGAAATCCTATGTCCTACTTGTCTGACTCATGAAAATTTTGCGTCGGACAACTTATTTTTTTCAATGTAGTTGTCCGCTGACAAGTAAAAAAAAATAGGGGAAAATTTTGAAACAAATATGTGTAGTAAAAATTATGCAGTGAAGTACAAATTTTCACAATTTTGAAGATGTCCACATGTGGCAGGATCATTTCTGTTAAGTTTGGTAAAAATTGCATGGATGGTTTCAGAGACGATGTTTGCAAACACACAGACAAATGCATAGATGGACACAAAAACAACAGACATAGGGCCATGACATATGCTTGCTGGCCTTTGGCCAGTGGAGCTATTAAAAACGATCTTTCCTTTTAAAGCATGCACACCTTCTTGTTTTTATTGGGTTTCATAAATAAACAGCGGTGACATCTTGGTCTACATTCAGATAAGTAAATCACACACAACTGTGATGCCATTCACTTCATAGTTCGCCAGAAAACTCGGATATCATTTCGGGTTCGAAGACGGATATCCCTCGAAAATAGGTCGGTCGACCAACACGATACCGTTCACAACAAACCTGTCATACGCAATATACCGTCCTTTTTGCACAGTGACAACAAGATACAAAATAACACATACCTGTGCCACGCTATCTGATTCTGGTGCTGGTCCATAGTTTAATGATTTGAATATTTCCTTTACGCTATTTGCTTGCTGCGATTGTTGCTGAGTGGTGGACGCCATCTTCACCGAAAACTGTTTCCCTGCATCTCAAATTAAAGGCTTTGAAATTTGGAAAGCTGAGTACCAATAGTTCAAAGACAGGGTTACGGAGGTAAACAACAAGTGATCACTTGTTCTTTTCTGTTGAAAATAAAGAATTTTTCTTCCGATCTCATTTTTTCATCGTTGGCTCAGGTATAAATTAATTAAGATACACGTGAAATGTGTGTAATGAAAATAGTAACAGGAAAATGATAGTGATTCAGCTAAACTTGTAAGTAGCACAGTATCCGGATATGATAAAATTTCGGATAACAATGAGATGAGGTGATCAGCTGGTTTCCATAAAACAAATTTGGAGTAAAAGATTTGTATATTAAATGAAAGAGGATGCTTTTTAAAGATAATGAATTCTTGTACCTATTCTGCGACAGTGTTCCTCTGTATTGGAAAGTTGTCACATTACAATTAATGCAAACAAGTGTTTCTACAAGTTCTAAATTTGTTTGACTAATATTTGAGTGACTTTGTCTCACTAATTTGAAAAGTGTCCTTTACTTTTGCAAGTTTATGGAATAATGGGATAGTTATTCTCTCTTTAAACAATTTTATGCAGACCCTACTGTAGTCCAATGCGGACATTTTCCAAGGATCTGCTACAAATGTTCAACACTTAACCACACAATCGCAAGTTTTAACGAGAAAATCCTGGTAACCAGAATTTTTTCATTTTCTGACTATGTTTCTTTCTCTTTCAGACACAATAAATCATCATACGAGCTACATTTAATCTGTCCTCTGCAAATGTATTCAATTCATACCAGTCTATAATTTTTTAATCTTGTAAAAGATGTAAGAAGTATTCTTGAGTGCCTTTGATTTATGGCTTTAGAAAGTGTCCCTTTTTTCTGTAAGTTTATGAGATGATTCTCCTCTCTCAGAATAATCCTTGGCAGAACCCTGCCGTAGTGCATGAGGATATTTTCTAAAGGACCTGCTACAATTGTTTAAATCCTTTACCACCCAATCCCGACTTTCAATGAACCTAAGCAAGAAGGCTTTTGAAAACATTGTGAGAAAAGGAGAAAATGCTGGTAATCAGTATTTTCTTCTTTTCCCAGAATGTTTCCTTTGTTGCCTGCAAATGCTTTCAATTTGGAAGAGTCTAAGTTTTTTTGTTTGGTAAAGAGTTTAGGAGGTAGTGAGTTCACTCAACAACTTACATTGTTTTTCTTTTTGCTTTCTTATTACCATGATGACAGTGAAGTACAGAGGAGAGCATGGATCCCACATTCCTGGACAGTAACCTTGCTGGAGCTGGGGAAGACAGAGAGGCTATATTGCAGAACTTGATTCTGAATGCAGCTGTAAGTGTCCCTATTATTCCTAAGTTAATCCATTCACACACATTCCGGTCTTTGAACAACCCTTGAGAGAAGACTTTTGAAAACATCATGGGCCGAGCTCCAATAGCACATTTGGTAGCTTACAGGACTCAAGAACAGGGGATGGCTGGTTTGATTCCTAGCTAGGCCAATTTCTTTCAGAGGATTGATGATAGTCATTGCCATAGGGATTCCTCTCTCACTGCTGATCATTGTTTTGACGATGGTTATGTGGGAAAGCAGCCAGTGGCTTGGAAAGAATATTGTGAAGAGTATTGGTAAGAGAAACATCAGGAAAGCATGGATAGGTGCACTGGTTGCCGTGACATAACTGAAATAATGTTTAAAATGGTGTGAAACACCATACAATTAATACAATAAATCATGAAAATATCATGGAAAAATATTCATTTTATTTCTGTTTCATCTTAACTGCTAACTTTATACTACATCCCGAAACCAAATTTACGGCAGACAACTTTGAAAACATCTTTTAGTAATATGTAGATAATCAAATCAAACAGGTTTTCAAGTATGAATACAAGTGGATAACACTGTAGAAAGCAGAAAAGAAATATTGTAATTCTGTATCAGTTTGTCACAGCATGTGCTTACTCAAATCAAGCTTTATGTTTTTTTTTCCAGAGGGATGATCCGAATTTATTATCATCTTTAAATAAACAAGCAGTCCCAACAAAAACCGTTGTTCCAATACCAGGTATGATTTCTTCTCAATCTCATGCCCTTTACCATACAATCCTGACTTTTAAAGACCCTGAGAAAGAAAGCTTTTGAAAACATTGTTGGAAAAGAAGAAAATGCTGGTAACCAGCATTTTCTCCTTTTCCAGCAATGTTTTCTACCCTTTCCAACATAAATTTTTATTTTTGAGTCGCATTTATTTTGTCGTCAGCAAATTCTTTCAGTTTGGACAAGTCTAAAATTTTGTTGTTTGGTAAAGAGTTAAAAGTCTGTTCAAAGTTAACGCTTTATCAGATGACAGAGTTTTACACTGGTCCACTTTGAAAACATTTGAAGATGACAATTAAAAATTAGCTCAAATAATGTAGTTTGTTTTTGAAAGAGTAGAAAACATGATAGAAAATGGAGAATGTGTTTTCCCACAATGTTTTCAAAAAGTCAATTTCCTCATGGTAGTTAAATAGGGAATTGTCTAGTAAAGGGTTAAATGTACTTTAAGTTTGAAGATTTTGCTTTGCAAGTCTAATCAAATCATTTGAATTTCTAAAAAAAAGTGTAAATTGAATACCGATACATAAACTGACCCAGCCTTAGCCATTGGAAAAAAAATTGAAGCAGATGATTAAAAAAGACCCTCATTTGATAGTAGACAATTGAACCCAGCTAAAAGGACACAATTTACCATTCAAATGGCAGAAAACATTGTGGGGGAAAGGAGAAAATGCTGGTTACCAGCATTTTCTCTTTTTCTCTCAATGTTTTCATAAGCCTTCTTTGTCAGGGTCATTAAAACTGGGAATTGTTTGGTAAATTGTTTGGGATTTGTTTGTACTTAATACAGAGAAGATTGGTCTCATTTTTACACTTTGCTTGTTAAAGTCATTCTTAAACCTTTCAAATGTGAATCCAATGTTTTATCATTTGAGCCATGCTCTGTAAAAAGGGGGCTTGATGTATCTCTGATGCATGACACTAAGCAAGTTGTTACATAATTATGGATCCATAAAGACCATTTTGTCTAACAATCGACTGGATCATGAAGTAGACTGGTTATTTGACATGCAGAAAACTGACCAATAGCAAAAATTTACGGCCCAGGTCAGCCTGCATGGACTGCACAGGCTGACATAAATTTTTCAGGTGCATTAAGCCCCCTATTCACAGAGCATGGCTCATTTAGTTTGGTTCTCTGTTGTCAGGTTTTTGTTTGAAGACCAAAAATGCAAAGAAAGAAAAAGTTTTTATCAACATCTGTACCTCCAATACAGTGAGTACTTTAACTATTTATTGTTACATGTCACGTTATCAAATATGGATGACTTTTTCTTTTTTTTTTCTGAAAACAGTGTAACAGAAGTTATCCTTTTGTAGAAACATATCTTTCCATGCATGACTTCCATTTAACAGATCTTTTTCAGGTATTGCGTGATTGAATAATTCGAGTTTTATTACTGGTAATACTTTACCACACAATCCTGTGTTTGAACGACCCAGAAAAGAAAGCCTACACTGGCTACAGTAAAAACATATTTATTTTACATTGATTGAGAAACAAGGTCATCTTACACTTATCTTTCTCGATTCTGCCTCCTGGGAACTATACCAGTGCTTGTGCCGATTGTGTGGACCAATGAACAAGTCCTTAAGTTGACACCGGCTCCTGAGCATTGAACTCAGGACCTTATGATTGCTAGGTAGAAACTCCACCTCACAACCACAGACTATACACACCATTAAAAATATTGTAGAAAAAGGAGAAAATGCTGATGACCAGTATTTCCTCCTTTTTCCGAAAACATTTTCAAAAGTTCTATTCCTGGTGACCAGTATTTTCTTTCCTTTTTCCACAAAGTTTTTTCACCCTCTTTAAGACAAAGTCCATCATTTTAGCAACACTTAACCCTTTACCACACAATCCTGAGTTTTAATGGAAGTACTCTTTTAAAAACATGATTGTAAAAGGAGTAAAAGCTGATAACCATGCTTTTCTCTTTTTCCTAGTATGTTTTCTACCCTATCAAGATCAAATTTTTTGTCATTTAGGTCACAATTTTTCATCTGTAAATGTTTTCAATTTAGACCAAATTGAGCCCTGGTAGCTCAGTCGGTAGCATGCAGAACTTCAGAACAGGGGATCACTGACTGGATCCTTAGCTTGGCCAATTTCTTTCGGAGGATTGATGATAGTCAGTCTCTCACCGCTTACCATTGTTTCAGTGATTATTGGGGGAAAGGGGCCAATGGCTTGGAAAGAATACATGTATTGTACTGGTAAAAGAAATACCAGGAAAGCATGAATGGTGGACTGACGGCAGCGATATAACAGAAGAAATGTTGAACACAACATTTAGCACTGTACAGTCAATCGAATTTGGACCAGACTAAAATTAACTCAGCTGGTAAAGGTTTTATTTGCTGTTAATAAAACATTCAAATTGGACAAGTCTAAATGTGTGTTGATAGGTATACAGTTGATATATGACTATTGCAGGTACCAGCCCCCAAGGAAATGTCTGACAAAGAGTTGATAGCACTGTTAGAGTCCGAAGATCCATCAGGATATAGAATACCTATGTCTATAGGTGAACCACATGCGGAATTAGATAAAGGTATTTTATTTCCTCTAGATAGTAAATAATTTTAACTGTTTACCACAGAATTCTGAGTTTTCATGACCCTATAGAAAGAAGGCTTTTGAAAACATTGTTTGAAAAGGAGAAAATGCTAGTAAACCAGCATTTTCTCCTTTTCCCACAATGTTTTCTACTCTATTCAAAATAGAAATAATCATTTGAGCTTCTATTATTTTACCATCAGCAGATGCTTTCAATTTGGTTGTGTCCAAAATGTTGTTGTTTGGGAAATAGTTAACCTAGAATAAAGCTGGAAGTACATATATAGGTGCTCAACATTCCTTACCTTAAAGCCTCAAAGTCTAAATTTGAGCTATGCACTGCTAAAAAGGGGTCTTGTGCATTTGCAAAGAAGTATTGACCCAGGTCAGCCTGTGCAGTCCATGCAGGCTGTCCTGGATCAAAGCTTTTTGCCATTGTCTATCTTTCGTATGACAAATGACCATTCTACCTCATGAATCAGTGGGTTGTTAGACAAAATGGATTTTGTGGATTCACAATGATGTGATGACTTGCTTGGTATAATGCATCACAGAGGTGCATTAAGTCCCCTTCTTACAGAGCATGACATATTTGTTATTCCAACATTATAATACTTATAAAACAAAACCTTCAGCTGTTCCAACAACATTGTGGTAAGCAAGAATTGCAGATTGCAAGAACTGGCTCCTTTTCCCAAAATGTTTTGAAAGGCCATCTTTCGTTTCTAATTGTATGGTTATTGGTTGACAGTTGGCAACATTTTTGTTTTCATACAACATACTGTTTTTTTTTTTTTCCTCTTTTCTTTTATTAAAAAAAGCATGGCAAAGATGTTTCCAAATAGTTCTGCTGCAAATTTATTTTAGGAGATAGAACTTTTAAACAGGTTTCTACTGTTTTGAAGGGGAAAAATTAAGTCTTTACCAGACAACAGAATTTAGTCTTGTCCAATTGAAAAGCATTCACAGACAACAGTTTGATTTTGGTTCAAATGAAAGAATTTATCTTTTGCAAGGGGAGAAGACATGGTGCTGGCTTCGATCATTTTCTACTTTTCCCACATTATTTTTAAAAGCCACTTCCCTCAGGGTCATAAAAACTCAGGATTGTATGACAAAGGATTAGCAACATAGATTTGTTCCATTTGCAGCTGGTCAGGGCTGTACGGCCTATGATGTTGTAGTGTCACCAGTGTTCATGGAGAAAATGAAGGACAGTGAATTGTTTAGAACATTTTTCATCACAGTGATGATGGAGGGACTGGAGAGTAAATATGAGATAGAGCTGAGTCGAGGTAAGACAGGATATAGAGGATAATTGTCTGTGTTGGTGTATGATCAAAATCTCTTTAATCAAGTGAAAAGTGGGGATTATATTTTCACAGTGGCAAAGCCAAAAGTGAAAATATGGCCTTTGCTTTTCATTTGATGAAAGAAATTTTGATTATTTACTGAAACAAACAACTGTCCTATTTCTTTTATGCTCTTCACTTTAACCTTTCATTTCATGTCTAAGTTTTGCTCATTGTGTTAAATGTATGCATTTTTCAAGCAAAATAGATCTATTAAATCTAGTCAGATATGGACTAGCTATTATAATGATGTCATGATTGATGGTGATTATGTCATAAAATGTGATGTTCACCTGCTAAAAGCTTATTCATGTTCTATAAGTATCCATGGTAATATCAGAAATAAAAGTTACAACATTCACCGGTGAATTGTAACAATCACCAATGAATTACAAGGATATAATTCACTGTTAGATTTCTATAAACTACTGAAAAGCATAAAAGAAATTTTGTGATACTGGCTTTCTTCACCCCTTTGGACCATTATCCTTGGAAACAGATTTGACATTCTACTTTAAACATCCTTCCAATAGGAATAACCATTATGTATGAGTCAAGTTTCAGCTTTTGCCAAACAGTTTTTAACTCTTTACCAAATGACAAAATTTTATACCTGACTAAATTCAAAGCATTTGCAGGAGACAACTTAAATGTAACTCAAATGATGATTTCTTTCTTTGATAGGGTAGAAAACATTTTGGGTAAAGCAGAAAATGCTGGTTACTAGCATTTTTTCCTTTTCCCTCATTGTTCCTAAAAGTCTTTTTCCTTCGGGATTAATGACTCTGAGAGAGAATGCTTATGAAAACTTTGTTTGAAAAGTAGAAAATGCTGCAACAAGCATTTTCTACTTTTCCCACAATGTTTTCCACCCTTTCAAGGTCATTGTCTGCAGATGTTTACAATATGAATAAGTCTAAATGTTTTATTATCCATTACAGCGTTAAATGCATGAATAAGTGTAAAAACATATGGTGGAAAGAAGAATTTATTAGTAACAATTTCTCTGATAGCCATTATGTTTTTTTGAAAGTGATCTGTTGTATGACAAAGGTGTTTTAAGCAAAATATTGGAGAACATATCAAGTGTTGTCTATTTTCAAAGATATGAGCAGCTGAACAAACACTTTATTCAGTATTCACTCCTTCCATATGCATAGTATCCTTCCGTAAAAAGTCAATACCTAGCAACTGCGTTGGGAAAAATTCTCTTTAGCTCAGTGGTTAGTGTATTACTCTGTGTTGCCTGGATAAACAAGGATCTGTACCGCACAGGTTTGAATCCCAGCTCAGGCAGTTTGTATTTCAGCTATACATTTGTTGCAAACTTTCATATTTGTAAGATCAGCTGTATATATTAATGACTGTTATTATGCTCCCCTTCAACGAAGTGGGGGTATATTGCTTTGCTAATGTCAGCCGGTCAGTCCGTTGGTCGGTCTGTAGACCTTACCTTGTCCGGATGATAACCAGACACAGAATTGACCTAGGTTTGTCAAATTTGGCATTATAACTAGTCACAGAATTGACCTAGGTTCGTCAAATTTGGCACAGACATGCGTTTCGGAGTGTAGATGATCCCTATTGATTTTGAGGTCAATCGGTCAAAGATGCCTTGTCTGGATGATAACTAGACACAGAATTGACCTAGGTTCGTGAAATTTGGCACAGACATGCGTCTCTGAGTGTAGATGATCCCTAGTGATTTTGAGGTCAATTGGTCAAAGGTCAAGGTCACAGTGACCGTCGACATGTTGATATATAGACCAAACCTTGTCCAGATGATAACTAGACACAGAATTGACCTAGGTTTGTCAAATTTGGCACAGACATGCGTCTCGGAGTGCAGATGATCCCTATTGATTTTGAGGTCAATCGGTAAAGGTCAAGGTCACAGTGACCGTCAACATGTTGATATATAGACCAAACCTTGTCCAGATGATAACTAGACACCGAATTGACCTAGGTTCGTCAAATTTGGCACAGACATGCGTCTCGGAGTGCAGATGATCCCTATGGATTTTGAGGTCAATCTGTCAAAGGTCAAGGTCACAGTGACCGTCAACATGTTGATATATAGACCAAACCTTGTCCGGATGATAACTAGACACAGAATTGACCTAGGTTCATCAAATTTGGCACAGACATGCGTCTTGGAGTATAGATAATCCCTATTGCTTTTGAGGTCAATCGGTCAAAGGTACCTTGTCCGAATGGTAACTAGGCACAGAATTGACCTAGGTTCGTCAAATTTGGCACAGACATGCGTCTCGGAGTGTAGATGATCCCTATTGATTTTGAGGTCAATCGGTCAAAGGTATCTTGTCCGGATGATAACTAGACACAGAATTGACCTAGGTTCGTGAAATTTGGCACAGACATGTGTCTCTGAGTGTAGATGATCCCTAGTGATTTTGAGGTCAATCGGTCAAAGGTCAAGGTCACAGTGACCGTCAACATGTTGATATATAGACCAAACCTTGTCCAGATGATAACTAGACACTGAATTGACGTAGGTTCGTCAAATATGGCACAGACATGCGTCTCAGAGTGCAGATGATCCCTATGGATGTTGAGGTCAATCGGTCAAAGGTCAAGGTCACAGTGACCGTCAACATAATGATATATAGACCAAACCTTGTCCGGATGATAACTAGACACAGAATTGACGTAGGTTCGTCAAATTTTGCACAGACATTTGTCTCGGATTGCAGATGAACCCTATCAATTTTGAGGTCAATCGGTCAAAGGTCAAGGTCACAGTGACCGTCAACATGTTGATATATAGACCAAACCTTGTCCGGATGATAACTAGACACAGAATTGACCTAGGTTCTTCAAATTTGGCACAGACATGCGTCTCGGAGTATAGATGATCCCTATTGCTTTTGAGGTCAATCGGTCAAAGGTACCTTGTCTGAATGATAACTAGACACAGAATTGACCTAGGTTTGTCAAATTTGGCACAGACATGCGTCTCGGAGTGTGGATGATCCCTATTGATTTTGAAGTCAATCGGTCAAAGGTTTCTTTTCCGGATGATAACTAGACACAGAATTGACCTAGGTTCGTGAAATTTGGCACAGACATTTGTCTCTGAGTGTAGATGATCCCTAGTGATTTTGAGGTCAATTGGTCAAAGGTCAAGGTCACAGTGACCGTCAACATGTTGATATATAGACCAAACCTTGTCCGGATGATAACTAGACACAGAATTGACCTAGGTTCATCAAATTTGGCACAGACATTTGTCTCGGATTGCAGATGAACCCTATCAATTTTGAGGTCAATCGGTCAAAGGTCAAGGTCACAGTGACCGTCAACATGTTGATATATAGACCAAACCTTGTCCAGATGATAACTAGACACAGAATTTTTCTAGGTTCGTGAAATTTAGCACAGACATGCGTCTCGGAGTGCAGATGATCCCTATGGATTTTGAGGTCAATCTGTCAAAGGTCAAAGTCACAGTGACCGTCAACATGTTGATATATAGACCAAACCTTGTCCGGATGATAACTAGACACAGAATTGACCTAGGTTCATGAAATTTGGCACAGACATTAGGCTTGGAGTGCAGATGATCCCTATCAATTTTGAGGTCAATCGGTTGAAGGTCAAGGTCACAGTGACCGTCAACATATTGATATATAGACCAAACCTTGTCCGGATGATAACTAGACGGAGAATTGACCTAGGTTCGTGAAATTTGGCACAGATATGCGTCTTAGAGTGCAGATGATCCCTATTGATTTTGAGGTCAATCGGTCAAAGGTCAAGGTCACAGTGACCGTCAACATGTTGATATATAGACCAAACCTTGTCCGGATGATAACTAGACACAGAATTGACCTAGGTTCATCAAATTTGGCACAGACATTAGTCTTGGAGTGCAGATGATCCCTATTGATTTTGAGGTCAATCGGTCAAAGGTCAAGGTCACAGTGACCGTCAACATGTTGATATATAGACCAAACCTTGTCCGGATGATAACTAGACACAGAATTGACCTAGGTTTGTGAAATTTGGCACAGACATTTGTCTCGGAGTGCAGATGATCCCTATTGATTTTGAGGTCAATCGGTCAAAGGTCAAGGTCACAGTGACCATCAACATGTTGTTATATAGACCAAACCTTGTCCGGGTGATAACTAGACACAGAATTGACCTAGATTCATCAAATTTGGCACAGACATTTGTCTTGGAGTGCAGATGATCCCTATTGATTTTGAGATTAATCCATCAAAGGTCAAGGTCACAGTGGCCTTCAACTTAATGATATATAGACCAAACCTTGTCCAGATGATAACTAGACACAGAATTGACATAGGTTCTTCAAATTCTGTACAGATATTCATCTTGGAGTGTAAATGATCCCTATCGATTTTGAGATTAATCCATCAAAGAGCAAGGTCACAGTGGCCTTCAACTTAATGATATATAGACCAAACCTTGTCCAGATGATAACTACACACACAATTGACCTAGGTCCTTCAAATTCTGTACAGATATTCATCTTGGAGTGTAAATGATCCCTATCGATTTTAAGGTTAATCCGTGAAAGGTCAAGGTCACAGTGACCACCAGATGATTCAGAGCCTGCACTGCTGTTCGCCACTTGAGCCATTTGCTCAAAAAAAATTAAAGTGTCTCAAAAATCATCATATGTGGCTCAACTTGTGGCTCCAACATTTTATTCGCGTATTATCGGGGACGTAGTAAGCATTGAAGTCGACTGGGAAAAAGCGGAAGTCAAACGCGCGTGCCAAAAAGAAAATCGATAACCCAGTCTGTGTATCGGCGACTGTTTACAATCTTGTATGTATACACATGGCAGTGTGTATAATTATGCGAACTGTTGACAGATTATCACGTTTAACAATTGAAGTGGGCTATAAATAAAAAAGATGACATCGATATTTCCCGATCAATTCTTTTGATATCAGTTTATGAACTGTGCCACTCCCTGTATCAACATGGCAGTAGGGGGGCATGACTGTTTTACAAACAGACATCTTGTTACACTATCAACATGCTGGTTATTTCTAAACCTACAAAAATTACTCTACATATTACAGGAATAAAAAAACTTTTTCCTAGGCAGCAGAACATAATTTTATAACTGTAAATATGATACTTTTCGAAAAGGAGCAATTGCTTATTACAAAAAGCTAAACCTTTTGTCACAGTGTCTTCCAAAGGTGTCACCTGTTGAGATTTAAGAAGTGGTGTTTATTCATTTATGGGACATTTATGTCTGTATTGTAGACTGGGTCACTTTAAAGAACAAGAAGTTTGTTGGAAAACTACAGGAACAAAATGTGAGAACCAAGTCTAAACCATTCATAATGGAAATGGATGAGTAAGTATGCATGCATTGATAACGTCAGTTTAGCTTCTTTAAGCCTCAGTAGAGTCATGTTGTGTGTTTTATCAATGGTCCTTTTTGTTGTATAGTTTTCTATGGTCTGCTTTTAGCATGGGCATACCTTGGGAATAAATGGTCTGTTTAATCTGATCTTTATCTACAATACTATATCTGAAGAAGTAAAAAAAAGTTGTAAATTTGTTTCATGATTTCAAATTATGAATGGGCCATGCTCTGTGAAAAGGGAGCTTAATGCATTTGCAACAAGTATTGACGCCTTGCGCAGTCCACACAGGCTACCCTGGGTCGGAACTTTGTGCTTTTGGTAAATTTTCTGCATGTCAAAGGACCAGCGTAACTCATGATTCAGTGGGTTGTTAAACAAAACAGATTTAATGGATCCATAATACTGTGATGACTTGCTTGGTATCATGCATCACATAGATGCATTAAGCCCCCTTTTCACAGAGCATGGCTCAAATGTGTTTGACCTAATATCTTTCTCCGTATTTGTTTGTAGCTCTTCACAAAAAATGTCCACAAGCAACAGTAAAAAACTTATACAAGAGGTAGAAACACCTAAAGAGGACTTGAAATCAAAGTAAGTATTTAATTTGTTAGCTCCACTGGCCGAAGGAAAGCGAGCTTATATCTTTGCCCTGTGTCCGTTCTATGAGTGCATGCTTGTGTGTGTGGGGGGGGGGAGGGGTTGAGTGTGTGTTAACTTTTATTTCAAACATCTTCTCTTAAACTACCCATCAAATTTTGATGAATCTTCACAGAAAGGATCCTGCCATAGCCCTCTTCAGAATTTCTTCAAAGAATTTGATTCCAGTTAAAACTCTAGTTGTCAAGGCAACAACACTGAAAACTGTTGAAAATCTTTAAATATCTTCTTGTATGAAACCATATGTCCAAGGCCTGCCAAATTTGGCCTGTAGCTTCATTTTGTTGACCTCTACCAAAAGTCTTCGAATTATAGCAGGGGATCAAAATTGACCCTGCCCAGGGGGGGTCACAAGTTTTACATAGGCTTACACAGTGAAAATTTTTTAAAAAATCTCCTTTTCCTATTTATAAAGCATAGGGCTACCAAATTTGGTATGTACATGTAGCTTTATTTAGTAGACTTCTACTAAGATTGTTAAAACTATAGCCCTGGGGTCAGCCTGAGGGGGAGGCTAATATCGTGAACATTTCAAAAAATCTTCTTTTAGGACATGAAGTCAACATGACATATAGGGGTGAATGCGAAACTATTCTGTCTGTGTTTTGGAAAATTTTACATGGGAGAGAAAATAAACTTCATTTCTGTGAAAATCATTATTATATCATCTAGTTTAGATGTGTTGAATTCATTCACACAGTTTAATACAACATAATTTGAAAAAAGATGATCTAACAATGGTTTTCATTTTATTTTCTTCACACATATTTTTTCTGAAATGAAATTTATATGTCATATAGATAAAAGCCTGTTACAATAAAATCATGTAAGATATAAGTTTTACCTCTTGATTTCTTTACAAACCAAATACCAAATTTATATATGACATTTCTGAGTCTGAAGAGAAAAAAAGATGCAGAAGATTTTGGGCTGGAATATCTAATGAAATGTTGGACAATGTAGACTCAAAATCAGACTGAATGTTCACTGTGGTCTGATCTTGATCTACACTGTTCAAATGTAATTAGTTAAAGTCTGTTGCATCACTAAATTTGGTTTTTATTTCAGGGGCCAGCAACCAGATTTTAGAATTATACAGGAACCAGCAAATGGCTACCCAGAATTCTTAGTGGCAGAAATTAACCTTCCTCAAGTGGTATGTGAACCATACTTTCATGACAATATATACATGTACTATTGTGATGTTGTTTTTGTAAACATTTGTATAATACATACTTGAATAAAGATACTGGCAATGTGAACAATATCTAAAATAATTATTCTAGGTCTGATAATTATGTTCTCATGTCTTGGTAAAGAATATTATCACAGTTGAATAATTCATACACTTTGTCTGTTTCAGAAAACCAGCAACAGTTTAAGTTTAGACCTTGGAGAAGACCGGATTGTTTTAGAAACTAGATCAAACATTTACCATCTAGATATCTTTATACCATTTAACATTATGCAAGAAGAATGTGGAGCACAGTTTAATAGGCAGACAAGGGTAAGGTTTTTGTTTTTCATTTTTCTAATCTTGAATGTTACAGAGGAAATAGATTATGAGATGTACCAATGAAGCCTTGATATGAAGACAGAAATAGCTGTTTATTTTGTTCATTCTTAAGGAAATTAAATTACAAAGTCAACAGAGTAAAATCTTGCACCAAACAACAACAATGTAGACATGTCCCAGTTGAAAGCATTTGCAGAAGACAAACAAATGTAGCTCAAATGATGGTATTTGTCCTTGAATAAGTAGAAAACATTGTGGGAAAAGGTTAGGTAACCAGCATTTTGTCCTTTTCCCACTATGTTTTCAAAAAGCTTCTTTTGTAGGGTCGTTAACAGCCTGTATTGTGTGGTAAATGGTAAATCGTTTTCCAATCAAACTCATATTTTCATAACCTACAGGAAAAAGGCTTTTGAAACCATGATTGGATCAGGCAAAAAATGCTAGTTTCTAGTATTATCTTCTTTTCTAAAATGTTTTCTGTCCTTTCAAAAACAAATCCAATTATTTGAATAACATAGAATTTGAGGTAAACCCAATTTGAGGTATACTTTACTTGAGGCAGTCTTAATTTGAGGTTAACTTTGAGGTATACTTAATCTGTGGTCTGCAAGTGCTGGCTATATGGACGAGTCTAAAAGTCAGTCATCAGTTGGGGGAAAAATGCCAAATTTAAGATATCAGAGTTTCAGTGGGCTTGAAGACTGCGAACTATCAATTATAGATTGTAATTATGAAATCTAAATGTCAGCACTGACGAAATTTTCTTGATTCACATGCACTATTGTCTATAAGTATTTGTTTTGTTATTTATGTTTTCTCTTTCTATAGAAGTTAGTTAAATCTTTACGAATAATCTTGTGTTCTAACCTTCTACCACACTTTCCAGAGTTTGAACAACCTTGAGAAAGAAGCGTTTTGAAAATATTTTGAAAAAGGGTGAAGATGATGGTAACCAGAAATTGCTCCTTTTCACATGATGTTTTCTATCCTCCAAAGACAAACTCTAGTTTCTGGTCACATCTGTTGTCTCCAAATGCTTTGGATTTGGACATGTGTAAAATTTTGTTGTTTGGTGAAGGGTTAACCACTCAGGTGTAGAAGTCTTTTGAAAACAATGTAGGAAAAGGAGAAAATGGGGGTTACCATTATTGTCTCCTTTTTCTGCAATAATCTACTCTACCAAAGACAAATACCATCATTTTAGCCACACATTCACTTTGTTGTCCACAAAAAATGCTTTCAATTTGGTGTAGTCAAATATTTGGTAGTCCAATAACATGTAAATTGCATTTTTTTTTTTCTATTTTCTTTCAGATTTTGACAATAACAATGCCAGTGCAGGAACAAACCTGATACAAATTAGAGCAATTTTTCATGTGTGCATAGAATTTAAGAAATTAATTGTTTGCTTGTTTCTTTCATTCTTATGTTAAGCTTTTGCCAAACAATGTTGTGTTTTAACAAACCTGCGGAAGAATTCTTTTGAAAACATTGTGGACAAAGGAGAAAATCCTTTAACCGTCTTCCCCTTAAAGAGGCCCTTATACTCATTTTCAGCAAGTTTTAACTCATTTTGTCTTTATTTTATCAAAATATAGTCATTCTTATATATTCATGCCAAATATTGCAACTGACGGTTGCAAGGTTGCATAGATTATGGTCGATAGAAAATGCAATTTGCTGAGTTGCGGCCTTCCATGTAAACAGACTCGTCGTTTCCGGTTTTTGAATCGAAGATTTTCGATATATCCGTTATACACTCGGGTAGATTCGTATGATGATCATGCATTCTGTCACGTGACTATATTTGACCTTCGCCCTGCATTTAATGAGGTAAACAAAGCAAAATGGAGGCTTCTCTGTTGCAGCCTCGATTTTCAGACGGAGGTCGCGGCCTATATGCAAATTACACCGTATCCGACTCTAGGCGGGAGGTCGCGGCCTATATGCAAATTACACCGTATCCGACTCTAGGCGGAAACCAATGATAAATTTCCGTGACGCACCGCCATTGTTTACAGCTTCGATCGTCATCCAGTTTTCTTCTGACCGATGTTCGGTTTCTAATACAAATCTCCGTGTTTCTTTTTTTCAGTTACACCATATATGTCAGTAATTTATCCATGTTTACACAAAGGACTGATTTCTGTACCATTCTAAATTGTTTGAAATTTAACAGCGTTTTTGCTCACTGGCTGTAGACGGGCATCTTTAACCCTTTGACTGCTAAGCGCGATTCACTGACCTTTTGCGGACAGTGTAGATCAAGATCAGACTGCATAGAACGTGCAGTCTGATCTTAGATCTACACTGTCCGATGAAAAGATACCTTTCTCCCAAAAGTACCTTTGAAAAAGCAAAATCTGGGTTTTTCCTGTTGGTTTGAAATTTTGATGTTAGCTATTCAGCAGGATTAGGGTTGAAATAGAACTGTAAATGTTTGAGGTACATGTACTGGGTACATTCCCTTTTTTCTCTCCAGATGTAAGTTGGACAAGTCTGAAATTAAGTTGTTTGGTAAAGATAATGGTGTTATAATTTATTAACCCATGCTCTGACAAAAGGGAGCTTAATGCATCTCTGTGATGCATAATACCTAGCAAGCTGTCAGCTAATTACGGATCCATAGGATCCATTTTGTAAACAACTGACTGAATCATGAGGTAGACTGGTCTTTTGACATGCAGAAAATTTAAAGATAGCAAAAAGTTTCGGCCCATGTCAGCCTGTGCGCACTGAGGTACATGTACTGGGTACATTCCCTTTTTTCTCTCGTGATGCTTGTAAGTTGGTCAAGTCTGAAATTAACCCTTTACCACACGAAGAAATTTTGGACCGGACCAAACTGAAAGCATTTGAAGTCAACAATTTAAATGTAGCTCAAATGATGATTTCTGTCTTTGATAAGGTAGAAAACATTGTGGGAAAAAGAGAAAATGCTGGTTACCAGCAAAAGCCTTCCTTCCCAGAGTCGTGAAAACCAGGGATTGTTTAGTAAAGGGTTAAGTTGTTTGGTTAAGATAATGGTATAATAATATTTGTCTTTGAATATGTAGAAAACATTTTGGGAAAAGGAAAAAGTGCTGGTTACCAGCATTTTCTCCTTTTCCAGAATGTTTCTTTTTCTTAACGGTCATTGAAACATGTAATTGTGTAAAGTCTGTACCCAACAATAAAAGTATAGACTTAAAAACATGTGCAGAAGATATATCAAATGGAGCTCAAATGCTGGAGTGTGTCTCTGATAAGAAAGAAAAGACTGTGGAAAACAGAGAAAATGCTTGTTACCACCATTTTCTCCTTTTTTCACAATGTTTTTTTAAGTCTTTTTTGTCATGGTGTTTATTTATTATTAGATCTGAGTAAAAATCTTGATTTTGATATTTATACTTCTTAAAGCATTGATTCTACCACTGCCAATTGCTTCTAAGGTATCTTTTGCAGAATGCATAAATGCACAGAATCTGTAGACTGATCTTGGATCCTCACTATGCACTGCCGAATAATGTACCGTGACAAAATTATCTTCTATGATAGAGGAAAACCTACTCTCAGAGGCCCCCCCCCCCCCCCCCCCCCCAAAAAAAAAAAAAGTCAATCTTGTTTAGTTGGCAGTGTAAGAGCACAGGCCTCTGAAACTAAGGCTACTATGGAATACCGAAATTCTCCGATCATTGGACACTGTTACTAAAAAATACCACATTGATTGGTGCATTGCTCCCCCCCCCCCCAATATCATATATGGTAACAAAAAGGTCAAATTTCTCCAAGTTCATTGCACACTTTGTGTTATTATATTCGATATAGAGGATATTTGCAAATGTGCTATTTTAATAACAGTGTTCGATGATCGACCAATTAAAATTTCTGTGCCCCATGTTAGATCAATGTAGTTTCAAAGGCCTGTGGTATGAGTTGAAACTTTAAACATTGCACCTAAACTGGCTTAAGTATTAAATAATTTCTTATGCAGAGGCATTGTCCTTCTCTTAGAAAGAAAACTTGATAATCATAAATGAGCTGTGCTCTGTGAAAAGGGGACTTAACGCATCTGCAAAAAAGGATGCTGAACTGGGTCGAACTTTCCTGGTATTTGTCAGTGTCCTGCATGTCGAAGGAGTATTCTACTTCTAGACTCCGTCAATTGTTAGACTATATGACTTTCATGGATCAATTATTTTGTGATGACTTGCTTGGTATAATGCTTCACAGAGATGTGTTAATCCTCCTTTTGCCAGAGCATGGCTCAAATTTATTTTTCTACAAAAATTAAAGGCATATTAAGGATAAAGGTTTGAACTCTTTGTTTTAATTCTACCAAACGACAAATTTTACACTCTTCTAAATTGAAAACATCTGCAGACGACAAATCTAAAAGTGGTGCAAATGAAATGAAGCTTTTTGACACTGTATAAAACATTGTGGGAAAAGTAGAAAATGCTGGTTACCAGCATTTTCTACTTTTCCCACAATGTTTTCAAAAGCTTTCTACCTCTGGGTTGTTAAAACTTTGGATTGTGTGGTAAAGGGTTAACTCTTTACAATAGGACAAAATTTAAGACTAATCCAAATTCTAATCATTTGCAGACAACAAATAAAACGATCAAATGATGAGATTTGCAGAAAGGGTAGAAAACATTGTGCAAAATGGAGAAAATGCTAGTAACCAGCATTTTTATTTTTCCCACAATGTTTTCAAAATGCCTTCACCTCGAGGTCATTAAAACTATGGATTGTTTGGAAATGGGTTTTAGACTTCCTATTTGGCTGAACAGCCGTAGAGTTCTGCTCTCATGCCGACATAGTTCGAAACCCCATCTCGTCTGAAGTCGTGGATATTGAATCTAACATACTGGGCCATCACTGCAGAATCGAGCCTGTGTGTTACGACTGTGCTAGAGTCCGTGTTTCCGGTGAAATACTGAAATAAACAATAAAATATATCTCTTTACTTTTAAAAGGATAGGGCACCCTAATGGATTCTTGTAACATCGCCTTTCATCGCCGAAAAAACGCGCGGATTCAGCTAAGACTCGGATAATCCGTAATTGATCAGTTCCCTGCATCCATTATGGATTACCCGAGTCTTGGCCGAATCCGTACGATTTTGGCGATAAAAGGCGATGTTACACGAATCCCATAAGGGTACCCTATCCTTAAACCTTTTAACCGCACCATTCCGCCTTTAACGGCACTGAAAAGAAGCCTTTTAAAAACATTGTAGGAAAAGCTTTTCCCATCATGTTTTCCACCCTATCCAAAACGAATTTCATTTTGTCAGCCACATTTATTTTATCGTCTGCAAATGCTTTCAATTTGGACTAGTCTAAAATTCTGTCGTTTGGTAAATATAGGTAATATATTACCATAATATTTTCAAAAACCTTCTTCTCCAGAGTAGTAAAGAACTCGCGATCATTGGGAAAGTGTTCAATTTTTTACCGTGGAACAAAAATTTAGATTCTTCGAAATTCAAACCATTTGCAGACCATAAATGAAATGTGCTCAAGTGACTGTATTTTTCTACGAAAGGTTAGAAGACATTGTGGGAAAAGGAGAAACTGCTGGTAACCAGCATTTTCTCATTTTCCCACAATGTTTTCAAAAGATTTCCCTTACAGGGTCGTTCAAACTGTGAACACCGAGACCCAAAAACCGAAACCCGGTTTCACGAAAAAACTTGAGCAGGCACTGGGTCGATACTTTTTGCAGATGCATTAAACCCCCTTTTCACAGAGCCTGGCTCACATATAGTCACACAGTAACTGTCCTGTTTAGTCAACACCGTATCTTATCACCCTCACACGTTTATTTAGGACAATGTAGGACCTGACCTTTCAGAATTAACCCATTAGGCCTACCTGCTACACATATGTATATTTGTGTCTTGCAGCCATTCGTTTGTGAGACTATTATGAAACGAGGTATATTTATAAAGATACTTTGGAAAGAAAGGTCTTCAATTTCCAACACTCGAGGGTTTTCTTCTCGGGACTGTTTCATTCGTCAAACCTGGGATGGATGATCCGTTGATCGAGTCGAGTAGTTACGGAATAGGCCGAGTTGAGACAAGTGACGACTGTTTGTTTTATTTACTTCTTCTATTTAGCGCTTTAAGTGCTGAAAAATATCTAGATCTAGGTCTCTGTCTACTTTAAGCTTAACTTATTGCAAAACGACAAAATTAAGACTCGTCCAGATTGAAAGCATTTGTAGACGTTAAAAAATAGGTGACTCAACAACTGAAATTTTTGTATGGAAGGGTACAAAACAGTATTGGAAAAGGAGAAAATACTAGTTACCAGCATTTTCTCCATTTCTGTCAAAGTCTGCAAAGCCCCTTCTGTACCAGAGTCATTAAAAATCGACTGCTTTGGTAATGGGTTATGGTAGGTGATAATGCATGCAGTCTGTCTGGATAGGAGGTCAGCCCCCTCCCCCCCGACCCCCCACCCCCACACACATACACACCTTTAAACTTTTTATAACTTACATGTGTGGCCAGATTAGGAAAGTCAAGATAAAACGTTAGAGTTAACACGATGTTTAGCTATTACACATACGAATATAGATAAAAACCATCATGTATGTCGGGTATGAGGCCGGTAAAAGGCACATTATTTAATTAATACTCAGTGCTGATTTTAAACTCTTGAAATGGATGAACTGTCAAGGTAAAATACGCATCTCTCTCTCTCGTTCTTTTTCACTCTGTCTCTAGTTCTCTCTCTAGTTCTCTTTCACACACACTCTCTCTCTCTCTCTCTCATTAGTTTTGTGCCATTTATATAAACTTTGCACTACCGTAAGTCTTGAATAGACAGTGGTCAAATGTTTTAAAAGCCCAGTAGCGGCAAAAGGTAAGCAGTGCAGGTGTTAAAAATGCATTTTACTTTAAATCATACCATCTAAAAGTATGGAAATTATTGTAACAAGGATGGTTATGTGTAATATCGCGGCGATTTTGACCATAACAGTATTAGAAATGGTATTACACACCATCAAATAATTAACACTTAGGCTGCTAAGCGCGACTCACTGACCTTTGCGGACAGTGTAGATCAAAGATCAGACTGCACAGAACGTGCTGTCTGATCTTTGATCTACACTGTCCGATAACCATGAAATAATTAACACTTAGGCTGCTAAGCGCGACTCACTGACCTTTTGCGGTCACTGTAGATCAAGATCAGACTGCACAGAACGTGCAGTCTGATCTTTGATCTACACTGTCCGATAACGAGATATTTCTCCCTGTAAATAACTTTAATATAGCAACCTTTGTGTTGTTTCCATCGACTTGAAGGTATCTTTTAGCTGATTCAGCAAGATAAGGGTTAAGTTTAAATCTTTACCAAACACTGCAGAACAGAATTTACAGCATTTAGATCTAATCATTATCTACAAAAAGTCGCGACCTTTCATGAACTCGTTGCAGTAGAAACACAAAGTTTTATGCCCTTGCCGTCGCAAACATTTTCGCAAACATTTGAAATAATTGCTGGAAAAAGGGGCAATGCTCCAGCTCCATCAATATTTTCCCTACTGTTGAAAATGATATTTTTCATTTATTCAAATTATTGTTATATATATCTGTCCTACCCATTTGAATTTAGTTTTGTAGTGGTCATTGGTTATCTACATTTAACTTTAGGCTTATACGCGCGACCCAATGACCGTTTGCGGGCAGTGTTGATCAAGATCAGACTGCACAGAACATGCTGTCTGATCTTGGATCTACACTGTCCGATAAAGAGATATCTTTTCCAAAAGCATACCTTTGAAATAACAATATCTTGGTTTTTAGTATAGGCTTGAAATAAACAGTTTACTTATTTAACAGGATAAGCGTAATTTTAAGACTGTTCATTGGTAATCTACATTTAAATCTATGCTCTCACGCGACTTTTCAGAGACAACATCGTTAAAGCTTTCAAGGAACGAGGACTTGCCAAAGGCTACTGGTTCCACATTCTTCTAAATACAGCGACAGTGTTACTGGGATTCAGCACTTTCCTTCCGCTTAGTTACGTCAGAAGTTATTTCGGGGGACAATGCGTTCTGTACTCAAATATTCGATTACTGCCCTCCAACGAAACTTTTTTAAATGTGGATATAATACGAAGTAGTTGGGGTGACACGTCCAATTGTGATATTTCTGTTTATTTTGGTGTCATGGCAACAATACATGCTTTTATATGGTGTTGGTTCTTTTTGATGTTGATATGGCAGCCCTCTGGGGAGGAGTAAGTAGCTTCTTTGTGCAATCTGACAATTTGACAAAGTACTGATAATTTTTCAAAACAGCTTGAGTATAAACTACACGAGTGGCATTCTATCCGTCTTATTTACTGAACAATGGCATCAATTATTGTTAAGATAAAGTTTCATGGTCGACCATGATTCGGTGGAGCAAGAAATTCAAGAAGCAATGTAAAAGGACTGGACTATTTTTTACTGCTGCAATACATTTTGGCAGTCGTGATGAATCCTGCATGTCCGGTCTTGCAATAGCCAGACCAAAGCTTGGCTAACAGGTTGAATATCAGCTATGCTCTGACAAAAGAGGATTTAATCCATCTCCATGATGCAAACATGTAATCACATTATTATGAGTAGTAAAAAAGTGAGAGAGCTGGCTCACGCTTAGCAAGTCAACTCTTCCTGCCTAACATGGTCTCACTCTTCCACAAAAATCACTCATCCGTGAATTAACGCCCAACTCTGGTCAAGTCAAGCACAAAACTCTCTTCCCCCCCTCTCACCGCTAGAGTGGTCCTCCCCCACCTGCCTAACTCAGGTTAAGTCAAGCACAAAACTCTCTCCCCCTCTCATCGCTAGAGTGGCCACCTCCACCTGCCTAACTCTGGACAAGTCGAGCATAAACTCTCTGGTCCCCTCCACCTGCCTAACTCTGGTCGGGACAAGCACAAAACTCTCTCCCTATTAGGGTGGCCCCCTCCACCTGCCTAACTCTGGTCAAGTAAAGCATAAAAACTAGGGTGGACCCCTCCACCTGCCTAACTCTGGCCAAGTAAAGCATAAACTCTCTGGTCCCCTCCGCCTGCCTAACTCTGGTCAAGTCAAGCATAAAAAACTCTCCGCTAGGGTGGTTTTCTCTACTAGCCTAACTCTGGTCTGAGTCAAGCGTAAAACTCTCTCCCGCGCCTTAAGGTAAAAAAATGCATTAATGTCGTGAGAGGAACACAATTATAAATGGTCGGAGTTGAGCGTAAAACTTTCCTCGGCCCCCTGTCTCGCCTGGGCTCGACCCAGGTCGGGGGCCGTCCCCCGCTAGGGTGGTTCCCCTCCGCCGGCCTATCTCTGGTGCAGCGCAAAACTCTAGGTCAAATGGGGGTAAAGGTCAAACGGTGCATCGAGGTCAAACGGTGCATCACGCGAACCCGCTCATTTTTGAAAAATGAATCTAAGTAAACGTAAAAACGTATGGTACCGCTAAAAGAGTTTCTAAAAGAATTAAACTTAGACGAAGACGGGGGTTTAATGGATGCTATATATAACATGAAAGAGAATTTGCTAAATGTAGATATAGCTAAAGGTAAATTTAAAGAGTTATTGGGTGACCTGGAGTTGGCCTCAGACGATCTCCTCGCCTCGCCTCTCGCTTCCCAAGAGTCAGCGAGGGAACCCGAGTGTCGGCGAGGGAGCCGACCTTGGTCGACCTGGCGTCGAGACAGCCCACCCTCGGGCACCCCGACGAGCGAGACAGGGGGCTCGCGGGTGTCTCGCCACTTGAGTCGAGATCAAGCGAGACAGGCTTCCGCAAGATTCGCAACGCTTCTAGTTACGTATACGAACTTTATTTTAGATTCTATCAATCCGGGAATTAGACAAAATGTAGGCTTAAAGGCGACGTTTTGGAGACACATTTACGCGAGTGGAGACCTCTCAAAGAGCGATTTAATATTTAAGATTAAGAATACTCTAGGGTGTAAAGTAGAGAAAGGGCTAACGAAAAACGAAATAGTGTATGAAGCGGTAGTAAATTTCTCATACGTGGTTAAGAGTGGTCGTTTAAATTATATAAAGAATAAAAGAAGAATGCGGGGAGGACAAGCTTTAAAGATTTTAAGTATGACGAACAGAATAGCTAAGAAGGTTGGATGCTAAAGTATTGATATCAACTTAATAATAAAGAAATTTTATAAATGTCTGACTGTTTTGTATCCACTCACACTTTCACAACATACACAAACTTAAACGACCTTGATTTAGGAGTAATCTTCGATGAAGTTGACATAAATTCTTCTCTCATCCATACGCTATATAAAGAGAGAGAGAAAGGTTTTAAGAAAAGAAAGGTAAATAAAACGAGGCATTTATTAAACTGTATATCATTTACTTTTTCCGAAGGAGTTAACCTTAACCTTAAACTTTTTAGAAATGGGGTAATTCAGGTTACGGGTTGTAAAAACTTTGATGATTGTAAATCTGGTTTACTTTTATTTTGGAGCCTTAAATGTTGTCCTAAGTTCGATCATTTAGAAGCTCGTATAGTTTCGACAATGAGAAACGTTATTTTTAACTTAGGATTCTCAGTTGATAGAGAAAAGTTATTTCGCGTGATTAAAAATTCGAACGGTCTCGACCCAGGTGCGGTCGGCGGGATATCCTGCATTAATGAAAAGCATTATCGCGTAACTATAGACTCGATAGATGATATGCCGGTTTATAAAATTAGAATAGAAGACAAAGGATTAATAGAAGAACCGAGTATAACTTATAGCGAGTTTGGAATTAATAGAGCTAAGAAATATATTAGTATATTTATATTTACAACGGGGAAAGTCCTGTGTTCGGGTGTTCATGAGAAGTATCAAACTCAGGTTATAGAATGGTTATTAGATTTAGTAAAACGTGGTGATATAAAAGCGAAAGAAGCCAGTAATTTTTCGCTGAAAAAATATCTACTTCCGAGTTATCTTAAAGAGATCTCAGGTCGACACGATGATAGCATAAAAAAATTAAATTTAAGTAAGAAATACTATATAAAAATGAGGAGGGATATGAATTGTATCAAAAGTGGGGAATTTCGTAAAGAAGATCTTTCTATAGATTACCCGAATAAATATAAGAGCACGGAGTATGAATTTGTTAAGATACCAGTAAAGTACAGATACTCCAAAGATGAAAGTGGTCCGTTGTTTATACGTACCCCCGTTTTGTTTTCATACGGTGTTAATGCGTTTGATAAATCGGGAAAAAAAGGTCTAAAAGATTGCTCGTTACCTTTAGTATGTTATAACGCTGGAAAACCTATGAAGAAGGAAAGAGCTTTTAAAGAAGATCTGGAAAAACTAACGAATTTCTTCCGAGAGCATGGAAAGGACAAAGAACTAAAAGGAGATAAGATTAAAAATTTAGGCACAATTAATATTTTAAAATATACTGATGATGGATCGGCTATGATATACGCAAAACTTTACGAAAACAACGAATCTAGGACCCACTTTTACGATGAAGAGGGCAAAGAGGTAGACCCTCTTTCATATAAGAGAATTGTTTGTAAGTTGTTTTGTATTTTAAAAGTAGAGGGAATATTTAAAAATAAAAGCGTTGAAACGATCCAGATTAAGGTTATTTCGGTAAAGATAGTAGAAAAGGATGTGGAAATACCGAATACGAAGAAAAAGGAAATTGTACCTAATATTTTAGATGAATGTCCGAGTGATGATGAGGATGATGAATGTTCGGGTGATGATGAATAAAGTAGGAGCCGACTCCCTCGCGTTGAGCGTAAAAATATAACTTGCTTGAAGTTATATTTTTGTCTATAAATCTAATTCTATCAAGATAGTTATATAAGAGTGTGTTATATGACGACTGTCTGTCCTCGAGATAAAGTTTATGATGTCGCAATTATTTACCTCTAACAGCAACAGAAAAGTGCTACAACTACAATTGCTGTTTGCTTTTTTTGTAATAGGGTAGTCAGGCTTCTCTATACCGTTTACCGTCATATTAATTATAATCTCTTCTTCTAGTGCATTACGATCGTTCTTTACGACTAATAAACTCCCCCTTAAGATTCTTCCACTCACAGCCATACAATAACCCCCCAAACCATGTTTTCTACCTGAATTACCATTACCGAAGGAGAATTCGAAGTTACCGTTTGCAATCGGTCCGTTTTCTTCCGCAAACACGGTTATAATAGTTTTCTTTGAATCGATTTTCTTTAATAGGTTTCGAATTGAAATATCGACATACGATTTATTCGCAGCTTCAGAGCTGCTCTCGGGGGTTTTTAATCCGTAAAGCTCGTTTTGCTCCATAGAAATAGGGCCACTAGCTTCAAAGAAATAACCGAGAGGGTTCTTAATGAAAGCTTTTTCTTCCGCAGTAGCCTTATCTACGGTGGTATCTACGTAAAACTTACTAGCAGCCTGATCATGTCTCGTAGGGGTTCCGAGATTGTTAATTACTTGCCCTCCCATAGAGATTGCATCAGCTGCCTGAAACCACCTTCCATCTCTATAATCGAAGGCTCGTTTGAAATTGTCAACATACTTCTTAGTGGCAGCTTCATTAGGTTCTTTAGGTTCCTTAACATTTCGTATCTCATTGAAACCCATATTTATAAATCCGAGTGCCTGATACCCTCCGTTTTCTTTTATCCACCCCCCACTTGAAGTTCCATCCACGTAATCCTTAGTCGCCACGTCGTGCGAATTTACCGGGTTACTAACCCTCGTTAATGTATTACCATTCATGTCTATAGAACCAGTAACAGCGGTCGTTCCATCCACGCGTAAAAAGTTATTGTTTACGTAAGCGAGTGACACACCATCGCCGATTGTGTCTCTATCACCTTTCATTCTTCCGAATTTGTCAACGGGCATTTTAATACTAAAAAAGTTTATTTAAAACGTTTTGAAACGCCTTCCCGCGGGATAACTCTTTTAGAATGTATAAGCATAAATGACCGCAAAATACTTGTCCTACTCCTTGAAATTGATCGGTATTGTACTGTATCGGGCTTTTTAAATACTCTCGAATTTCAATGGGGGGTTGTACGCCGTAACTGTCAAAATAAATTTTAGTTTTACCGTTTTTATACCAAGCGACCCAATGTGTACCTGGTCCACCGCTTTTATCGAAGTTTACTATACCGCATTCTTTTTTACTCGGTTTTCTCGGTAATGTATCTAGTAAAAAAACTCCTCTAAAATAAGGAATCTTTAATCTTTTCGCCGCATCTTCCAATTCGAAATTGCTCAACGGTTTATTGGGTAAAATTACGTGGTCGATCGAAATATTTGCCATTTTTAGAACTGCTCGATATTCTTATTATCGACCCAAGAATTAAACTCGTCGGAATAGCCTTTCCACTTTACGAGGGATTTATCTTGCTGTTTTTTAATAACCTTTTCTATCCTAAACGTTTCTTGGGTAGTTTTCTGAAGTTCGGGTTCATAAAATGCGCCTTCTATTTCTTCTCCATTAAGATCCTTAATACTATACGTTATAGGCGATGTATGTTTTACTTCGGAAACTATAAAAACCTCTTCCATCCATCTCGTCGTATAACCGTTCTCAAAGGTCCTTTTCTTTTTTGCTATCCTTACCCTATCTCCCACGGAAAACTTAGGTGCTTTTTCTTCACCCTTATGAGGGTAAAGGTTTCTCCAAACCGTGGTTTCATTCTCTTTCTTACTAGCCTCTACCGGCGTCATTTTAATAGAGGAATGGATAGTATTATTATACTCCTTAACGAGATCTTGCAAGACATCGATGTAAACGTTCGTAGAGTTGGCGGAGAAATACTTCCACATCTTCTCCTTCATCGTTCTAATCCATCGTTCAACGACGCTAGATTTCTCTTCGTTTTGTGTGGAATACAATTGAACCAACGCTTTTACGTCTTTGTTGTAGAACTCCCGACCTTCATCGACCCACAATTTCTCTGGCTTTCTTTCCTTAAAAATAGCTTTAAATGCTTCTGCCGTCACCTTGCCTGTCTTGTTTTTCAACGGGACCAACCACCCGTACTTCGAAAAGATGTCGATCACAGCGAGAAGATAATTATTGCCCCGATTATACTTAGAAAAAGCGCGCATGTCGACTAAATCCGCGGCCCATATACTATCGATACCGTTCACTATAACCCTCCTCTTCTTAAACCTTCGTCTTACGGGTTTGTGCAATTCCTCCGCCAGAGTTGTCATTTTCGGGTTTTTTTTACTCCCATTCCGAACTGCATCTTCGTACCTATGAGTCTACTTACCAAACCCCGTTCCATCTTTTCTCTAATAGAAGGGTTGTAAATACCATCCAGTTCCGCCAACATATTCTTGTCACACACCGCGTTTCTCGTGGCTGTGTCATTGTGCTTAAGATAACAAACATCGTGGTTGTAAGCGGCCTTATCGACGCGGTTGATCGGTTTGCTCCACTTCTTTGGCGTTAAATCGGGGTTGAGTCTTTTCTTCAGCTTAGTACCAGGTCCCGTAAAATTATGACCGGGTAGATGCATTTCGAAAGGCATGTTGTTTATGACTTTTTTTAGCAAGGATCCACCCCTCGCGGACGATACAAATTGGGTTTTAGTTATCCCGCAAACCGCGCATTTCCCACGCTTCATATTCCTGTTATTTTTACTGACCACGTAGCTTACATCTTTCGTATCGGTACGTCTCTTACACTTAACGCAGTACATCTTTTTCATATAAAATAATAAAAGTTAAATAGAAAAAGGATATTATAAACTTGTCATGGAATGAAGTAGTATCAAAGAGATTTAATCACCTCCTTTTACCTAGAAGTATCAGAGGTTTAATTATAGGCAAATCGGGATGCGGTAAAACTACTTTATTGTTAAACCTTTTACTCAGACCAGGTTGGCTCGATTACAACGATTTGAGCGTTTTCGGAAAAAGCCTTTTTCAACCTGAATACCGAATACTAAAAAAGGCTTTTGAAGAAAAACTACCGAAAGAATGGATTAAAACGATTAAAAATAAATCGGATATAGATTGCAACTTCTTTGAGAATGCGAGCGATGTGCCCGATCCGAGAGAGTTAAACTTGGAAAATAAAAACCTGATCATCTTTGATGACCTGCTTTTAGAGAGGCAGAATAAATGCGAGTGTTATTACGTTCGAGGAAGGCATAGTAACGTCGACTGTTTTTACCTCTCACAAAATTACTTTAGACTACCGAGGCAAACCATCAGAGAGAACACCAATTTTATCTGTCTCTTTTCGCAAGACCTAAAAAAACATTAACCATATTTATAACGATCATGTGGGTGACGATATGCCTAAGGACGAGTTCAGAAAATTCTGTCAAAAGGCGTGGGAAAAACCATTCGGCTTTGCCATCATTGACTTAACGAGTAAAAAGCATGATGGGAAGTATAGAAACGGTTTCGATAATTTCTATATACCGAGGTCGGTTTAAAGAATCTTTTCGCTTTTTAAAAGATGGACATAGATCTTTTAAAAAAGATTGTAAGAAATACGGAACACAAAACGTCGCTTCAAATCATCGTAAGCGATAACAAAACGCGTTTTAGAACGAGGTTTAATCCCCCGATTCAGCTTGAAAAGGATAAAGTATACGAAATAGCTTTAGTAAACCTCGAAACTTACTACTCTTTTCCAAACATTGACGAAACGAACAACACATTAGTTTATTCTCCGGACAATGGCGCCTCATGGATTAAAATAAAAATACCTGAAGGAAGTTATGACCTTGTTGACATTAATGATACAATTCAGCAGGAAATGAGAAAAAAGGGTCATTATGATAGAGTTAATGAAGAGTATCCTATTAACCTTTCTGCAAACACTAATACCCTAAAGTCTGTTCTTACTCTAGAAGATGGCTACCAAGTAGATTTTAATCAACCGGGATCCCTCGCTAAAGTATTAGGATTTACTCGCGCTAAATACACGCGAGGATTTCACGAGTCGGAGAATGTAGTAAACATTCTTAGCATAAATAGTTTGCTCGTTAACATAGATATTATTTTGGGAAGTTACGTTAATGGTTCGACAAAAAACACTATTTACTCTTTTTTCCCGGACGTTGCGCCAGGATATAAGATAATAGAGTCACCAGTTAATTTAGTATACTTACCAATAACATTAGATGAAATACATAACCTAGAGGTAAATATTACGGATCAAGATGGTAATTTACTAAATCTTAGAGGCGAAAATTTAACGATTAGGTTTCATATTAGAGAAGCGAGGTGACTCGTCGCCCGAGGGTGTCTCGCTCGTGTGTGGGATAAATAAAAAATAGTTATATATAAAATGACGCGTTACACTAATGTTAAAGTAAATATATCGGAAGGGCAAAAGGAAAAGCTGTTAAAGCTGGTTGTTCAGCAACAAGTATTCGTTTAGGTCACGAAGATTTACGCGGTAATGATGTTTTAGCAATTACCGATTCACAAGCAAAGAAAATGGCTAAAGCCTATGAGGGTGGTAAGGGTATAACTATTAGAATGTCTGCGAGACAACTTAAACATAACTCGAAAATAGAAGGAGGTTTTCTCGGAATGTTAGCTGGGTTAGCTGCTAGAGCTTTGCCGATGCTCGCAAAAACCGTTTTACCGGCTCTAGGTGTTGGTGCTCTTTCTGGATTAGCTCAAACGGGTGTACAAAAAGCGATGGGGTCTGGTCTTTACCTTAAAAAAGGAGGAAGTGTGTGTCAAGTTGAAACTGATGGATGTGGATTATACTTAAAACCATACAAAGGTAAAGGATTATCTCGTGTTGGTGATGGGTTGTATCTAAAGCAAGGAGGAAAAATGTATGATGGAAGAGGACTTTTACTCGGACCTAATAGTCCATTCGCTAATATCCCTATCTTAGGAGCTATATTATAAACTAATATAATTCTACATTAAAATGGAGGTTCATAAGTTCGGTATAAAGTCTAATATCTTCGCCTCGCCTCCCGAGTGTCGGCGAGGGAGCCGACATGCGAGGGGAATATTTTGGAAACCTCATTTAGAGGGAGTAAGATTTCCTCCCTTAAAGCGTGATCCTCTAAAATGGAAAATATACTCGCAAGTAACTATCAAGATTCCTCCTCGTGATGGCACGAGAGTTTCGCTAGGATTTGGTTATATAACTACACGAGGGGTTGTAGTGATATCTGTTAGTAATAAATGGAAAGATAGTTTAACAATTCTTAATGGGACGCATCTTGATAGTGAGGTTGATGATATCTCAGTCCACATTTATAATGTCTCGCGAAATCCGATCGAAATACCTGAGGGAGAGTTAATCTGCTATCTGAAATATTTGGCATAAACAAAAATAGTAGTTTAATAAAATGACTGATACCGATCAAAAACACCCTAATAAAATATACCCTCAGTTACCCAAAGAACAAAGTACAGCAAGCGCCTCGTCTCCCGAGACTGACTCGCCCTGCTCGTCAGGGTGTCGACGAGGGAGCTCGCCGCTTGAGATGCATGCGGATGACAAAGGCCATTCCTACCGTTTACAAAAAATATCTGAAGTACAACAGTTTCTTGAGAAGGAGATTCGAGAAAGAGAAGCTCTAGCCAAAAAGTACTTTCGTGCCTCTAGAATAGTAGACAACGTTGATATCGTCCTGGTAACCGTAACAATGGTTGCTGGTGCGGGAGGTATAGGTTTGCTTTCTACCGTTGTAGCTATTCCAGCTGTAGTAGCATTAGAAGCAACGGCTTTGGGAACCGGCCTTCTTTCATTGGTAGGTAAGTATGTTGTTAGAAATAGTAGAAGCAAAGGAGAAAAGCACCAAAAGATTAGAATGTTAGCTGACGCTAAGTTAGATACCGTTTCAACGCATATATCCAAAGCTTTAATCGACAATTATATCTCTGATGATGAATTCAGACTAATCATGGAAGAATTAGATAAATATAAAAGCATGAAGGAAGAGATACGTACCAAGATCAAGAAGAAGATTTCCTCAGAAAACGAAGAAAGTCTAATAGAAAGGGGAAGGCGTGAGCAAAGGGAGTCCTTTCGGAGGCTTCTTGAAAAACATCACGGCAACCTGCTCGAATATTAGATTGCCAGAAATCCGTTGTAGATGTATTTGTGAAATGGGTGATACCTCAGACATGTAATCCGAGGAGGCAGATATATTACGTTGAAAACTAGGTTGAAAACTGTGTTGAAAAACTATTTAAGTAATTTAAAAAAATGTCTTTTTTAAAAATCGCGGATCCCACAAAGAGGGACTTAATCGTAAAAGAGTATCTCGAAACGAGAAAGAATATTCGGGATAATCTAATAGCGGAGAAAACGGGCAAACAACAACTTCAAACCGATCTTTCAAAGTTTTTTAAACCTATAACGGAAACGCAAAAAGCTACAGCGAGGGAGATTACGGAAGAACTTAAACCTATTAAAGAGGGTATAGAAAGCTTACCACAAGCTATTACTTTTCCAGACTCGTCTATAAAGGCTATTGAAGGAACATTAGAAAAACAAGGAAAAGATCTCGGAGAAATAGCGAGGAGTTATTTAATGAGACTCGGTGACCCAAAAATAACGGATACAAAATTTGGAATAAGGTATGATGAAAGTAGTAATAAATTAAAACTCGGCGACAAAATGATAATGTTTGATGGAAATGATATTATAATTGGTAAAGATGTATATGAGGGCACCCCCGGTCTATGGGAGTTAATCGTGTCTAGAAACCCGAATGACAATATTTTTAATGATGAGGATTATGATAATTACGCGAGGATAATGGTAAAAACGAGTGCTCTTCATCAGGATTATGATTCGAGCAGAAACCGACCTAATGCCAATAAAAGCGATAAATGGAAGAACATACACAAACCTATTTGGTATAACAGAAAAAAGTATGAGGGAAAGGGCATCGTTGTTATCCCATCTGACCCTAATGCGTTAATAGAAAGACTAGACCTGTTGATGGCAAGTAAAGAAGCGGGTAACACGGGCGTAAGAAAGGAGTTAGTGGGCATTTGTGACGCATTAAAAAGACAAGGCGTTTTAAATTCGAGCGCTTATAAAAGTTTAATGTCTATATTATAAAATGATCATCGTTAAACATCACGGATTTAAAAAGAGGTATTCATATGGTGGTGCTGGAATCTTTGATAGCGTTGCTAACTTTTTAGCGAGGCTTTTTACTAGTAGCGCGGCAAAACAAATTGCGTCTTCTGCCCTCGATGTAGGAAAGAGTGTAGCTAAGGAAGGTGCAAAGAAAGCTTTAGAGGTTGGAAAAAGCGCTGCTGTAAATGTGGGAAAAAAATTAGTTACGAAAGCGCTGACACCGAAATCGAGGGAAATTTTACAAAAATATGGTGCTACGACTCCTAAGCCCCCGCCCCCGGTGAAAACGCAAGACATTAATACGTTAATAGATGGATCTTCTCTGGCAAAGACAGAGAGCGCCATTGCTATTCAAGACTTAGTTAAAAGATTAAACAGTGGGAGGGGCATTAAAACAGTATGAAAATCCAGCTACGGTTAAGACACTTATAATTTTATTTAAAATTATAAGTGCTATTATAAAATGGACATTTTAAGAATCACCGAACCAATCTCGAAAGACGATAGTATCGATGAGTATGAACACCATGAGTATGAGCCAATCACAGGTACACACCTCAACAACTCGGGAGGAGATATTAGGATTAACATCGAGACCCAAGATATTTTTACTCATCCTAGTGAGAGTTATTTACTTATTGTAGGTGAGTTAGTAAGAAGCGATACTGGAGCAGTTTACGATGCTAACACCGGTATTTCTCTAACAAACAATGGTCTCATGTATCTTTTTAAAAATATTAAGTATCAACTTTCGGGCATGGAGATTGAGTCCGTATTGAATCCTGGCCATGCTACTACAATGCTCGGTTTGTTAAAATATCCGGATGATTTCTCTAAATCACAAGGGTTAAATCAATGCTGGTATAAAGATACAACGGTTAACGCGGGTGCTGGAAACACGGGTTTCGTCGTAAGAAGAAATTATATTATTAATAATCCTCTTCCAAGAGGTACCTTTAGCTTCAGAGTTCCATTAAAACATATATTCGGTTTTTGCGACGATTACGATAATATATTGTACGGAATGAAGCAAACTCTCACATTAACGAGAAATGATGATAATGATGCGCTCTTTCGAGATAATGCCGCTCCCGCTGATGGTAGAATTAATTTACTTAGAATATCTTGGTATATGCCACACGTGCTACCCGCAGATGAAGAGAAGATGCAACTCTATAAAATCATCAAGAAAAAAGAAAAAATACCGGTCGGATATAGAATGAGGCAGTGCGACTCTATCGCAGTTCCTCAGTCAACATCATTCACCTGGAGACTTTCCGTCAAATCATCTCCCGAAGTGCCGCGTTTTATCGTTGTTGCCTTTCAGACTGGTAAAAGCGGCGATCAAGAGCAAAATCCCGTTATATTTGACCATAGTAACGTTAAAAATATTTATGTTACCTTAAATTCTACTAGGTATCCCGCCATTGATTATAATCTTTCATTCGTTGCGAACCAATTTAGTAGAGTGTATGGTGACGCTTCTCTATTTAGATCCAAGTTTTATAACATGAACGAAATGGTGTCAAACCCCAACATTACTCCCTCAGATTATAAAGCCCTTTATCCCCTGTTTTTGTTTGACGTTTCCAAACAGAGTGAGAGATTAAAATACTCCGTCACTGATATCCAAATCAAAGCGAGTTTTACCGAAAATGTGCCTGCGAACACAGAGGCATATGCAGTTATTATTAGCGATAGGTTAATTAACTTCCAGTCTGACGGAAATAAGATGAGCGTAGTGTATTAAGTTAAGAGGTTATTTCTTATATATAAAAAAATGATAAAAACAATTAAGTCAAGTTAAGTAAGTCGGTTACATATAAAAATGTTAACGGTTAGCGATTTAAAGAAAATTCTTAGACGAAATGATATACCTTTTTACGGGTACTGGGATAAAAAGCGGTTACTCGAACTAGCGAAAACGTGTGGACTGTTACCGGAGGAGCCACCAAAAAAAGAAAGGAGCAAAGACCCGAAGTATGATAAATTAAAGACTATTTCGAGTAATCCTAGGAAAGTCACTTTAGAGGATGTTAAAACCGGCGAAATAAAAACCTTTCCTTCGATTTATAGCGCGAGTAAATTTATAGATCGATGCCCGCAAACGATCGGGAATTGGGACGGGAGAATTTGGAAAGATAAATATAAGGTTACCATCGATTAACTTTATTGCTTCACTCGCCTGGAGGCTCGACTCCAGGTCGACCCAGGTCGGACGACGACGACCGCACCTGGCTCGAGCCCAGGCGAGACAGGGAAGTATTAAGTTATGTATCATTTTTTATATACATAAAAAATGATAAAAAAAGAAAGTAAGTTAAGTTAAGTAATTAAGGTACATATAAAAAATGGCCGATTATAATATATATACCGTAAGCGGTTTAAAAAATTTGGCAAGGTCTAGAGGAATCTGAGGATTCTCTAGGCTTAAAAGAGCCGAATTAATCGCGCGTCTAGGTAATCCTCCGCCTATTAGTCTAGCGGATCAATTCCGGGGATCCACAGTAGAAGACTTAAAAAAGGAAGCTAAGTCTAGTGGAATCCGAGGATACTCTAGGCTCAAAAGAAGCGAATTAATCGATCTCTTACTTAATCGGAGAGCGTCATTATTAGACTATAATATCGGTAATTTTCGAGCCAAGGTATTACAACCAACACCTTACACACCTCGCGTCGACCTGGAGGCGAGACAAACACCTGCCAGAGAAAAAGCAGCAACTACCTCAGTTGACGAGTTGATAAAGTATTTAGATAGCATTAAAGAAATTCCGATAAATATATCGCCTAGGATAAAAGCTTTACAAAGAAAAATAGACCAGTTATATAAGGATAAAGATGAAATAGAGATTATAGAAAGATCATCAGCACTAAAGGGATTCGCGAAAGAATATCTTATAGAAGGTAAAGGAGAATATTCTCCCGCTGATTTCCTTGATCTAGCGAAAGGTAAAGTAACCAGTATTATTAGAAATAACCGACAGACAAAAGTTAAACTCATTATGAATTGCATGATGAAACACTCTATTACCCAAGAGTTAAAAGAGATGAATTTCCATTCCGGTTATCCAATCACTAACTTAGATGGGGAAGACGAGAATGAAATATATGATGTAATGGCGGAAGCTGTATTTGAAGCTATAGCTGACAAAGAAATGAAAACAGATTATTGGAGAGTCGTTTACGTAATCGATTTAAGATTATACACAGCATCGTTTAATCCATTAAGAGCTAATTCTTGGTTTCCAACTCCTCCTAAGATAGCGAAAACAAAAAGCGTTATTAACCCGATAAATACGGAGGATGATATGTGCTTCGCGTATTGTATTCTTATAGCTTTGAACCCAACGGATCATAATGCAGAAAGAATCCAAAGACTAAAACCTTTGTTAAGCACTATAAATATGGAAGGGATTAACTACCCCGTTTCCCTTACCGATAGAATTAAATTTGAGAAACAAAATCCTTCGATATCGGTATCAATTTTCGGATATAATCACACCGGTGTTTACCCACTTAGTATAAGTAAGGAGACTTATAAAAGAGACCATCATATTAATCTTTTACTTCTCGAGAAGGACGGCACCAAACATTATTGCTTGATTAAAGACTTGAGTAAATTGGTATCTAAACAAATATCCAATCATAACGGTCAAACTTATATTTGCCAAAGATGTTTAAATCATTTCAAAGAAGAAAAAACTTTAAAGAAACATTTAGAGTATTGCGAGAAAAAAGATGCCTGTAGAATAGACTTGCCTGAAGAGGGTACCACAATATATTTTGAGAATTTTCATAAACAACAGAGACATCCTTTCACAATTTACGCGGATATGGAGTCTACGTTAGAAAGGCGATGTGAAAAGAGGGGGGATAGTACAAAGGTTATTCACGCTCATGAAATCTCTGGGTTCTGTTTCTACGTTAAATCGCTTTACGAAGATGTCTACCCATCTGATGTTTTCCAATATTCCGGCGAAAATGCGGCTGAGGAATTCATAGATGATTTAGAAAAGGTTATAAAAGCAATAAGTAATATACCAATGAGGCAAATAATTTTTAGAGCTAAGGATAAAAGGAAGTTTGATAGAGCAGAAAATTGCTGGATATGTAATAAACCATTTACGCAAGAAGATGGAAAAGTAAGAGACCATTGTCATTTCACCGGAAAGTTTAGGGGAGCCGCGCACAATACGTGCAATTTGAAATGTAGAAGACCTACTTTTACACCCGTATTCTTTCATAATCTTAGTAGGTATGATGCTCATTTATTTATAAAAGATTTAGTGACTACAGAGGGTGACACGAGTTGTATACCAACAAACATGGAAACGTATATAAGCCTGTCTAAAAGGATACCGATAGATTACTACGTATTTGATAAAAAAAAAGAACCTATTTATAAAGAAGACTAAAACGCATGAGATTAGATTCCTCGATAGTTTTAAGTTCCTAGATAGAAGTTTAGACGAACTCGCCAGGTCTCTATCCGAGAAGGAGAAGGTTACTCTCTCAAAATACTTCGAGGGAAAAGAGCTTGAAATGGTCTCTCAAAAAGGCATATTCCCGTACGAATGGTTCGATAGCCTTAGCAGACTCGAAGAAACGAAGCTACCTGAACGAAGGAAATTTTACTCGAAGCTTAAATGTAGTGGAATTGATAAGGAAGATTATCAACACGCGTTAAATGTATGGAAGACATTCGAGATGGAAACTTTTAAGGATTATCATGACCTATATAACAAGGTTGACGTTTTACTGCTAGCTGATGTTTTCGAGAACTTCAGGAACGTTAGCCTCGAGAATTACGGACTGGACCCATCTTGGTATTATACGGCACAGGGATTATCTTGGGATGCGATGTTAAAAACTACTGGGGTAAAATTAGAACTATTATCCGACCCAGATATGGTTTTATTTATCGAAAACGGAATAAGAGGAGGTATCTCTACCATTTTAAAACGATACGCGACAGCGAATAATAGTTATATGGGTGAGAAATACGACCCGAACAAACCCTCGAGATTTATTACTTACTTGGACGCGAACAATCTTTATGGCTGGGCAATGTCTCAAAAACTTCCTACCGGTAATTTCAAATGGATGGATAATCCGGAAAATTGGCGGGACCAGCCCTGTATAGTAGAGGTCGACTTAGAATATCCCGAAGAATTACACGATTTACACAATGATTTACCTCTAGCTCCCGAAAGATTAAAGACCGCAGCTGGGGCAGTCGAAAAACTTATACCTAATTTCTACCATAAAAAGAATTATATATTACATCGAGAAAACTTAAAGTTGTATTTAAGTTTAGGTATAAAGCTTAAAAAGATTCACAGAGGGTTAACTTTTGATGAGAGCGAATGGTTAAAACCTTATATCGATAAAAATACTAACCTGAGAACGAAAGCTAAAACGGCGTTTGAAAAGGACTTCTTCAAACTCATGAACAATTCCGTGTTCGGTAAGACCATGGAAAATATAAGGAACAGGGTTGATGTAAAATTAGTTAATACCGAGGGGAAAGCGGAAAAATTAGTCGCCAAACCAAATTTCTACCATATAAGTATCCTCAATGAAGACTTATGTATAATTCAAATGAAAAAGCTTCATTTATACTTTAATAAACCTATCTATGTAGGGATGTCTATTCTAGATTTAAGTAAGACATTGATGTATAACTTCCATTATAATTACATTAAGGATAAATATGGTGAAAAAGTTAAACTTCTTTTCACCGATACAGACAGTTTAATGTATGAAATAGAAACGGAAGACTTCTATAAGGATATTAGCGACGATGTTAAAGATTGGTTTGATACGAGTGAATATCCACCCGATCATCCTTCAGGCATTCCCACCGCATTAAATAAGAAAGTTGTGGGTATGTTTAAGGATGAGGAGAGCGGTAGGGTTATCGAGGAGTTCGTGGGTCTCAGGTCTAAACTATACTCCTATAAAATGTGCGATGATGAAGAGAATAAGAAATGCAAGGGAATTTCAAAGCAGGTAGTAAAGGCGTTTATCAAGCACGATCATTACAAAGAGTGATTGTTCGAAAAGAAGACGCAATTAAGGAATATGGTAGTTATTAGGAGTCATAAGCATGGGTTGTATACGGAAGTAGTTAATAAAATCGCATTAAGCGGAGATGATGATAAACGCCATATCCTCGAAAATAATATCGATACGTTAGCATGGGGGCATACTAAGATAAGGCAAAAATGAGCGCGATCTTTGCTGATCCTCAGACCCCGACACCCTGACGACTCACTCGCCGACACCCTGACGAGGCAGGGCGAGTCAGCCGGATGACACTCGTTCGATCTAGGCACTGCACCGTTTGACCTCGATGCACCGTTTGACCTTTACCCCCATTTGACCTAGAGTTTTGCGCTGCACCAGAGATAGGCCGGCGGAGGGGAACCACCCTAGCGGGGGACGGCCCCCGACCTGGGTCGAGCCCAGGCGAGACAGGGGGCCGAGGAAAGTTTTACGCTCAACTCCGACCATTTATAATTGTGTTCCTCTCACGACATTAATGCATTTTTTTACCTTAAGGCGCGGGAGAGAGTTTTACGCTTGACTCAGACCAGAGTTAGGCTAGTAGAGAAAACCACCCTAGCGGAGAGTTTTTTATGCTTGACTTGACCAGAGTTAGGCAGGCGGAGGGGACCAGAGAGTTTATGCTTTACTTGGCCAGAGTTAGGCAGGTGGAGGGGTCCACCCTAGTTTTTATGCTTTACTTGACTAGAGTTAGGCAGGTGGAGGGGGCCACCCTAATAGGGAGAGAGTTTTGTGCTTGTCCCGACCAGAGTTAGGCAGGTGGAGGGGACCAGAGAGTTTATGCTCGACTTGTCCAGAGTTAGGCAGGTGGAGGTGGCCACTCTAGCGATGAGAGGGGGAGAGAGTTTTGTGCTTGACTTAACCTGAGTTAGGCAGGTGGGGGAGGACCACTCTAGCGGTGAGAGGGGGGGAAGAGAGTTTTGTGCTTGACTTGACCAGAGTTGGGCGTTAATTCACGGATGAGTGATTTTTGTGGAAGAGTGAGACTATGTTAGGCAGGAAGAGTTGACTTGCTAAACGTGAGCCAGCTCTCTCACTTTTTTACTACTATTATGGATCCATTTTGTCTAACAATCGACTGGGTCTGAGAGTAAACTGGTCCTTGGACATACAGAAAATTTACAAAAACTCTAAACCCAAACCCTGCTGACCTGGATCGATAATTTTTGCAAATGCATTAAGCCCCCTTTTCACAGAGCATAGTTTATGTTTAATTGTCGTTTTGTCTGTCTTTAAACTTTGCTTACAAAAATAATTTTGATGATAAAATTTTGCCAGCGAAAACTTTGGACTCGAGCAGAAACCCAAAATTCAGACAAAAAGGGAATGTCAACATAGCGACGAGAGGGAAAGGTCATTTAAAAAAAAAAAAAGTTTTCCATATTTCACAGGATGAACTGTTGCCACATTTTGCTCCATAATAAGTGCATAAACAGTAAAATGCTAAATTAGAAATTGTAATAATGAAAATAGAGATGCTGAAAGGAACTATCTATTTCATTCTGAATGGTTTGGTTTCAGCCAAGAAATATTCTTGTTAGACCTTGCGTTTTTATCACATCTGGTCACGTGTGTCATGTTGCTGGTATCCAGTAGTAAGATCACAGGGGGAACCAGACAGTGGTGCAGCCATCTTACAACTGAACTAGAAAGACCAGGAATATCACCAAACGTGTAAGTGTATTTTGCCCTAACTCTTTAACTACTAATGACAACTTAAAGGCCCAACAAAGTCCAAAATATCAAAGAAGGTGTCATAATACATTTAAAGTTAAATCATACCATTTAAAAGTATGAAAAATATTGTGGAGATGAGAGTCTGTTATCGGGGGATCTGACCATGTGTTAGTTGCTGGCAGAAAAAAGAATTTTAAAATCAGGCAAAAAGTAAACAAAAGGCACAGCTACCTGGCAGGTTTTAACCTAGTTGGGAAATTAATTTCTCTGTAAGCACCTAGTCAGCAACTAACACTTGGACCGATTGTACAATGACAGATTGTCATCTTCACAATGCATTTAAATACCCGCTTTATTTACTTGTGGGCTTTACTGTCACTTTAAGTAGCTTTTGCAGATGGCATAGATCAAGGTCAGACTGCACAGAACGTGCAGTCTGATCTTCAATCTATACCATGCGCTACCTGGTGCTAGACCACGACCTAGTTCATCTTCAATATCAGTGGAAATCTACTTTTAGACCTAGGAGAAGGTCAAGATTTATTACGTTTGAAAAAAAAAAACTTGATTATGCTCAGGATGCTCGTGCAACTGTCTCATAGAAGCCCTGAACTCCGGTGATTAAAGAATGATGTTCTAAACGCGTGTGAATACCCATGTTTTACAACACGCAGGATATCTTACCTCTATATATTTGGAAATACACATACGTGACAATAGCATACTGGTGAAATTGTTGGTCATGTTTTATTATTTTTTACATCTCAGTAACGATAAAAAATGCTATACACAAACACTTATTTGAACTTAATTTTCTAGAACCACTTGTGCAGAGTCTGAAGATCTGTTATGGAGTGTATTAGGAAAGAAGCATAAATTCTATTCATTTCTGGTGGCGGCCAATGTAAGTATGACACATGGAACAAAATATTATTGAAATCTTAGATTGGAATTTTAGTTTTCTAATGATAATCTCATATGAATTGTATATTTACTATCAGAATCACGTGATCAGCTGTCAGCAGATGTTTCTTTTTAAGTCTCTGATCGAGCAAATATTGAAGCATGTATTGCAAGGTTTTCTTCAAATAGTGTTTTTCATAGAAATACAAAAAATGCAATAGAAAAAAACACATCTCCAGTCCCAGTTTCGTCATAATTGGAAATAACCAACTTGCATGTCCGTCCTCTTGTCTACTGAACTAGTGTACCTTTTAGTGTTAACCCTTAGGCTGCTAATCGACCATTTGCGGACAGTGTAGATCACTATCAGACTGCACAGAACGTGCAGACTGATCTTGGATCTACACTGTCCGAGGAAGAGTTATATGTCCACTAAAAATAACTTTGAAATACCACTACATGTATTTGGGTTTTTACATCCGGCTTTTAAGTTCCTTTAACTTTTTAAGCAGGACAGGGGTTAATATTTTTCGTACCACTATGAAAACATATTTTCGCTGGCAAAAGCTGGGGTTTTTTGGTCTAGGTTTGGTGCGTTTATAAAAAAAATGAGCCACGCTCTGTGAAAAGGGGGCTTAATGTATCTGCGAAAAGCATCGACCAAGGCCGAAACTTTTCTCTATTGGTCAATTTTCTGTATGTCCGAGGACCATTCTAACTTAGGATTCAGTCATTAGTTAGAGAAAATGGATATAATGGCTGCAAAATCATGTGATAACCTGCATGGTATGATGCTTCACGGAGATGCATTAAGCCCCCTTTTGCTAGAGCATGGCTCAAATGTTTTCTCTTCACGAATAAACATATATTGCCGAGTCATGCTCTATAAAAAGTGGATTTAATGCATCTGCAAATTATAAAAGGTGCCGTGTCATGGAAAAAGGGGGCATGATGTATATTTCCATTCTGGACGAATAATTTATTATTTAACGAAATGCCATGTCATGGGGGCTTAATGTATAATTTTCATTATAGACCTATAACAAAAAGGCCACATGTACATGCAAAACACAATACCTCTAATATGTTTCCATCAAAAAAGGTCTTTTTCGGTGGGAGATATCATTTTAACGAAATAGTTTGTTTATATATTTCCAGGTGTGTAGCTGGTTGTTGACAATAACCGTGTTGTGCCAAGCTTATTTATGTGCGTACAGACTTTATAAATGGAATGATAACTCAACTGAAAGTAAAAAGTCTAAGACAGCATCAAATACTTATATAGCATACGATAATGAAATAAGCGACGAAAATATATAGAACCGAGAGTCTGGAATGCTATAAAAATGGTATGTTTAGATCTTAAGTCTTTAAGTTTGTTTAGTCGTCTCTTTTAATGTGTGTTAATAGTTTCTACAACAAATGCCCTATTATGAAAGAGGACGTCGCTTATCTTGTTGGTAATACCGTCTGGGTCCGTAAATTTGAAAGTAGCACAACTTCTGATTGGCTAAACCAATTGGTTTAGCCAATCAAAAGTTGTGTTACTTTCAAATTTAGAAAATCTTGGAGAATATGACTGAGAATGTTCTTAAGAATGGTTGGTGGAAATGGACCTCGGTGTCTCAAACGAAAAGGTCTAAAAAGGCATGTTTCCGCCAGGTTAATCCTAACAACATTGTCTTAGACTTTCCGAGTTTGGTTTTTTGTTTCCTGACAACAAAAAATATGAAAATAAAATAGAAATTCTGACCTTTTCATATATTTCTTCTAGCCCTACTTACCGTCATCCTGATTGTAAATGTCCACCGAAAAAGTAGATAAAGTTTCTGCTACGTTCCAATCTGTTATCTGATTGGCCCTTCACCGGTATTCCTTGATTGCCTTTGGGATGTTGCGATAAATATAATTTGATTTATGATATATGTAAGGTCCCCATGTAATTCTTAAGTGAATACTGTTCCCAGTCGTCAGAGAATACGTATGTATCGATTTGTAAAGCATTCTAACCAGATTTAGTTGAGGTTTTATCTCAACAACATAGCAGTGTAGTGCAAGAAAATCAAGAATAAAGCCATGCAATCCGTTTATCATGACCTGTGTAGGCGAGGAATCAAGGGAAATAACTAAAGAATGACACCCATTTCCCATGTCTGTACGGTATATAGAAGCAATTACACAGGCAAACAATTCTACTAAATCTATAAACTACTTACAGTTTTGTGGCAGTCATCCTGGTATTCTTTCCAATTAATGCCATCTTTCGAGTACTGCAATGTGTAGTTTGTGACCATGACGTCACAACAAGGGGCACCCTGAAATTGAGATAAGGGAAATTTTTTACTCTTAATCTGCTGAATAAGTAAAATGAAACCCTCAAGCCATTAGTGAAAAAAAAAAACCAAATTTTGCTATGGCAGAGATATTTTTTAGGTAAAAATTTCTTCTTCTCGGACAGGGTAGATCCAAGATTAGACTGCACGTTCTGTGCAGTCTGATCTTGATCTACACTATCTGCATAGGTTCTTGAGGCGCGCTTAGCATTGGAAGGGTTAATACGACCTTATGTTAATAATAATAACTAGACCTGTCACTGAATGTGACTTAATACCCCCGCCAGCGCTTTGAAAGAAACAGGCAATAATTTGTACACAGACGGACACATGGACGGACACACGGACGGAAAAAACGGACAGACAGGCTGATTCCAGTATACCCCCGAAAACATTCGTTTTGCGGGGATATAATTAAAAAAAAAAGCCTAAACAGACTGGTCCTTTTCAATGAATCCGTCTTATAGATCGTCTTAACTAAGATTCAAGTGCACCTATCCATGCTTTCTTTTACCAGTACTCCGTACAATATTCTTTTCAAGCTATAAACTGCTTTCCCACATAACCATCGTCGAAACAATCGTCAGCGATGAGAGAGGAATGAATCCTGTCGCAATGACTTTTATCAGTCCTCGGAAAGGAATTGGCCGAGCCGGAAATCGAGCCAGCAACCCCTGTTTTTAGGTCCTGTACTCTACCTAATGAGCTACCTGGGCTCAGCACCTAAGATTTTTAAAGAATCGCAAAACTTTGCAAAGGTCTAGTCAACGCACCTGTGGACCTAAGCATCGTAAACTTAAAATAAAATAAATTCTAGGTTTGCATCAGTAGTATAGGGTGTCTCTTTGGACGTCTGACAGGGCCTGGTCAGACGTCCAAAGAGACGTCCCTGAGAGCCCTACGTTGCCAACCCTACAGAGAATTTGACCCAGTTTGCCTACCCTGAAAAAATTTACATTTTTTTAAACACCCCATTCTGCCTACCCTGAGGGGAATTTATCTGCAATTAAAGGCTAAGTGCCAGCCAAAATGCCACATTTTCGAGGGCTCTATAAGGATCTGCCAGGTCTGATCACTGAGTTGGACTTAGTTTTTTTCACCCATATGCTATTAGGATTGCTTTATTGTTTACTTCTATCCACTACTTAGCCTTTAAGTGGTTTCTCTCTAAAAGCCTGATCACTGAGTTGAACTTAGCTTTTTTCATCCTATGAATGATTTCTTCTCTCTAAATGCCTGACCATTGAGTTGGACTTAGTTTTTTCTGCATCTATGAATGATTTTTCTTTCTAAAAGCCTGAGTACTGAGTTGGACTTAGACTTTTTCTGCATCTATGAATGATTTTTTCTCTCTAAAAGACTGAGTACTGAGTTGGACTTAGACTTTTTTCTGCATCTCTATGGATGATTTCTCTAAAAGACTGAACAGTGAGTTGGACTTAGTCTTTTTCTGAGTTTTTTTACTCTTTGGAGTGTAACTCTTTGGAGTGTAACTCTTCTAAAAGAAAGAAGTTTGACAATTTTGAAGAAAGATAGAACTTTCGTGGTAGATGGTTAGTCCTGAAAAGGACTGTTGGGTTAGCTCTGAAAAGAGCTGTGACAATTTGAAGAAATGACAACTTGAAGATAGAACTTTCGTCTGGCATCTTGAAGATAGATCTTTCGTGGTAGATGGTTAGTCCTGAAAAGGACTGTTGGGTTAGCTCTGAAAAGAGCTGTGACAATTTGAAGAAATGACAACTTGAAGATAGAACTTTCGTCTGACAACTTGAAGATAGAACTTTCGTCTGGCATCTTGAAGATAGATCTTTCGTGGTAGATGGTTAGTCCTGAAAAGGACTGTTGGGTTAGCTCTGAAAAGAGCTGTGACAATTTGATGAAATGACATCTTTAAGATAGAACTTTCGTCTGACAACTTGAAGATAGAACTTTCGTCTGACAATTTGAAGAAATGACAATTTGAAGAAAAGATAGAACTTACGTCTGACAATTTGAAGAAAGATAGAACTTTCGTGGTAGATGGTTAGCCCTGAAAAGGGCTGTTGGGTGTCCTAAAAAGGACCTGGTTTGGAGGTTGTTGTTTTTAAGCACAACCTCCAACCTTTCCGCACGCTGGACAGCTACTCGCTGCCCGCCTCTTCAATCGCTTCAGTTGCTGTTCGTCCAAATCGAACTTCAGCGAGAACGGTGGCTCTTTATCACCGCTCCAATCTTCCGTCGGTGGTACGACAAACTCCATCTTCTTTTCCTTTTTCTTTACAGATAGTTCTGCAAGCTGCCAAAAATCCATTTCTCGAAGTGCACATTCCATTGCTTAAACTCGAAGAAAATGAACGATGTGCGGGAAATAACGCTGGGTTTTATAGCTTTTCAGACGGATTGAACTAGTTGACCCATGACGTCATTTTCTCCTATGTTTTTCCCGCGTCGGCGTTTCATGCTGTTTTGGCTCCAAATTAATGTTATCCAATCAGAATTATCGTTGTTTTTCTAATGGTAAATGTTTTATTGTTGACCAATCTATAGTTTTGTTACATTTTCTTGTTCGGGTTTAGAAAAAACTAAGTTTGACTATCCTATGACTTTTTTGATTATGAGTCTTCTGACAAAATGGAAAGAAAGATGTTTATTTAAGATAGCTAACCCTGAATAGGGTTGCTTTTTTGTGCAGAATACACTTTTTATCCTCCCCTCTTTCTTTCGATTGATTCCATTTTATCTAGCATTTGCATCAGATGCTCAATTTCATGCCTGATATATCTGAAGCGTTCTCTTTCTTCTAACCAGAAGAGCAATGAGAGAAAAAATGTTAATCCAAACATTGTGGGATACTGACTCAGGTTTTACGAAAGTTAATGGTGAATGAGAAAAAATAATCAAGAGTTTAGTGTTTTATATGTGCAATGGATCACTTTTTAGGCTTTTTTTGATTTTATCCCTATATCACTGAGTTGGACATAGTTTTTTCATCCTATGAATGATTTCTCTTTCTAAATGCCTGAGCACTGTGTTGAACTTAGTTTTTTCTGCATCTATGGATGATTTCTCTTTCTAAAAGCCTGACCATTGAGTTGGACTTAGTTTTTTACCCATATGCTATTAGGATTGCTTTATTGTTTACTTCTATCCACTACTTAGCCTTTAAGTGGTTTCTCTTTCTAAATGTCTGACCATTGAGTTGGACTTAGACTTTTTTCTGCATCTATGAATGATTTCTCTTTCTAATTGCCTGGGCATTGAGTTGGACTTAGTTTTTTTCATCCTGTAATGATTTTCTCTCTTTCTAAAAGCCTGACCATTGAGTTGGACTTAGTTTTTTCACCCTATGGATGATTTCTCTTTCTAAATGTCTGACCATTGAGTTGGACTTAGACTTTTTTTGCATCTATGAATGATTTTTTCTTTCTAAAAGACTGAGCACTGAGTTGGACTTAGACTTTTTCTGAGTTTTTACTCTTTGGAGTGTGGGTCTTTGGAGTGTGAGTCTTTGGAGTGTAACTCTTCTAAAAGAAAGAAGTTTGACAATTTGAAGAATTGACAATTTGAAGAAAGATAGATCTTTCGTCAGTCGATTCGCTGTCTGACTCACTCCTTTCAGCGGCGATTTGCTCGCGGAAAAGACGGTCTACCTGCTCAGTTTTTGAAATAACATACTGAAAATACATTTCAAGCATGCCCTCAATAATGAGTTCCTTCATCCGAAGGTCATAACAGAACACGCTGTTATTAGCAAGCTCAGCCCTCTCGTATCGTCTTCTCACTCCAGCTAAGCGTTGTTTAAGTAAGACGATTTGCCTCCTTGCTCTTATTAACTTTCGCTCAGCATCCATCCAAGTACCGAGGAGTGATGGTCTTGAAGCCATTGTGAAAAATGAAATGTATGGAAAATAAATCGCCGAGATTTATAGCTTTTCAAACGGATTGAACTAGTTGACCCATGACGTCATTTTCTCCTATTTTTTCCCGCGTCGGCGTTTCATGCTGTTTTGGCTCAAAATTAATGTTGTCCAATCAGAATCTCCGTTTTATTTCTAATACTAAATGTTTTATTGTTGACCAACCCGTGGTTTTGTTACATTTTTTCTTGTTCGGGTTAGAAAAAAACTAGAGTTTGACTATTCTATGACTTTTTCTGATTGTAAATCTTTTGAGTTTTTGACAATTTTGAAGAAATGACAATTTGAAAAAAGATAGAACTTTCGTGGTAGATGGGTAGCCCTGAAAAGGGCTGTTTTGTTTTGGAGGCTGTGTTTTTTTCGTCTCACGTTGTTTTTCCACCCGAAATTCGCTTGACAAATGGGGCATGCTTCAACTCTTTTTCTGATCACCATTGCTCCATTATCGAAAGTAATCTTTCTCCCAAATTCGATATCAACCAAAATGACATCCGGTGTTGTCTTTAAGAATAGTTGAACTAATCTTTCGCCGAGATCTTTGTATGGCTGTGTTATACGTTGTAGTTGGTTTTGTTCCTCCTCTCCTACGAAATGAGTGTTTAGTTGTAATAACTGTTGACCTGCATTTAGATATTCTTGGAGAGCCTCACGTAGTTGATGATTTATCTCCTCCATATTGATATTGCTTCCGAATATTGATACTGCTTTCGAAGTGATCGTTAGCTGACAGTCAAAAATGATGATTGTATGAAAATAACGCGGGGCTTTATACGTTTAAGGAGGATTGAAATTTTTAAAGAGCTCGGACCTCGCAGAAAGCACATACATATTTTTCATGCTACGTTTCATGCTAATATAGCAAAAAAGTTATGAACCGATGTATGGAAAAAAAATGTAGACAGAACAAGTCTTTTGGGAAAAACAGAATGAAGAGCTCTATTGTTTTTTGAACTTTTATTTATTGAACTTTTATTTATTGAACAGAACTAAACAATGAAACATTTTTTGCAATGCATTATAAAAATTTTCTTGACAATGAAAAAATTTCTTGACAATGAAAAAATTCACAAGGAAACATTTTTTTACAATACAGCATAAAAACATTTTCTTAACAATGAAAAAATTCACACTGAAATATTTTTTACAATACAGCATAAAAAACATTTTCTTAACAATGAAAAAAATCACACTGAAATATTTTTTCACAATGAATTATTCACAATGAAAAAATCACACTGAAATATTTTTTACAATGAATTATTCACAATAAAAAAATCACACTGAAATATTTTATACAATGAATTATTCACAATGAAAAAATCACACTGAAATATTTTTTCACAATGAATTATTTACAATGAATTATTCGCAATTAATTTTTTACAATGCAAATTCGCAAATACCACGAGTTTCACATTTGTCTTCATATTCAGTAATGTCTTTATGCAATTGATCATACCCCAAAAACATTGCATACTCACTGTCCATATCGTCGAAATCTCGTAGTACTATGAATGGAGCAACATGTCTATAAGCGTCTTTTGTTGAAAGAGCTGAATTCACTATTTTTTCTGTAACATCTCTATCAAATAGAATATACCCTGACATGGTTTCCATTGTTTCTCCGTAGGAATGAACAGATCCTTTTTTGTAGCGTAAGTAAAAGTCAAATAGAACTGATTTCGTTTTCAGAACGTTAAGAAAACTTTCTTCTGTTGTTCCTATGATAAAAAATGTCCATCGACTTGTGGATCGAAACAGTTTACTAATAACATTGTCTTTCAAGCAGTTATCTGCTAAATGAGTCTTGAGATCGAGATCAAAACCCGAATCGTCCACCATCATCGCAATAAAGTTGATTATGCCATACACTTTGTAGGACTTTTCTCCTTTTGCAACCCATTTAAACATTTTTTTGATCCAAATTTTCACACAGAAAAATTTAATGTTAAGCTGTATTCGTTCATCAAGCGTATGCTGTCGAACAAATTCTCCATAAATTTTTTCACGTAGTTCTATTGGTAACGGTAACATGGTTGTTATTTTTTGACCAACGGCTAATATTTTTCCCGACTTACTTTGACTGATTGCTACACAACAATGTGATATAGAATTATTTTTTCAAACTTTTATAACCATAGGGTACAGTATCAGTACCATTTACAATAACTCTCTTGGTGTATACAGAGCGAAACGTTTTTGTTTGTGGTTCACTGGTAATCGTTCTATCTCTGTGTCTTTTAATTCTACAATCATACTGAATTTTGATTTCTATTGTGTGATCCAAAGCACATTTTGAATATGTATCGAAATTCACCACCTGTTTTGTATTGTAATCCAGAATAATCCCCTTTACTTTACATTTGCTTATCTCTTCTCCATCTTTTGTTTTCATTTTGTAAGCATAATTCTTAGGCCCAAGCCCTCTGAATTGAGTAATTTTACAAGCAGGCTCTTCATCAGTCCATTTTCCTAACCGACTGTTAATAATAGGAGGATTCCATAATTCAGGGTCGTAAATGTACATACAACTATCTGTATCGAAATACAGAACTCTATCTTTTAACTTTTCAAGAACACTGTACAATTCCAACCTTGCATAAGCTGTTACGTAAGACCCTACTAGCACATTGGCTGTAGCGTGGGTGTCAATATGTTCCAACTTTGATTCATAGTTAACCAAGATGAATGAACAGTCCTCGTCAAAGATTTCTACATGCTTTACAATGAAATTGGGATTGGTGACTAATTCAAAATATTTAGACGGATCACTGATGTATTCCGTCTGGGTCATTTTTTCACGCTGAGCTAATTTTCCCCAAAGGCAGTTCAACATAATCTTAGCAAATGATCTTCTCCCAGGTTTTCTTTGAATACAACTTGGATCAAGACGAACACCTTCCGCCTTCTCATATTCACAAACGAACTGATCTTTTTCTGAGTCTGATTGACACCAATCTGGATAACCACTGGCTTCTTGCTTAATTTTCAAGAAATTGTCCACATAATGTTTAAAGAACTGATCTGAAACAGAATTGAAATGCCAAATTTCATACACTTGCAATAATCGATAACCACAGTCAATAGCCTTGAATAATTCAAAAGTAACCCAAGTTCCGACCAAAGCCCTCTCTTCTTTACCATGCCTACAAATGCTTGAACTTTCTTCTGCACATTTCATACAGAGTGGAAACATCATTTTGTTGTTACAGTGAACTGGGAGAACGGGGTGAAACAAATCAGTTGGAGCCAAAACTTTGCATTTGATTAACCCCTCATATTGTCGAATATTGTTCATGTCAATATTCTCAGCAGACAAAATTTCTGGCTGACCTACAGGATAGGATTTGTGTTTACAAACATAAGGGTATAGAGAACAGATATCGATGTACTTGATTTCATTTTTGGTTTTTTCATCAACATCATAACCAATTTTTATTGCATTACATCTTCCCCCAGACAAACCATCCCTCGGATCGATAGGGTCCGAATGTGGATATAACTTTTCAATGAGTTTTTTTGTACTCTTTATCCTTCATCTTAGCATCGAAATCGTGTTCCCAAATGTACACTACATTATAACCCATTTTTTCGATAGCTGCTATACGTTCAAAAGTACGTTCGTACAATTCAGACATGGATTTCCCATTAATAGGATTGATCTGTTTTCGATCTGTATAGCATACAGGACAACCATGATACAAATCCCCAAGAAATTCATAAACAGTGTTTGATTGACGGTGAAAACCATCAACACTATATCTCCCGATTTGAACTTCTCCACCATTTTTTGCATGCCGAATATTAATACCTTTTTCCAGAGCTACGCTTTGAATCCACCGTATCGCTTTCATAGAAAAGCGACGTCTGGATGAGTCTTTGCTTGAAATGATAGCTATTTGATTTTCTGGCAAATATTTGCTTCGCCAGACCTTGTTACAGGCATCTACAATGGTAATCGCCTCTAAAAATGGACAAATACCACCCTGTTCGATAAACAGCTTTCTGAATTCAGCACATCCTCGTCTGAGGATATCAACATCTGACCTACAGTACAATTCCATCTCCTTCTGAAAATTGAATTCCTCACCCTTTTGAACTTTGTCATTATACCAAACTATGAATTTTGACCTAGCCTCTTCAGACATTGAGTCGGGTTTGTAATAAGATATATCCAAGTAAGGTCCAATGTAACTCCAAAATTTATCTGTATTTGCCCAGTGAGGAAAGTAACCTTTTTTCATTTCTTGAAGACCAAATGTGGCTGGAAATTTTGCCAAACCAAAGCTCATGAAATTGAAAGAATCGATCAGACGTACACCATTCAGTTCTAACTTCATAATATTGTTTCCATTCATGATCAATTTTGGAAGTTTTAACCCAACTTTGACAATATAGCCAAGAATGAACTGACCGTCATAACCTTTGAAATTATGGGCAATAGCCGTGACTCCTTTATGATGTTTTGAAAAGAGCCAGTTGCAAAATTGACTCAAAGTTTCTTCACCTTGAAAAATAACTTCCCTACCCTCTTCAAATTCACTGCATGTAGAACAATGAAAATCAAGTGATTTATCGATACATTCATCACATGCTCTGTGTGCAATACAATAATTCGGGATGTGTACCCCTGTGTCTTGCTTGCATTCAAAATCAAAGAAAATAAACTGTGGTTTTTTAACTACAGAAGAACTCGTCTCGTCATCGCTGCCATGGTTCAACTTACTTTGGTAAGGCTGAATATAGCATCGATGAGAAAAGTTAACAATTCTCTTACAGATATGACACTTTTTCTTTCCATTGCAAACATGATTTTTCTTTCTGACAAGATATTGTGCACCACATTTCGAACAGAGTTTTACTAATTCACAAATGGATTTCTTTTCTTTACCTTGAACAATTCTGTGATTTTCAAAGCATTCAGCACTAAAAAATCGTCTATTGCAATCACTGCAAACATATTCTTTAATTTCTGATGGACATTTTCCTTTGCGCCAACAACCTTTGCGCCAACAACCTTTGCAGATATTTGAACAAGCATGACTTTCACGGTTAGAGTAACCCACATCACAGAACTCACAATAATATACACAACAAAAAAAACCTTTGATAAATTTGATGTAGTCATAATGGTTTTGATGAAAGTACAAATGTATGATCTTACTATTGGTTTTCACTTTTGGATGTTCAAATATTTTTTCCACTTTTGAATGCTGTTGATGAACTTTAATGACATAGCCTTTTTCATACAAGAATGCTTGAATTTTTTTGTATTCATCAATTCCTACAGGTTGTGTTGGTGAAACTCCAGCTTCATTCAACAATTTCTCAGCTTCAGTCTTTTGAAGAGGGGATTTTGAACAACGAATACGACGCCATTTTCTATTCCATGCTCCGGTGTTTTCACGTTCACTGTAGCAAATTCCCACAACAATGGCTCTTGCAAAACATAGTTGGTCATGATTGTCAATTTGAATAATGGATTTTTTCTTCTGGGCAAAAAACCTTGAATCTAATTCAGATGATGATCTATATTTTCCGCTACCACTTGGAGGTATTGTATGTGTAATATCAAATGTCATGAATCCATCGTTCAAGACGAAATCTGTATTCGATTGTAAAACTCGTTCAATTTCATTTAACATAGTTTCACCTTGCAACTGATCTGTGGTTAAAAAGGGGATATGGATCCCCATATCCAATGAAGGATGATTGATGGTAATTCTAATCATATCCGTCGGGTTAGCATTTAACTTTCGAATAATTTCATGGGTAACATCGTCAAATAATCCAAGTAGTCTCTGAGGTGTTAATTCTTTAAATTTCTTAAAACTCAGCATCAGCACATGTGATCGTTTTAAATTTTCTTGACTTCTTATTACCCCTTTCTGTTAAATCATATAGACTTTTCATGTCTAAGCTAGAGTTGATACTTTCATCGTCAGTGTCAATTTCTTCTTTCTTTTTTGTTGGTGGAAATATCTCATCGTCACTGTCACTTTCTTCTTTCAACGGTCTAGTTTTTTTCTTTTTTGTTGGTGGAAATACCTCATCGTCACTTTCGCTGTCTGAATAGGTTATTATTCTTTTTCTTTTACCCATCGTTTTAGCTCTGAGTGAGAAGACAATAATGCAGGAAGTGAGAAAAAACTAACAATTTATATAACCTCTCCATTGCAACAGTGTATAAATAGAGACGACAGTTGTGAAAATCTAATCATTCTCCTGCTCAATCTCAGACAGTACAGTTGATAAAAGAATATGTGCGAGTTCAAGCTGCAAAATACATCACCACTTAGAAAGAGGATGCATCTGTATGTTAATCCATACACCCACGATTACGAGATCAGCAATATTCCATCAAAGTATCATGTTCAACGTATCGGAAAGTACGTGGGATCATTTTTATCCCACCAACATTTAGAAGAAAAAGATGTTTACCGTACTACCAGATACAGAGTTTTTGATCAAGCGATGGTCGACAAACGATATGGGGTGGATGGTGAGAGAACAAATATTTGTTTTACATGCAACGAAGCAGGACATTGGGCCAAAGAATGTCCAGAAAAAGAAAATCAGACGGGAACAATTGTTTTTGTCTACGTTAATCCATACAGTCATGACATTGAAATTTTACCATCGTTTTACAATGTTGTCGCCCTCCAACATATGAAATTCGTCGGGACACTAAATTCATTCCGCAACGAAAATACATGGAAAAAAAGTTCACCACAAGCTACATCATCATCATCGGTTGAAACTCAGACCGTAGACATGCAGTCCGACACAACGGATATCACCGAATCAGAAATCTGCAAAATAACAGAACAGGTAGAGAAAAAAATATCTACAAATGATAATCTAAGAAAACAACAAACTTTGGATCTAAAAAACAACGAATTTTCTGCAGAACCGGGTTGCTCGTACGGAGAGGAAAAACAGCAAAACAACGAAAAGAAGAAAAAACGAGTAACAAAGAATTGTTTCTTTTGCAAATCAACAAAACACAAGGACAAAATCTGCCCAGATATGGTATTAAAAACCAACGAAAGGGGAAGAAAACGTAAAACCAAATGTGAATCTGACAATCCGAAGAAAAAAAGAAAACATACTGAGTGAAAAAAGATTTCAACACAATATTAAATTTAAACAAAAAAGACTGACTTGATTTTTTCATTCATTTTTGTCTTTACAGTTCATTCATTTTTTGTCTTTTACAGTTCATTCATTTTTTTGTCTTTTACAGATCATGACTTGATTTTTTCATTGTACATAAGTTCTTTTGAAAATAAAAAATATAAAATAATTACTTCTTACTTTTGACTTTTTTCTAGTTTTGACTGTAAGTCTTTTTACTTTTGACAATTTTGAAGAAAGAAAGATCTTTTCTTGGAGATGGTTAGCCCTGAAAAGGGCTTTTTAAAAGGATTTCACGACAACATCGAGCTCTACGATTCCTCCACCCGATCCACTGGGATGATTTCACACCCACAGTGTTCACAGCAAATCGTCGAACCTTCATCATCATCATAAAATCCTTCATCTGTATCTGGACAGTTATGTTTCTGTCCAAGATACTCAAGTATGGCAAAACATTTTCCACACTCTATCTGGCATCTGCTTGCGCAGTGAGGGCACACAAGAATTCGAATCATCCTGCAACAAATATGTTTTTATGTAAAATATCGCTGGGTTTTATAGCTTTACAGGAGGATTGAACAAGTTGACCCATGACGTCATTTTCTCCTATGTTTTTCCCGCGTCGGCGTTTCATTAACATTGTGCAATCAAATCGATGGTTATATCGGTGTTTTTTCACCACTCCTAATTCGGTGTCACACAGTACAATCCTGGTGTTTTCCGTCAGGTCCGTGCTCTTTAAAATTTTCAATCCTCTGTAAACGTATAAAGCCCAGCGTTATTTCCATACATTCACCATTTCTTTGATTCTCAGCTAACGAACACTTCGAAAGCAGTATCAATATTCGAAAGCAGTGTCAATATTCGGAAGCAGTCTCAATATGAAGCACAACTTAGATGAAATCAACTTGGACGATTTTCCACCAGTGGAAAACAATGGAGACATTCTTTCATCAGTTATAAATTCGACAATTATCAACCCACCGACGGTGTTGGACAACATTTGTGAAGAGATGAAACAGTTAAATTCAAAACAAGATGCCATACAGGCATTTAGAAAGAGAAATCATATATAGATGCAAAAAACTAAGTTCAACTCAATGGTCGGGCATTTGGAAAGAAAAATCATTCATAGATGCAGAAAAACTTCATTTTGTCAGAAGACTCATAATCAAAAAAAGTCATAGGATAGTCAAACTCTAGTTTTTTTCTAACCCGAACAAGAAAAAATGTAACAAAACCACGGGTTGGTCAACAATAAAACATTTAGTATTAGAAATAAAACGGTGATTCTGATTGGACAACATTAATTTTGACCCAAAACAGCATGAAACGCCGACGCGGGAAAAACATAGGAGAAAATGACGTCATGGGTCAACTAGTTCGATCCGTCTGAAAAGCTATAAATCTCGGCGATTTATTTTCCATACATTTCATTTTTTCACAATGGCTTTAGGACCATCACTCGACATGCGGCTCACTTGGATGGATGCTGCACAAAAGATAATAAGAGTTAAGAGGCAAATCGTCTTACTTAAACACCCTTAGCTGGAGTGAGAAGACGATACGAGAGGGCTGAGCTTGCTAATAACAGGGTGTTCTGTTATAACCTTCGGATGAAGGAACTCATTATTGAGGGCATGCTTGAAATGTATTTTCAGTATATTATTTCAAAAACCGAGCAGGTAGACCGTCTTTTCCGCGAGCAAATCGCCGCTGAAAGGAGTGAGTCAGCCAGCGAATCGACTGATGCTGATACTGAATAAACATTTTCAAAAATCAACCCTTCTCTAAAAACAGCCCTTTTCAGGGCTAACCATCTACCACGAAAGATCTATCTTTTCAAATTGTCAAACTTCTTTCTTTTAGAAGAGTTACACTCCAAAGAGTTACACTCCAAAGAGTTACACTCCAAAGAGTAAAAAACTCAGAAAAAGACTAAGTCCAACTCACTGTTCAGTCTTTTAGAAAGAAAAAATCATCCATAGAGATGCTGAAAAAAGTCTAAGTCCAACTCAATGGTTAAACATTTAGAGAGAAGAAATCATCCATAGAGATGTAAAAAAGTCTAAGTCCATCTCAGTAGTCAGACATTTAAAAAGAGAAATCATCCATAGATGCAAAAAAACTAAGTTCAACTCAATGGTCAGGCATTTAGAAAGAGAAATCATTCATAGATGTTAAAAAAAGTCTAAGTCCAACTCAATGCTTAGGTTTTTTAGAGAGAAAAATCATTAATAGGATGAAAAAAAACTAAGTTCAACTCAATGGTTAGGCATTTAGAAAGAGAAACCACTTAAAGACCAAGTAGTGGATAGAAGTAAACAATAAAGCAATCCTAATAGCATACGGGTAAAAAGCTAAGTTCAACTTTTAGAAAGAGAAATCATTCATAGATGCAGAAAAAACTAAGTTCAACACAGTGCTCAGTCTTTTTAGAGAGAGAGAAATCATCCATAAGGTGAAAAAACTATGTCCAACTCAGTGATATAGGGATAAAATCAAAAAAAAGCCTAAAAAGTGATCCATTGCACATATAAAACAGTAAACTCTTGATTATTTTTTTCTCATTCACCATTAACTTTCGTAAAACCTGAGTCAGTATCCCACAATGTTTGGATTAACATTTTTTCTCTCATTGCTCTTCTGGTTAGAAGAAAGAGAACGCTTCAGATATATCAGGCATGAAATTGAGCATCTGATGCAAATGCTAGATAAAATGGAATCAATCGAAAGAAAGAGGGGAGGATAAAAAATGTATTCTGCACAAAAAAGCAACCCTTTTCAGGGTTAACCATCTTAAATAAACATCTTTCTTTTCATTTTGTCAGAAGACTCATAATCAAAAAAGTCATAGGATAGTCAAACTTAGTTTTTTCTAAACCCGAACAAGAAAATGTAACAAAACTATAGATTGGTCAACAATAAAACATTTACCATTAGAAAAACAACGATAATTCTGATTGGATAACATTAATTTGGAGCCAAAACAGCATGAAACGCCGACGCGGGAAAAACATAGGAGAAAATGACGTCATGGGTCAACTAGTTCAATCCGTCTGAAAAGCTATAAAACCCAGCGTTATTTCCCGCACATCGTTCATTTTCTTCGAGTTGAAGCAATGGAATGTGCATTGAGGGATATGGATTTTTGGCAGCTTGCAGAACTATCTGTAAAGAAAAAGGAAAAGAAGAAGGAGTTTGTCGTTCCACCGACGGAAGATTGGAACGGTGATAAAGAGCCACCGTTCTCGCTGAAATTCGATTTGGACGAACAGCAACTAAAGCGATTGAAGAGGCGGGCAGCGAGTAGCTGTCCAGCGTGCGGAAAGGTTGGAGGTTGTGCTTAAAAACACAACCTCCAAAACCAGGTCCTTTTTAGGACACCCAACAGCCCTTTTCAGGGCTAACCATCTACCACGAAATTTCTATCTTTCTTCAAATTGTCAGACGTAAGTTCTATCTTTTCTTCAAATTGTCATTTCTTCAAATTGTCAGACGAAAGTTCTATCTTCAAGTTGTCAGACGAAAGTTCTATCTTCAAGTTGTCATTTCTTCAAATTGTCACAGCTCTTTTCAGAGCTAACCCAACAGTCCTTTTCAGGACTAACCATTACCACGAAAGATCTATCTTCAAGATGTCAGACGAAAGTTCTATCTTCAAGTTGTCAGACGAAAGTTCTATCTTCAAGATGTCATTTCATCAAATTGTCACAGCTCTTTTCAGAGCTAACCCAACAGTCCTTTTCAGGACTAACCATCTACCACGAAAGATCTATCTTCAAGATGCCAGACGAAAGTTCTATCTTCAAGCTGTCAGACGAAAGTTCTATCTTCAAGTTGTCATTTCTTCAAATTGTCACAGCTCTTTTCAGAGCTAACCCAACAGTCCTTTTCAGGACTAACCATCTACCACGAAAGTTCTATCTTTCTTCAAAATTGTCATTTCTTTAAATTGTCAAACTTCTTTCTTTTAGAAGAGTTACACTCCAAAAGAGTTACACTCCAGAGAGTCACACTCCAAAGAGTAAAAAAAGTCAGAAAAAGTCTAAGTCCAACTCAGTGATCAGGCTTTTAGAAAGAAAAATCATTCATAGATGTAGAAAAAAGTCTAAGTCCAACTCAATGGTCAGGCATTTAGAGAGAAGAAATCATTCATAGGATGAAAAAAGCTAAGTTCAACTCAGTGATCAGGCTTTTAGAGAGAGAAAAATCATCCATAGGGTGAAAAAACTAAGTCCAACTCAGTGATCAGGCTTTTAGAAAGAAAAAAAACATTCATAGATGCAGAAAAAAGTCTAAGTTCAACTCAATGGTCAGACATTTAGAGAGAAGAAATCATTCATAGATGCAGAAAAACTAAGTTCAACTCAGTGCTCAGACTTTTAGAGAGAGAAACCACTTAAAGACCAAGTAGTGGATAGAAGTAAACAATAAAGCAATCCTAATAGCATATGGGTAAAAAAAACTAAGTCCAACTCAGTGATCAGGCTTTTAGAGAGAGAAAAATCATCCATAGGGTTAAAAAAACTAAGTCCAACTCAGTGATCAGACTTTTAGAGAGAAAAGAAGATTGACAATAGAAAATCATTTTTGGCCGTCACTTAGCCTTTAATTGCAGAAAAATTCCCCTCAGGGTAGGCAAACTGGGGTGTTTAAAAAAATGTAAATTCTTTCAGGGTAGGCAAACTGGGTCAAATTCTCTGTAGGGTAGGCAACGTAGGGCTCTCAGGGACGTCTCTTTGGACGTCTGACCAGGCCCTGTCAGACGTCCAAAGAGACACCCTATACTACTTGCATCTTTGACAAAATCGAAAACTTAAAACACCATGGAAACCTATTTGCGAACTTTTTTCGTAGTCGACTGTAATACAGGAAGTGTTTCCATCGATTATGATATTGACTGTAGTTGTGCTGACTGATTGAATTTGCGTTGATTTATCGTCGCCACCGGTTGCCCATTTGGGTGACACCTCCACTGAAGGCTGTTAGTTTTGTTATTGGGGATAGTGCAGATACAGGACGAAAGCCATCGTAAGTTGCGCCTTTAACGTGCTGGGTGAAAAGCACCGTGACACGGGACCAAATTTTAACGTCTCTTCCGAAAGACTATTAGTAATTTTAGATGGCCAGCTGTAGGGCTCGAACCCATGCCACCAAGTGGCCCGAAACTTGACGTTCACGAGTGCTACTCTCTACCACTTGAGCTAATCGAGCTGGTCTCCGGTTGTGCTTACCTGGGTGGCGACTTGAGTGAGGTAAGATAGACGCCCAAGATTGATCTGTAGAAAATCCATGGTGTCCTGCTTTTCGCTGGTGTACCAGCCTTGTGGATTGTCCAGTCTGGCATTGGCAGGTCCGTAACCGGTCTGGCTTTCGCTGGATGTTATGGCGCTATCTGGAATTGTTCCGTTCTTCATTCCAAGAGGTATGACACAACTGTTGAAAAAAGAGGTAATTGAAAAATTGCAAGAATTATTGACTAAATAAAACAAGAGTATTTAAAAAAGACTTGATGTTATATAACTTACACTTCAAGAAGAATTTAAATGAGCAGCGCTCTGACAACGGGTAGTTTAATCAGGGATCGTGTCGTTTATACTGTGTATATACGATCCTTGCTATAATGCATCTACGTGATACATTATACCAAGCAAGTCATCACATAATTATTGGATCCATAAAATCAATTTTGTCTAACAACCGACTGAATCATGAGGCACAAAAGAACGTTGTTTGTCATACGTTGCATACAACTGTTATCCAGTTAATCCTTAAGTTGCTAAATAAATTAAGCTAAAGATTTCAAGCCGATACTGATAATCCGTGTTTACGATTTAAAATTTCTGCTTGCCGGAGAAGTCTCACCTTAAAGGGCAGAGTAGATCCAAGATCAGACACGTTCTGTGCAGTCTGATCTTGATCTACACTGTCCGTAACAGCCCACAAATTCGCGCTTAGCAGACTAAGTGTTACAGGATATTATGAGTTATAAGAATAAAACGAAGTGATAGGTGTCTGCTTACCAATAAAATACGGTAGGTTAAACCTACCGCTTAGTCTTACCAATAAAATACGGTACGTTAAACCTACCCCTTAGTCTTACCAATAAAATACGGTACGTTAAACCTACCGCTTACCAATAAAATACGGTACGTTAAACCTACCGCTCATCAATAAAATACGGTACGTTTAATCTACCGCTTACCAATGAAATACAGTAACCTGAAACCCACCGCTTACCAATAAAATACGGTACGTTAAACTTACCGCTTACCAATAAAACACGGTACGTTAAATCTACCGCTTACCAATAAAATACGGTACGTTAAATCTACCGCTTTCCAATGAAATACGGTGCGTTAATCCTACAGCTTACCGATGAAATACTGCGCGTTAAACCTACTGCTTACAAATATAATACGGTGCCTTAAACCTACCCCATACCAATAAAATACGGTGCGTTAAACCCACTGCCTACCAATGAAGTACGGTACATTAAATCTACCGCTAATCATTAAAATAAGGTGTGTTAAACCTACCGCATACCAGTGAAGTGCGGTCCGTCAAGCCTACCTCGTAACAATAAAATACGGTACGTTAAACCTACCGCTTACCAATAAAATACGGTACGTTAAATCTACCGCTTACCTATAAAATACGGAACGTTAAACTTACCCACTCATAGCTCCGGGACCGGTAGAAGGCTGTTGTTGATGATGATGTAACTGTGCGATTAATTGGTCCTTCAGGACACCGGCAGTCACCAGATCCGTTATATTCTGTCTCAAATCATCAACCTGTTTATGAACCACAAAGTCCACTTGAAATTTTTTGCGTCATAATACATTATATTTGCACAGTCAGGGGCGTAGCTAGCCCAAAATAAAGTGTATGCAAAAGTAATACAGGAAGTATTACCCAACGTGCGAAGTTCCTAGAGAGGGGAGAGGGATTTTCAAAGAAGGGTCTCAGGGGTCCACCCCCAAAAATGTTTGAACTGTAGAAGCTATGTGGTGGCTTTAAATGACGTTTTTATTTTTGGCAAATTTGTCTCCCTTTTTTTTGCAAAGTGTACACGATTGCATTTTTTGCGTGCACGCAGCTACGCTCCTGACAGTTCTTTATTTTCAACTGCTAAACGATAATTGAAGAGCAAACCAGTTTCAAAGTTCAGTTGAGTTTTGTATATTGTAGTCTCAGCCCTTTTGTAACAGCAAACCAATATCTAACTCAAAAGACACCTTTGTCGTACATATTCTGTATTTTCCCAGTTTTGAATTTCTTCTACCAAAGCAAAAAGCAAATCGGTATTCCTCAATGTTTTTCATCTAGCTTGAGGCTAACACTCTGTCTCTCTGTCTCCTTGATTAGAACCTTGACCTCCCGGTCTGAAGGCGGGAGCTTCAACGTTTATGCCAAAGTTTGTAAGAGGTTTATCAGAAAAGAATAATATCATATTCTCTGGTTTTCAATTGATGAATTCCTTTCTTTTGTGCTGTGTAGAGTACTAGTTTTAGATGCGGATTCAAGCTTAGGAGAGTTACGAATAAGTCAAACAGATACAGCATGGTAATGTAAAATTCCAAGTCTTTCCTTCGAAAATGATGAATAAGTTTGTACTGGATACACATACACTGGTGGTTGGGTTAGAAAAAATAATCTCTGTATTCCGTTTGAAGCGTTACTTTTGCAAAAGGTTTTGACTTCCCATACCAAGCAAATGCGCCCTAATGTTAAGAAATATAGAAAAGCGATGTGGTACTTTGAAAACGACATTTAGACTTTCGAAAGCCTGAACTTAATATTAACCTTTAACCTGCTGTTTTAGTTAAATGAAACTTTCAAGTCGATTGTAAAAACCTGAATGTTGCTATTTCAAAGTTATTTTTGTTGAAAAAATATCTCCTTATCGGATAGTGTAGATCCCAGATCAGACTGCACGTTCTGTGATCTTGAACTACATTGTTCGCAAAAGGCGATTGGGTCGGGCTTATCAGCCTAAGGATTAATCATACCTGGTTTTGTAAGACAGTCTGTAGGTTTCGTAGATTATCAGCGGCGTTTTCGGAAGTTGTATAGGCATTCTGATAAAACGTCAGGTTTTGTTGAAGGACGGCTATTGCTTGATCTTTATCTGGTATGAGAAACATTGGTAAATTTGAATTCGTTTCACTAGCAAACTGAATACAAAGAAATAGATGTAATACACTGGAGCACAGCTCTAAAATTTAGCAACAGCAATACTTGTAGATTCTGGAGTAATTACACCATAATTTTGTTATCGTATAAACATAATTTTGGCCAATGAAATGATAAAAGCGCCTTAAAAAGTAAAAAATCTGATCACAAAATTTGATTGGACCACCATTTCACAAAAATCAATATCTATATTCAGACACTAACGTGGCCATTGCAATACAGTATGTTAAGATCGCTCGTTTTTGTCATCACAGATCAAGTTTTTGGTACCATATTCTTTTTTAATCCTTTTGTGCCATGTGCATGCATGTACAGAAACTTTTTTTGCGGAAGTTAGAGATGAAGCTTAGACTGCAAAATTGTGAAAACTAACTTTTGAGTCTATACCGTCCGCTCGTTTATTCAAGCATATACAATAAAAATCTTTCTTAGTGTCAGTAGAACTTTTTTTTCAACCGCCGGAAGAGGTCGAGTTTATAATTGGGCCATGATCTGAAAAAAGGGGGCTTAATGCATATGCAAAGTATTGACTCAGGTCAGCCTGCGCAGTCCGCGCAGGCCGACCTAGGTCAAGCTTTTTGCTTTCGGTAAATTATCTGCATTATCTTCAGGATTCAGCCAGTTGTTAGACGAAATGTATTTTGATGGGTCCATAATCATGCAATGACTTGCTTGGGTTAATGCATTACGAAGATGCATTAAGCCCCCCTATTCCAGAGTATGTCTTAAATGTATTTGTCACTGAAAGAGTTAAGTGGAACGTCCGCCATATATCTGACAGACCTTGTTACTTAGTCTTCGGAGTCCATAACAACTCTGCTGGGAGAGTATCGACGTACCTGCACAAGTAGGGCTTGCAGATGTTGCGGTTGGCAGTACCTGCAAGGTCTGCATGTTATTCTTCGTCAGAAGGCTGTTCACCGCATCCTGTAGCCGTGATAAACTGTTTTTAGTTTGTGAGAGATCCAGGGTTAGTTTGTGGACATCTTGGTGACGAGCGATGACTTCCGTATGATAATCGTCGTTCAAAGTGTGTAAGTCATATGTAAGATTTCTAAGTTGGTACCTGTAAATTTATACGAAAGAAGGAATTTCATTAAAAAAGAAAGACTCCGTGCAAGATACTTAAATAAGATTAATTACACTATTTTGTGGTTGAACATAAAGATATGAAATGAAAAGTTTTTCCTCTCTGGCAACCCAAAATGTTTTCCGAATAGCAACAAACGTTTTTTAACCATCAGGCTGCTAAGCGCGACTCACTGACCTTTTGAAGACAGCGTAGATCAACGTGCAGTCTGATCTTAATCTACACTCTCTGACAAGGAGATATATTTCTCCAAAAATAGGTTCGAAGTAGCATAATTTAGGTGTTTACTTACGGTTTGAAAGTTTAACTTATATGGCAGGATAAAGGTTAACGCTCTACTAAACGACAAAATTTAGGACTCGACCAAACTGAAAGTATTTGCAGGCCACAATTGAAATGAAACTTGAATGGGGATTCTTGTATTAGATAGAGTAAAACACATTGTGGAAAAAGGAGAAAATGCTGGTTACCAGAATTTTATCCTTTTTCCATAATTTTTTCAAAAGCCTTCGTTAAAACTGGGGATTGTAGAGTAAAGGGTTAAAATTATGAAAGGAGAGAATTTGATCTATGCAATTACTTACTTAAAGGCCCAGTAAAGGCCATAATATCAAAGCACGTGTCATAATACATTTAAATTGAAATCATACCATTTAAAAGTATGAAAAATATTGTGGAGATGACAGTCTCTTATCGTGTGGTCGGGCCATATGTTAGTCGCTGGCAGAAAAAATAATTTTAAAATCAGGCAAAAAGTAAACAAAAGACACAGCTACCTGGCAGGTTTTAACCTAGTTTTGAAATTAATTTCTCTGTCAGCAACTAACACTTGGACTGACAGAACAATGATAGATTGTCATCTTCACAATAATTTCCATACTTTTGAATTGTATAACATAAATTCAAAAGCAACTTTACACCCGCTTTGTTTACTTTTGGGCTTTATTGTTACTATAAATAAGTCCGAAAACAGGAGAAAACGTGTCGAAAAGTAATGCCATTACCTTTCAAACACCAACTCATTTTCCACACTTCTGATATGGCCGAAGACTGTATTCAGCTGGTAAGTGGTGTTGTACTCAAGCGACTCAAGCCTGGTATTTAACGGCTGTACAAGTTTGTCCACTTGTTGCTTCAGCAAAGATACTTGTAAGTCTGTGTAGTGGCTAACATTATCAAGTTTCGTCTGAAATATATCAGAGAAACATTGTTGCAAATTTAATGAACTTGGCTGTCCCACACTTGTTGGTATAAATCCGAAGCATAGAATTGCCAAAAACACATTCATTGTGTATGCTACTGATCTCTACCGTTTAATGCTTCTATCAGGAAAAGTCGTTATGAAACCGAACCAACTTGTGGTGAGTATTTTTTCAGGACATCTTAAAACTTTTCTGACCTTGGTTGGTACACATACATGCGCTACACCTCGTTATTTGTGCAAGGCATTGCAGCTGCCCCGGTTACTACGAAACTAAAAGATGTAGGAAATCCTTTTGGCCTTTAAATGACCATCATTGCTGTGGTACATTACGGCAATATTATCGCTTTAGCTCGTAAAATAGATGGAGGATATTTTTTTTTGTTCGGTGAAAGATCGAAATTTGTTTCATCGAGCGAACATCATCGGTAATATTTTCACGAGTAGCGCAGTTGAAATAAATTTCGATCTTTCACAAAAAAAATATGCTATTTATTTCATGCTTCTAACCCTTTTTAGGGGGGACTTAAATCAAAATCCAGTTCAGATGTTTTCGGTAATTTCCCGTGGCGTAGCCCCCTCCGCGTAACTACGCATTACAATATTACGTAAAGCGCGAGAAATGTAGGGTAAATTACGTCATATTTCCATCTGGTTGAATGACACGCGCATTTTACCTAGGTAACTAGTGCTAGGGAACTACTGTTTCCGCCTTCAATTGAAGAGTTTGAAAATAAAATCGGTATTTTTCACTGGTCGTAACCATGAAATATCGAAAAATGTTTAACCGTTATTTCTCGATAAACTACCGGAAAGCAACAATAATATGAAAATAGGCCAAGCCTAGAAACGGGCGAAAGAGACTTTTTTTTCTCAGACATATTCAATCATAATCCGTACAACAACGAATCTGTGCAGTTATGTTTATTTAACACTACCCAGCAAATTTTTGATGGCAGTAGATATCTGCTGCATTAACTCTACCAAACGACAAATTCTACACTCTTCTGAATTAAAATTAAAATTACTGGTGTAAGTGAAACAATGTTGAAAACGGCGTTAAACACTACACAATCATTCTTATTCTCTCATATTAAAATTAAACTCATTACTCCACCCCTCAATCCATTAATCCAACAAGATGCCCTTGAGGGTGTGAAATCGCTCTACTGGCAGTAATTATGCTTTTTTTTTTTCTAGCATACATTATGAATTCATTATGCAAAAAGAAAAAAGACAAAAAAAAAGGGGGGGCGAGGTGTTCTTGCAACTGGGCTTAAACCCAATAAGACAGCATAAGAAGGCATGGTGAATTGAACAAACAGTGAAAAAAAAAGAAGTGCAATTTCTCAAAACAAATTGTTTGGAATCCAGCCAATTTTGATAGGGTTTCAGTATGCCTTGTATAACGATCCTAGCAAATTTCAAAGAAATATGAATAATAATGTGGACTTTGTTGAGTAATCAATACTAAGTCATCAAATGGCTGCTTTTCCTGAATGGATTACTAGATTTTCTTCACGTTTAATAGAATTCAGTCCCTTGATGAACCAAATAACCTTGCAAGCTGCAAAAGAATTGGATCAAAACTATGGACTTCATTGCCTAAACAAGAAGTGGAAATTTTCAACTTTAAATGGCTACTTTTCCCATACTGAGGGTTGGATTTTTTTTCAAAATTAATAGGGTTAAAGCTGTTGATGATACAAAGCAACTTTGCAACTTTCATGAGAATCTGACCACAAATGCAGACTTCATCGCGTAAACAAGAAATGGAAAATTTCGACTTTAAATGATTACTTTTATTGTACTGATAGTCAGATTTTTTTTCAAAATTGGTAGGGTTCAAGCTATTGATGAGATAATCAAATTGTGCAAATTTCACGAAAATCTGACCAAAAATGCAGACTTTATCATGTAAACAAGAAATGGAAATTTTCAACTTGAAAAGGCTACTTTTCCCATTCTATCTGTTTGTTTGTTTGTTTTTCAAAATCATAAGGGTTCAAGCTATTGATGAACAAACTATGCAAGTTTCACAAAAATCTGATGACAAATGAAAACTTTATCATGTAAACAAGAAATGGAAATTTTCAACTTCAAATGGCTACTTTTCGCATACTGATAATTGGATTTTTTTCGAAATCATTAGGGTTAAAGCTATTATTAAGATAAATAAACTGTGCAAGTTTCACGAAAATCTGACCACAAATGCAGACTTCATTGCGTAAACAAGAAATGGAAATTTTCAACTTAAAGTAGCTACTTTTTCCATGCAGTTTGGTGATTTTTTTTTTTTTTTTTTTTCAAAATCATTAGGGTTCAAGCTATTGATAAGATAAACAAACTGTGCAAGTTTCACGAAAATCTGACCACAAATGCAGACTTTATCGCGTAACCAAGAAAAGACTGACAGACCGACGGACGGACGGACGACGGAAACCATACAATGACATAAGCTCTGTTGGCTTTCAGCCAGTAGAGCTAATAAACGACTTGTGTCAACCGAAAACAATGCATCAAGCACTCGTTCTCTTTCTGTCGTCCAAAATTTCTGAAATGTCTTTTATCCAAACCTCTACATGTATGTATTTCCCAACTATCTATCCCTCGTCATCATGTCAGCTTTCTAAAAATCAACAGTATTTACCAGTCTTTTTTTTTTCTGAATTAAATAACCACTAGAGAAGTAACCTTTTCATAAGCCTTGTGATCAAAGTGTGAAAATAACACAAGACGTTCGTGAGGGTGTTGAAGAAATCAAAACGAACACGAAATAGGGCGAACTGCAAAAGGACGAACGGGATCAAGGCCGAACATCAGAAAAAACGACGTCAAAGCAAGAATGTCGAACTGCGTAGTTTATACGTCATTGAAATTAACAATATTGATAATTTTTCGAATGGCGATCCGGAAAATGTGGAAGCTCTTTAATTTTTTGAGATGAGAGCTATTGCTTGATGGCAAGAGCCGTTTGGAACTTTCGAAGGTCAGGGTACAGAAGAAAAATCATTAATGAACCCATCTGCAACGGTAACTAGGTTCATTTATCCGTTTTCGTTTAAATATTATCTCTGAAAGGGGACGGGGGTCAAATTTTCTTCGATTTTGTTGCACACCTTGTCTTACTGTATACGATACAGAGGGAATCCCCAATGTGCTATTTATAGTAACAGTGTCCGATAATAAAAATTTCGTTATCTCTTGATAGACCAGTGGAGTTTCAGAGGCCTATAGTATAACCTATAGGCGGTCTTCAGACCGCGCCTTCGGCGCGATCTTTCGCCCGCATAATGGTCTGTATAATGAAAGCAATCCAGAAAGAAACCTATCAGTAGGGCTATGTTTATTTTTATCTCACTTGCATGTGTGTTCTCTTCGAAGCCCCAAAATACTAGATCTAATTAAGACTTAAAAAAAAAAAAAAAAATAAAAAATCAAGAATTAGCTGTTGTAAGAAAAGGAATAACGAAAATTTTCAGTCTGCCTAGATGGGATTACAGTTTCGTATCTCATGTTAGGGTATCAAACCGTAAAAAAGATGCTTTGCTCAGCAATTGACTCCAATTACCTAATTTTACATAAAAATTTAGTGACTCTAGGTACTAGTTTCTAGTTCTACAGGTAAAAAATCTTTATTGCAGACGTTCACTGTCGTTTGATCACGATAAGATTTCCAAGTAATATACGTGTCTAACACCCTGTCGCAGAGCACACTGTATGATCGTTTTGTCCCTGACCACTAGCTGTTCAAACATGTTTTCTGTTTGTAACAAAACCCGCTTAGTTTTTGAGAAATCCTAAATACATTTTCCTAAACCTACGTCCAGTTAGACTGAACAGGGATCTTATATGTGTGTATATACGATCCCTGGACTGAAGTACTGCATGGAACTATCTCCGCTTAAAAACCACTTATTCGTTTGACAGTTCATTTCAACTTATTTGCAAAATAAAGCGGTTTTGCAAAGGGTGACTTTGAAATTTTGTAAAATAGGGATGATAAAAATGACTCAATGTTTAATAATTGGTTTGTATGACGAAAACAGCATGGATTACAAAGATAAGAAAGTTGTAGAGTACTTCTCGGACAACAAGATAGCAAGCGTGATCACTTAAATGCCAGAAGTGAAAAATCAGTATTAGATGTACCGGGAGTTAACTCCCTTTATGACCGCTGTCACCAGTTGTTATAACCATTCTTTAGAATGTTCTAATCCTAAAGCTTCTTAGCGCGAATCACTGACCTTTTGCTGACACTGTAGAGCAAGATCAGACTGCACAGAACGTGCAGTCTGATCTTGGATCTACACTGTCCGATAAGGAGATATCTTTTTTCCAAAATGGTAGGTTTAAAATAACATTATTCGGGGTTTTACTATCTGCTTGAAAATTTTATTTACCTTATTTAAGAGGGTAAGGATTTACAACGTCTGACGTAAAATCTATACAGCAAATATTGTCGTGATTTAATGAGAGATATAGATCTATCTGCCACCTTTCAGACATCTCAAATCGACATTATGTAATCTTTCTGATACAGAATGTCTATCTTAGCTATCTAGCTAATTAAAGGCCCAAAAGCTGCTGAAATTAAACAATGGGGTGGTAAAATGCATCATGCCATTCAAAAATATGGAAATTATCGTAAAGATGATAATCTGTTACTGTACGGTCGGTCCAAGTAATAGTTGCTTGCAAAAAAAAAAAAACCTTTCAAATCAGGTAAATAGCAAACAAAAGATAGAGCGACCTGGCAGCTGTTAACCTAGTTTTAGATTTCATTTTTCTGTCAGCCACTAACACATAGACCGACCGTACAATAACAGATTGTCATCTTCACAATAATTTCCATAATCTTAAATGTTATGATTGAAATTTAAATGCATTTTAAAACCCGCATTGTTTACATTTAAAAGTTTAAACATGTTTATTTTATATCGACTGAGAAACAATTTCTTACAACTTAAACTAATCTCTCTCGATTCTGTTCACATTTGGAAGCTATTGGGCCTTTAACCGAACAAATGTGGTAACAAGAGCAAGTCGTCATATTATTATGGATCCATAAGATCCATTTAGTCTAACAATAGACTGAATCATGAGGCAGAATGGTCCTTTAACATACAGAAAATTTTACCCATAGCAAAAAGATTGCGCAGGCTGACATGGATCGATACTTTTTGTAGATGCATTTACAAAGCATGGTTAAAATGTTATTAACAATTTACCGACTTTTAACGACCTTAAGAAAGGAGACTTCTGAAAACATTGGGGTAAAAGGAGAAAATGCTGGTCACCAGCATTTTCCCCTTTTCCCACAATGTCTTCTTTCCCATCAAAGACAACTTTTACCATTTAAGCAACATTTCATTTGTCATCTGCAAATTCTTTCAATTTGGACCAATCTAAATTTAGTTGTGCGATAAAGGTTTCATCTGCTTTCGTGATGGCGCAACTATCCCGTAACTAATGAAGTAAAAAAAAAAAGATCACAGAAAAATAAAATAAAATTGGGACATTCCACGAGTTTTCTAAATGTAAATTCTGTCGGTATCTAAATTAAAGTGCCGAGTCCCGGTAGCTTAGTAGGAAGCGTGCAGGACTTGAAAACAGGGGTTTCGATCTCTGGCTCGGTTAATTTCTTTCCGAGGATTGATGATATCCATTACGACAGGATTCATTTCTCTCTCACTACTAACCATTGTTTCGACGATGGTTATGTGGGAAAGCAGCCAGTGGCTTGGAAAGAAAATTGTGCTGAGTACTGGTAAAAGAGGCTCCAGGAAAGCATGGATAGGTGCACTGGTCGCCGCGATATAACTGAAATAATGTTGAAAACGGCGTTAAACACCGTACAATCAATTAATCAATCAATCAATCAACTAAATTAAAGTGCATCCTTTTGATGAAGACAAATTCCTAATAGAGAAACTTGCCGAAACGAAATCCGACTGCATCGCACTTTGAAGACCCGGTGGCGTCCAAAAGTAAACAGTAGGGTGTTAAAATGCACATAGATTTAACACTAAGGCTGCTAAGCGCTACTTACTGACCTTTTGCGGACAGAGTAGATCAAGATCAGACAGCACAGAACGTGCAGTCTGATCTTGATCTACACTGTCCGATAAGGAGGTGCTTTTCTCCCAAACTACCTTTGAAATAGCAAAATTCTGGATTTTACTATCGGCTTGAAAGTTTCATGTTAGTTATTTAACAGTATAAAGGTTAAATCATACATTTTAAATGTATGGAAATCATTGTGAAGTTGACATTTTGTTATTGGACGGTCGGTGCAAGTGTTAGTCACTGGCAGGAAAATGGTTGTTAAAACCTGGCAAAAAGAAAGCAAAAGATAGAGCGATTTGGTAACTTTTCACCTAATTTTAACTTTTATTTTTCTGCCAGTGACAAAAACTTTGACGGACCCTATAATAACATATTGTCATCTTCACAATAATTTCCATACTTTTAAAGGCCTAGTAAAGGCCAAAATATCAAAGCAGGTGTCATAATACATTTAAATTTAAATCATACCATTCAAAAGTATGGATAGACTGGTATCAGTCCGTTAAATAGAGTATTTTCAGTAAAAAAAAAAGACCATCAAATAAAACTGCAAAAAAATACACTAACATTACGGTCTGAATGTCTGTATTTCAGATGAAGGGCAAGTAACAACTCATATTTCTGTGAGTTTACTATAGTTGTGTACCTTGTTTATGAGAATGACTCAAATGCAGGGCCTGAATGCCAGGCTAAAGTATGGAAAATATAGTGGAGATGACAGTCTGTTATCATGTGGTCGGGCTATACGTTAGTCGCTAGCAGAAAAAAAGAATTTTAAAATCAGGCAAAAAGTAAACAAAAGACACAGCTACCTGGCAGGTTTTAATCTAGTTTTGAAATTAATTTCTCTGTCAGCAACTTAAACTTGTACCGACCGTACAATGACAGATTGTCATCTTCGAAATAATTGCCATACTTTTAAATGGTATGATATAAATTTAAATGCATTTGAACACCAGCTTTTTTTACTCTTGGCCTTTATTGTTACTTTAAATGGTATGATTTGAATTCAAATGCAATTTACCACCCTTTTGTTTACTTTTGGCCGCTATTGGGTCTTTAAGATACTTAAGAAGGAGAAACTAATATAGATGCTTATGCTAGCGATAATATCCTTAATATTCTCGTTTTAATTGATCTGACTCTAGCCAATCTACACCGAAAGTTGGTTTATGGCCGTCAAAATACCTCATTTCATGGATTTGCTTACAATACTTTTCCGGTATTTAATATGTAAGACATTATACAAGTTACACTTTCGAAACAGATAAATTACAGATTTATATGGTGTGAGGGATAAAGAAACTCAAAGGATTTATCTTCAATTTAAAACCGTCAACAACAATAGTGTTCTTTGATGGCCTCCAGAAAATGAAATGCATTTTCTATCGGGCGTAATCTGTGCAACCTTGCAGGGGCAACATTTGGCCTAAAGATACAAAAGTGATTATGTCCAAGGACCATTTTACCTCATGATTTAGTCGGCGGTTGGACAAAACGGATGTTATGGATCCATAATTATGTGATGACTTGTTTGTATCCTGCAATAAGGAAATGCATTAAAGATACTTCCTTACAGCCAGTGAGGAGAAAAAACACGCTGTTTAAACTTGATAGTGTGTAGAATGGTTTAGAATTTAGTCAGCTGTGTAAGCATAGATAAATTACCGGTATATATATGGTGTAAGGGATAAAGAAACTCAAAGGATTTATCTTCGATTTAAAACCGTAAACGACAACAGTGTTCTTTGATGGCCTCCAGAAAATTAAATGCATTTTCTATTTGTCGTAATCTGTGCAACCTTGCAACCGTCAGGGGCAACATTTGCCATGAAGATACAATAATGATTATAGTTTAATAGAATAAAGATGAAATGGGTTAAAAACTGGCTGAAAACGAGTATAGATGTTTTTAAAACTTGCTTTTACCAGAGTTTGGCTTATATATTAAGCACGACATGTCGCCTCTGGAGGGAAAAAAGCACTGAGGGAAAATAGTAGCTTCGTGCTCGACATTACAGGTAATACATCATACACCTATTCATTCCTACACATTACAAACTGTGGAGGAGGTATTTGGCTTTCCGGCCGACCACTTTTGAAAACGTTGTAGCAAAAGAAGAAATTGCTCGTTTTGAGCAATTTCTTCTTTTTGCCACATTGATTTTACATGTACTCATGTTGAATAATTCATCCAGATTTAACATGTGTGTTTTGCAAGCCGTCGGCGAAGGTTTTTCTGGAAGGTACCGAGCGGAAAGGTAAAACACTTTTCTCTCTCTACCAAAATACTTATATACCTATCATTCCACCTAACTACTTACCGTACTTTTCCTGTATTCCAGGGTCTTATAGATCACTGTTAGCATCTCGTTGCCATGGAAACCCTGTTTATTTGCCAAATAATTGGGTCTGTACGATATACATAGTTTTCGGCTGTTACTGCCAGGCGCGCGTGCTATCTAATTTAATAATACGCCAATTAGACCGATTGTTTTCGTTCGGTGTACTCTTTAGTTTTTCGGCGTAGCTGAATGTGCTGGCTTTTTGACCTACTTTTTTGGTACTGATAACAAATGAATAAATAGAATTTTGTGATTGGTTAAAATGTAGACATGTTTATTCTAAGGACCCCTGCCTGTTTGCTGGCAAATTAACGCCGTGTTTCTTTTTTTTTTTAAACATATATGTTCTTCCGTCTTTCTCCGTGGTTCAGTTGTAAAGGTGATATATTTTCAGTACAGACGTTCTTAGTTCGATATCCACTTATGGTGCTGGTTTCGTGCACGTGTGCTTTCACAAGGCACCAAAGAACCAAAATCTAATGTAAATGTACTTTTTTGTTTTGTTTATAATGGAGTTTAACTCTGTTTTAAGAACTTAGGTCATATCACTGCGGCCAGTGCACCTACACATGTTTTTCCTGGCTTTCTCACACCAGTACTGACACAACTTTCTCTCCCAGCCACTGACAACTTTTCTTACATGCAACAGAGGTGAGAGGCGAAAAATCGGAAAGAAAGTTTACCTCAACCGGGTATCGAACTCGCGACCACCAGATCACGAATCAGATACGCTAACCACAGAGCTAGCCAGCCTGGCTGTAATACCGGTGTACGCAAAAGCGATTGAATAGAGCCTCGGTCAAAGGTTCTGGGTTTGGGTCCCGTGATGAGTGGGATCGACCATGGAGTTATCCACATCATGGTGCGCATACTTGTTAACACAGGGGCCAAAATAGTTATACCTCAACCATGCAAAATTTGATTCCTGTTCTAAATTCCAAGACTAACCCCCTAATTGGTTGAGGCGTTGTGCCTTTTTGGAAGTCTTATTGGACAGTGTAGATATAAGATTAGGCTGCTGCCGTCCGATTTTAGATCTTCACTTTCCAATATTTTGTAACCAGGGTCCGCATTCACCAACCATTCTAATTAACATTCTTAGACTCATTCTCCAAAAATTTCTAAGTTTGAAATAACACAACATTTGATTGGCTAAACCAAATGGTTTAGTCTAAACCAAATGGTTCGGATTCAAAAACAGTTCTTAACAACATTCTTGGCCCAGTTCCTGAGATTTTTTGAATTTCAAAGTAACGCAATTTCTGATTGGCTAAACCACTAGTGATTTAGCCAATCAGAAAATCAGAAATTGCGTCACTTTCTAAACCTAGAATAAAACTAAAAATACAGTTTAGAATGGTTGATGAATACGGCCCCCTAATTTTTACAGGACCCAAAAGTTTTCGCCAGCAAATGCGAAGAGTAAAACAGCGCAAAGGAAGTCACATTTTTTACCTCCGAGGATAAAACAAACCCGGCTAATAACCATAATTAGTATTGATCTCCCTCCGGGCGGTAAATACGCATCAGTGAAGTTTTATGTTCAAACAAATACAAACGCTCCCAACTGCAATCGATAGTTAGTCTTTTCCACTGTTTAACCCACATCCTGCCGAATAAAAGAAATAGAAATTTCTAGCCAAACGGAAAAACCCAAATACTGCTGTTTGAAAGGTATTTTTGGAGGAAAGTTATCTCCTTTACGGACAGTGTAGATCCAAGATCAGACTGCACGTTCTGTGCAGTCTGATCTTGATCTACGCTGTCCACAAAAGGTCAGTGAGTCGCGCTTAGTAGCCTAAGGGTTAGAGATACATCTTAACAGCCAGAGAGAGAAAACGGTGTTAAAACTTTAAAGTGTTTAGAATGGCTCAGGATTAAGACAGCTGTTAAAATATAGATGAATCACCAATATATATGGTGTTAGGGATAGAGAAACCCAAGGGATTTGTCATCATTTAAAACCGGAAACAACAGTGATTTCTTTGATGGCCCCCAGAAAATGAAATGCATTTATACAACCTTGCAACCGTCAGGGGCAACATTTGGTATGAAGATACAAAATGATTACAGTTTAATAAGATAAAGATAAAATGGGTTAAACCTGGCTGTAAACGAGTATAGATTTATCTTTAAGACTAAAACTAAAAGGCCAAAACATTTATGTATACTTCTTGATTCGTTCAAAGCGGATTTTTGGTAGAACATGTAATATCTTTGCAGTTTTATCTGTTTGCTTAGTATTTTTTTCTTTTCATCCTAGGAGCTTTATCGTTGCGTCTAGATGTGAGGTTAGTTCTCGACTGATTAAAACCGAGACAGGGCCGTATTTGGAAAACATTTTTTCTTACAACGTTGTTAGTTTTAATTTCAATGTTTTTTCTTTTAATTTAAAAGTTTCGCGATTTCTGATTGGCTTATCCATTATGTTTGGCCAATAAGAAACTGCTTTACTTTTTTAATCTAGCGCAAGACTAATGTTCAATTTAGAATGGTTGGTGAATACTTACCCAGGAATTCGGATGCAGTTCACAAAATAATATACACCAATTTGTCTGCACTCATGGTAATTTCTCTAGAAAACGTCTGCATTGTAGGTTCTAGAATAAATAAATATCAGTACGGGCGAATAATTTTCCAGGGAAGGCTTCAAACGGAGAAGAAGATTGATAAATATTTTCGTGTAATAAATCTAATACACCATTGCAGTGGTTTATATCTTTTCTGTTTTACCTTTGAGGTTCGGATGATAAGGAAATCAATGTTTCTATTTGTGCTTTATCAATCCTTAACCGTCGAGCTCCGGTAGCTTAGTCGGTAGCGTACAGGACTTGAGAACAGGGGGTCGCTGGTTCGATCCCCGGCTCAGCCAATATCTGAGGATTGATGATAGTCATTGTGACAGGATTCATTCCTCTCTCACCGCTGATCATTGTTTCGACGATAGTTATGTGGGAAAGCAGCCATGGTTTGGAAATAATATTGTGGGAGTACTGGTAAAAGAAACTCCAAGAAAGCAGCCTAAGGGTTAATCCTGAACCTGCTAAATAAGTTAAATGAAGCTTTAAGGTCAATTGTAAAAAATCCAGAATATGCCATTTCAAACTTTGCTTCTTTTTGGAGAAAAATATCTCCTTATCGGACAGTGTAGATTCAAGATCAGACTGCACAGAACGTGCAGTCTGATCTTGAATCTACACTGTCCGATCATGAAGGAAATTTTTTCTCCAAAAAGAAAATAAAGTTTGAAATGGCATATTCTGGATTTTTTACAATTGGCTTTTAAAGTTACATTTGCGTATCTTGTACTTTTGGTAATTTGCAGTACTTTTGTTTGAAATGCGTTTTCCTCCTGTATGGAGTAATGTATTTGAAACTGGTTGCACCGGCAAAAAGTATCGACCCATGTCAGCCTGGCTGACATAGATCGACCCCGCCCGGGTGGCTCAGTGGTGAGCGTGTCGGACTCATGACCTGGTTGTTGTGAGTTCGATACCCGGTTGAGGCGAACTTTCTTTCCGGCGTATTTTCGCCTCTCACCTCTGCTGAAGCATGTGAGAAAAGTAGTCGGTGGCTTTGGAAAGAAAGTTGTGTTAGTACTGGTACGAGAAAGCCAGGAAACACATGTGCGTCACCGACCGCCATGATATGACCTTAGCTGTTAAAGTGGCGTTAAACCCCAATACAACCAACCAACCAACTGACATAGATCGAAACGTTTTGCATATTGTAAATTTTCTGCATGTCCAATTACAAGTCTACCTTGTGGTTTAGTTGGATGTTAGACAGAATGGATTTTATGGATCTATGATTATGTGATGACTTGCTTGGTATTATGCATTACCCCCCCCCCCTTTTTTTTTCAGAGCGTTGTCACAAAGTGCTGGCAATATCATTTTCGTCAAGGGAAGATTTTTGTGTGGTGTCCGTGGTTGTAAGGTAGAGCTTCGGTCTCGAAACCATAAGGTCCCGAGTCCCGAGTTCGATACCCGGGAGCGGGTGTCAACTTATGGATTTCTCATTGGCCCACACATTCGGCGCGAGTACTGGTGCAGAATCGAGAGAGATTAGTATAAGTTGTAAGAACTTGTTTCTCAATCGATGTAAAATAAATATGTTTAAACTAAACTAAACTAAGGTAAGAGCTGCGAATATAATTTCATGTAATTGTTGCACAGTTTTCACCACTGTCTTCAAAGAAGAAAGACACAAGTACACCACTTAATCAGAGAAGCATCGCATATAATGTGCATACAATCCACCCTTAGAAAACAGATAAGTTTAACCCTTAGAGTGCTAAGCGATACTCAAATACCTTTTGCGGACACTGTAGATCAAGATCAGACTGCACATAAAGTGCAGTCTGATCTTTGATCTACACCGTCCGATAAGGAGACATTTTTCTCCAAAAATACATTTAAAGTAGCAGAATTCTGGTTTTTCATGTCGGCTTGAAACTTCATTTCACTTACTTAGCAGGATAAGAGTTAAGGAATTAATAGGTCCAGAAATGAGCCTGATCATAACCTAGATCAATGAAAGTAAATTTCATGGAAAGACTGAATGCCCGGCGACGTCAAAATGGACGTCATTGTGAACCATTGGTGAAAATCGATGTAAGATTTGAAGAGCTCTGACCGCCCTAATCGTTCAATGTTTATCGTGTGCATGTCATAAAGGTTAGGGCTAACCGTAAAGCCTGTGCATGTCATAAAACTACTCTTTATTAAGGTTTACGGTCCCTAACTCTCATATTAAAAGACAGACGCTGCGGAGATTGGTCGAAAAGCCTTTACGAAAACGTCGATGTTACACGATATTTACCCATGAGTTGGTGAGTCTACGCGCATATTAAAAGACGGAAGCTGCCGAGATTGGCCGAATAGCCTGTATGAAAACGTCGATGTTTACCGATGAGTCAGGGGCCGTAGACCTTAAATGGTATAAAGTTTTATTTGAATATCTTTATAAACAGTATATCTAAGGCATAATTGAAAGTGTAACATAATTTATGAAACACCCTGTAGCTGTGCGACAATGGGTTAGTATTGTACGAATCGTCTGCCTATGAAGTAGCATCAGTAGTGTCCCTCTTAACTAGACAAGAAAATGTTAGTACCAGCGTAATATCTATATTGAAATAATCTACAGCCAAGGAATAAAAATTGACTTGAGATTTGCATATGAAAATGTAGAAAGCATTGTGGAAAAAGGAGAAAATGCTGGTTACCAACATTTTCTCCTTTTCCCACAATCCTTTCAAATATCTTCTTCCGCAGAGACGTCATAACATAGATCGTTTGGCAAGGGTTTTATGAGTATTGCTTGAAGGTGGCAGTGAACAGTTTTTGTGGCTGGTGTGCGTATGTATTGGCAAAGTCGGTTTTGTTTATTGATATGCGTGGAAATATTATTACAGTTACATTGGAGTTGGGAGGAAACATGGATTTACTCAACATAGAGGTACTAATTGCTTTTTTCTTTTTGCTTTGTGTTTTGCCTGATAACTTTTCATTACTACTTTTTTCAATTTTCCGAGTTGAAAATTGGCCTATATTCGGGTTTCGTGATTTATGACGTGGGGTGAGGGAGATAAATGGATGGATGGATGGATAGAGAGAGAGAGAGAGGGGGGGTGGAACATTCAGTTTTAATAGCAGATTTTTTTAACACATATCCTGCATATTTAGGGGCTTTCTGTTGTCGGGTGTGGCCGAAACTGAATAGATATTGTAAGAAGTTTAGAACAAACATTTATTTAACATCGATTCAGAAACAAGTTCTTACAACGTATACTAATCTCTCTGGATTCTGCTTCCTGGGAACTACACCAGTACTCGCGCCAAATGTGTGGGCCAATGAATAGTTCCAAAGTTGACACTCGCTCCCGGGTATCGAACTCGGGACCTTATGGTTACGAGGCCGACGCTCTACCTCACAACCACAGACACCCCACTTTTAAGAAGTTGTAAAAAGTTCCTACTGCAGTGAGGTATAAGCCCAAAAAAACGTCAAGTGAGCCAATGCTTGTTTTTGGCCCATATGTAGCCATAGGCTTCTGAGAGGCTTCTTCGACCTCTAGAAAATAGACCAGAGTAGAGAAGCCAGTACATGTATAGAAATGAAATGTGTTTATGAAATTACAGAAAAACCTGGAAAAAGTAGACATTGCCTGTTGTTACCACATTTGCTCAGTTAAAGGCCCAAAAGCTGTCAAAAAAGTAAACAAAGGGTTGGTAAAATGCATTCAATTTTAAATCATACCATTCAAAAGTACGGAAATAATTGTGAAGAAGACAATCTGTTATTGCCCAGTCGCTCCAAATGTTAGTAGCTGGCAGAAAAATGAGTTTTCAAATCAGGTAAAAAGAAAACAAAAAATAGGGCGACCTGGCAACTTTGAACCTAGTTTTAGATTTCATTTCTCTGCCAGCGACTAACACTTGAACCAACCGTACAATAGCAGAATGTCATCTGTACAATAAATTCCATACTCTCAAATGGTATGATTTAAGGCTGCTAAGCGCGACTTACTAACCTTTTGTAGACATTGTAGACCAAAATCAGACTGCACAGAACGTGCAGTCTGATCTTTGATCTACACTGTGCGATAAGGACATACCCCGTCCTCCAAATACTTTTGAAAGAAATAGCAAAATTTGGGTTTTTTTTTTCACTATTGGCTTAGAACTTTCACCCCAGTTATTTGGGAGTTAATATATTTTAGCACCCTTATTGTTTACATTCAGCAGTTATAGGGCCTTTAACGGATTTTTGTTGACAACCAATAAGCAGTTCTATTTGTAAAAAAAGGGTCGATAGTACAAGAAAGAGAGGGCATTTTGTAATTAGAATTAGAATTCCAGATATTCGATGTTTGCCGCCAGGCGATTTACCCATATCTTGCTAAATAAGTGAAATGAAAATTTAAAGCCGATAGTAAAAACCCAATTTTTGCTATTTCAAACGTAATTCTTTTGGGGGAAAGTATGTCCTTTTCGGACAGTGTAGATCAAAGATCAGACTGCACGTTCTGTGCAGTCTGATCTTGATCTACACTGTCCGCAAAATGTCAGTGGGTCGCGCTTTGCAGCCTATGGGTTAAGTTCCTTTTTATATTGAGATAAACTTGAGGAAATCCTCGCTATAGTCCAGGAATAACAGTAAACTCTTTCACCTTACCCTGATGAGCGCGAATCGCTGAGCATTTGCGGACAGTGTAGATCAAGATCAGACTGCATAAATCGTGCAGTCTGGTCTTTGATCTACACTGTCTTTTACGGTATTTTTTCCCGATGAAATAAACTTTGCAATCGCATTATGTGGATTTTTACGATTGAATGGAATGTTTCACAAAAACTTAAGGTCTACGGCCCCTAACTCTCATATTGAAAGACGGAAGCTCCCGAGATTGGCCGAATAGCCTGTACGAAAACGTCGATGTTCCACGATATTTACCGATGAGTTAGGGGTTGTAATGCTTGCTAATAATTCATATTTTATAAATACATTCTGATGCTAAGTTGTTTCCGGAAATTATGGATTAAACCCTAGACCTGCTAAAAAATTAAATGAAACTTTCAAACAGCTAGGCCTGCCCGGGTAGCTCAGTGGTTAGCGCATCAAACTCGTGACCTAGTGGTTGCAGGTTCGATACCCAATTGAGGCAAACTTTCTTTCCGGCAATTTTTCGCCTCTCACCTCTGATGCATTTGAGAAAAGTAGTCCGTGGCTTGGAAAGAAAGTTGTGACTGTAATGGTGTGAGAAAGCCAGGAAGCACATGCAGATGTGCTCTGACCACCGTGATATGACCTGTTAAAACGGCGTTTAGCTCCGATACAAACCAACCAACCAACCAACCAACCAACAAACAAACAAACAAACAAACAAACAAACAAACAAATAAACCATATTACTTATAAAAACATCCAGGTAAAAGGATAAAATTGCTCATTATAATTATTTACCTTTAGCAAGGTATACACTTACACATGCATTAAAACTTAATGCATACTGATTATTTATATATAATTTGTATTCGGAAGTCCCGAGTTTACCCTTAACCTGCTAAATGATTTAAAAGAAATTTTCAAGCCGATAGTATAAATCCAAATTTTAATATTTCAAAGGTCTTTTTTTGTGGAAAATGTCTCCTTATCGCGTACAGTGTAGATCAAAGATCAGACTGCATGTTCTGTGCAGTCTGATCTCGATCTACATTGTCCGCAAAAGGTCATAAGGGTCGCGCTCAGCAGCCAAAGAGTTACACATAATTTTCCCCGGAAAACATTCCAAACAATTTTTCCCTGGAAACACAAATTTCTGTTCATACACTGCAGTCTCCCAGGCTCCCGAAATTATTTTTATTTATCAATATTTTATGCTGTACCTTTTCTTCACGTCAAAAATTGGTACTTTCCGAAATTGGAACGAAAATTGAAATATAGCTCAAAAAGGCTTAGTATTACATTGGTCTTGTCAAAGAGAAGGAAATATCTTGGGAAAAGGAGAAAATGGTGGTAAACCGGCATACTTTCCCGCAAACTAGTTGAGGAAGTAAAAAAACACAGGACAAATTTGTAAAGTGTTAAACTATCAACACTTTACTTGCTAAATAAGTAAAATGAAACTTTCACTCCGATAGAAAGAACCCAGTTTTTTTCAAATTCAGAGGGTTTTTTTGCGGGGGGGGGGGGGGGTATCTAGTAATCGGTCAGTGTAGATCTAAGATCTAACTGCAAGTTTGGTGCAGTCTGATCTTAATCTACAGTGTCTTCCAAAGGTCCATGAGTCTTGCTTTGCAGCCTAAGGCTTAGCCTTTAAGATATGTATTATGTTACAATAGTTTAATTTGGTTTTGTTTTCAGTGCTCTTTACAACAGTATTTTTATGATACTGTATATCATTTACGGCGGACAGTGTGCCTGTCTATGCACTCCTTCAGCAAAACACCCACCTTGCCACTGGCTGCTTTCCCACTTTCGTAATTATGAAACCCGAAACTCTCATGAATAAGTGAGCTTTCACCGTGATCTGTCTGAAACGATGTTTTAAAAACAGCGTAAAGGCTGGGTAGCTCACTGGTTAGTGTATCTGACTCGTGATCTGACGGGTTGCGAATCCGATACCCGGTAAAAGCAAACTTTCTTTTCGGTGATTTTTCGCCTCTCACCTCTGATGCATGTGAGAAGAACGGTCAGTGGCTTGGGAAGAAAGTTGTGTCAGTACTAGTGTAAGAAAGCCAGGAAACACATGCATAGGTCCACTGACCGCTGTGATATGACCTAAGCTATTAAAATGGCGTTAAACTCAAATGCAAACAAAACAAAAATGAAAACAGCGTAAATACCATACCATAATACCCACATGAACATAATCAAAACGGTGTCGACTCACAGCAGAGCAATGACCTTTGTTGCGATGGTTTTCATCGATACCCGGAATGTGTTTAGTCCAAGCCAGGGTACGTATTTAACAACCATTCTTAAGAAAACTTTTATTCGCGAGTATTTTCTAAATTTGAAAGTAACACATCTTCTGATTGGCTATACTAAATGAGCCATGCCCTGGCAAAAGGGTGCTTAATGCGTCTTCGTAATCTATCAAACCAAGCAAGCCATCACATACTTATGGATGCATAAAAGCCACTTTTTTAACAATCGACTAAATCATGAGGTAGATTGGAGCTTAGACATACAGAAAATTGACCAATACCGAAAAGTTTCGGCCCCGGCCAGCCTGCTCGGACTGCGCAGGCTGACCTGATCGATACTTTTCGCCGATACATTAAGCCCTCTTTTCACAAAGCATGGCTCAAATAGTTTAGTCAACAACTGATTGGCTTTACAAAGTGATTGAGCCAATCAGAAGATGTTTTACTTTCTAATTCTAGAATGAGACTAAAAATGTTCTTGAGATCGGTTGGTGAATACGGACTATTGATTCCAACACATTTCTGAAATTCAGGATTATGACAATGATATAGAATAATTGGTGAATACGACAAGTTAACCTTTATAACCATTAAAAATATCTATTTAATCTACGTTTAAATTGTGCTCTGGCAAAAGGGGGCTTAATGAATCTCCGTGATACATTATACCAAGCAAGTCATCACATGATTATAGAACCACAAAATCCATTTTGTCTAACAAACGCCCGAATCATGTGGTAGACTGGTCTTTTCACACGCAGAAAATTAACCAATAGCAAAAAGTTTCGACTCATGTCAGCCTGCGCGGATTGCGCAGGCTGACATGAGTCGATACTTTTTGCAGATACATTAAGCCCACTTTTCACAGAGCTTGACTCATATGTATTTTACGCCCTAGGAATCATGTACGCGATGCCATCTGTTCATGTATTCTGAAGCTCAGGTTGGATGTACTGAAGATTATCAGTTCTAATCAGACTGTTTTTACCTGATCTTTCGCCCTTTTCTCACACTGGGGGTCGTTCGCAGTAGAGCATATTCGTAGAAATAACACGCTGCCTAATATCGTGGCTTTACATAAAGTTATGTGTTTAAGTTTAGATTGCATCGAAATGCCCGACTTTTCGTCATTGTTCATCTTATTGTTTCTAATCTCTGTCTCTTCTTCTTTATCCCCTTTTTCTTTCTTTTTTCTTTCTTTCTTTCTTTCTGTCCGTCCGTCTGTCCGCCCGTCCGTCCGTCCGCCAGTGTGTCTAGCTCGTTGGCTGGCTAGCCGTCCATCTGTCCGTCTGTCTCTCTGCCTGCCTATTTGTCTGTCTGTCTGTCTCGCTGCCTGCCTGCCTATTTGTCTGTCTGTCTGTCTGTTTCTCTCTCTCTCTCTCTTTCGGGTAGAAGGTTAGCCAGCCTAGATTCGAAGTCACAACTTTCATTCTATCATAAGCTTTATGCGTAATCAAAGAAGCCATATAACCGGTATAGGAGTCTAAGTGCGAACATAGAACTAGGGCTGTATACACAAACAATACAAAACTGCATTCAAAAACGCACACCTTGGTTTTAAATTAATATCTCGGACATAAATGAATCCACGACAAAGAAAATTCACCGTGTTAAACGGCCATATTTAATGGCTCAGACCCCAAAATTTCATAAAAATGAAATGAATAGTTTATCTCAAATCAAAAGCCTGAATTTGTGTAGTCAAAAATTAAAAATTTACAAAGCTGATATTGAATGTAACCACCTAGAACATCACTAGATGCTTTAAGTGTGTGTAGTACTCATCTTATGTGACTTCATCAACCTCAAAATGAGATCCAATTCCCGTCAGGCACTGATTTGAGAGTGGAACAGTATTCCACAGAAGTGTATAGCAGCCCAGGGTGCTGTCTATGTGTCGGTGATGTCAATATTCAATTGATGTTCGCAGTGGTCATACTATTAACTTTGTGAATTTCAATTTTTGACCACACAATTTAAAGGACTTGATATATATGAAATTTTGGGCACTGAGCTATTAAATATGACCATGTGATATGGTGAATATTCGTTGTCATATATTCATTTTTGTCTTGAGATATTACTTCAAAACCAAGGTGTGCGTTTTTAAATACACCCCAATGTAGATTTAGAAAGCAACGTAATTTCTAACGGGCTGAACCATTTGTGCCATGCTCTGGCAAAATGGGGGCTTCATGCATCTCCAAGCAATTCATCACATAATCATGAATCCATAAAATCCATTTTTTCTGACAATCGACTGGATCTGGCGGTAGAATTGTCCTTTGACATGCAGACAAGTTACAAATAGCAAAGAATTTCGACCCATGTCAGTCTGCGCGGATTGCGCAGGCTGACATGGGTCGATACTTTTTGCAGATGCATTAAACCCACTTTACATAGAACATGGCTTTGAAAATAATTCAGCCAATCAGAAATTACGATAGATGGAAATTCAGAAAATTCTTGAGGATTAGACCCAGAGTTTATCCTGCTAAGTAAGTGAAATGAAAATTTGAAGCCGACAGTAAAAACCCAAATTTTGCTATTTCAAAGTTATTTTTATTATTATTTTGGAATAGAGTCTCCTTATCGGACAGTGTAGATCCAAGATCAGACTGCACGTTCTGTGCAGTCTGATCATGATCTACACTGTCCGCAAAAGGTCCTTGAGTCGGTCTTAGCAGCCTCAGAGTTTAAATGGGGGGCGAATATAGATAGTCTTGGACTAATAAATTGCGTGACAAGATGTGTGTGTATGTTGTATACAAAATGGCAGACCATCCATAATCGATAGATCGATACCAATCAAGTGTCTACAGACCAGTTAGGTCACATAGCATCTGCCATGATAATAACAGCAATTATAGCTGATATTTATTCTCGTACAAAACACAGATTACGTAACATTGAGAACTTATCTGTTTGCGCTTCTGCTTTAGATTTGTTTGTATTGCAGTTTATCACTTACCCTGCTAAGTAGGTAAAATGAAACTTCCAAGCCGATAGTTAAAATCAAAATTTTGCTATTTCAAAGATATTTTTAGGGAAAGTTATCTCCTTATCAGACGGTGTAGATTCAAGATCAGACTGCACGGTCTGTGCAGTCTGATCGTGATCTACACTGTCCGCAAATAGGTCAGTGAGTCGCGCTTAGCAGCCTAAGGGTTAACGCCGTTTTAACAGCTTAGGTCATATCACGGCGGTCAGTGTACCTACGCATGTGTTTCCTGACTTTTTCACACCAGGACTGACACAACTCTCTTTCCAAGGCACAGACTACTTTTCTCACATGCATCACAGTTGAGAGGCGAAAAATCGCAGGAAAGAAACTTTTTCCTCAACCGGATATCGAACCCACAACCACCAGGTCAAGAGTCAGACGCGCTGAGACAAGACCACTTAGCTAGCTGGCTGGGTTTTTCTGCTTTAGAGATAAGCTCTGGAATGATATTATCGAATCAATAATTTTCCAAACCAATTTTTACAATGATACCTTGAATGTTTCTACATCAAAAATTTATTTGTCACATTTTACGATACTTGCCTTAGATTTTTTCAAAGTACAGTTGTCTAGAAACTGATAAAGTTTTACCACACAATCCCAAATTTTTGACGACCCTAACTCTACATCTAGAATTAGACTTGGACTTGAATTAAGAATTGCTGTAGAAGACTTGCTCCTGTCCAATGAGATAACTCTTGCGAGGCCCTGCGTGGCTCTGTGGTAAAGTGTAGGACTCGAAACCTGGAGGCCACAAGTTCAAGTCTCACTGGAGGTATCGGATTTTTTTTCATGTGGGAGTGTCCTCGGGCAAGACACTTAGGAAACCCAGCCTAGCATTAGTAAAACCCAGGACATACATGTATATGTGACCTGTCCCCGTGATATGACTGAAATTATGTTGAAGGCGGCGTCAAACACCGTTCATTCAATTTTATTCTTAATTCCATGTCTTGCCATTTGACCAGGTGAGGAAGACCTTTACTTGCCAATAAGTAAGGTATAGTTTTGGGATTTAGACCAACATTTGGGAATGTTGATGAATGCAGAGGGTCTTGAAATGTCGGGATTATGTGGTAAAGGGTTATAATGCTGAATATATTAAATTGAAATTTTTATAATAACTCAAATTTTAATATACCAAAGTATTTGTGCTGTGCTGTCTCTTCTCAACCTATACTTCTCTTTGATTCTTTGATAACTTTTGCAAGACTTGTATAATTATATATGGTTTGATTATTATTATTATTATTCAATGAAGACGTTCAAACAGTCTATTTTCCGGCCTAAGGTTGCACAGATGTCAAAGTCCATGATTTCTGAAGAAAAAATTTCAACTCTTCCAGTGATTATTTTTCGTTGAATCAATTAATAATATAATTACTGAGGTCGATTTTCGTATGAAGTATTTATTATATTTGACCTGTACAATGTCAAATGCATGTACATTTATATACGAGCTATGCTCTGTGAAAAAAGGGCCTTAATGCATCTGCAGAAACTATCGACTCAGGTCGATGTAACAGTTCTAATAAATAGCCTCCCAAGGCGGGGATTGAACCCAGGACCTATAGGTCCCAAGGCGAACGCTCTACCACGTCGCTACAAAAGCTGGCTCTACAGCAAGGCAGTATAGTGTCCCCTTATAAAAACACAGCCTATACATTTATATCCATCTTTGGGATTGACTAGTATAGACTAGTATACTACACTAGGGTTGAAACATTTTGCTTTTGTTCATTTTTTTTTTGCATGTCAAAGGACAACCTTACAACATGGTATTGTCGGTTGTTAAGCAAAATGGGTTTTATGGATCCATAACTATACGATGACTAGCTTGGTATAATACATCACAGAGATGCATTACATCTCCTTTTGTCGGAGCATGGCTCATCCTGTACATATCAAGCTGCGATAACTGAAGTTACGTCAATCAATACCTTCAAGGCACCCCGTACAAATTATACAGCGAGCGTACTGTCATTTTAGACGGATCCCTTGAAGAATTTGACAGATCCTGTGAAGAATTAGACAGACCAGACTTATTACTTCGCCAGAATATTTCATAAAAATTTCGGCTATTATAGACAGAAGATCAGATTGCATGTTCTTTACAGCCGTGATCAACACTATCTTTACATAGCTGCGATGTTGAAATTTATTGAAGTTGTGTTTATTTATCGTCGCCACCGGTTGCCCATATGGGCGACGCCCCCTGAAGGCTGTTAGTTTTGTTACAGGGGATAGTGCAAGGTACGGGGCGAAACCCATCATAGGTTACGCCTGGTTCTTTAACGTGCTCGGTGTATAGCACCGTCACACGGGACCTCCATTTAACGTGTCATCCGAAAGACTAAAAGTAATTTTATAGATGGCAAGCCATGGGGCTCGAACTCACATCCTCACGTGATCCAAGACTTGATGTTTGCAAGTCCTACGCTCTACCACCTGAGCTAGGTGGGCTGGTCTCGATGTTGGAGGTTCATGAAATTTCAATTTCAATACGTTCTATTCGTCTCATATACTGTATGAAGTCTACAGCCTTTTCTCACACTGTTTTCAGAAGCCTTCTACTTCACGGTCGTTAAGTCTTTACCATACAACAAAATTTTGGACTTGTCCAAATCCAAAGCATTTGCAGACGAAAAACTAAACATGGCTCAAACAGTAAAATTTTCTTTGCGGGTTTCGAAGATGCAATAACCCACTTCTCCTAGAGAAGTTACAAATGTTCTGTTATAAACGCAATACTACCCAGCAATTATCAGATCCATTTTCCTGAGCCACATCCCAGTAAATACATGACGTTACTATCCATAGTACCTGGAAACGTGCTATTTTTGAAGATTTTCTAACAAAGTTCACCTTTGACTTTGACCTTTGACCCCAAAACAATAAGGTACCTCATCGGTCATGAGAAACATTTGTATAAAGTTTCAGGGTCCTAGGTCAATCGGCCTTTAAGTTAGAGCACTGAAACGAAAACAAGGCGGACGAATTGACGGACCGACGGATTGATGTACGAACAGACAGACATGGTGAAACCAGTATAGCCCCCTCAACTTCGTAGGTTGGGGGGAGGGGGTATATTTATAAACGTAATTCTACCAAGCAAATATCAGTTCCATTTTCCCGAGCCACAGCCCAGTGAATATACGATGTTACTATCAATATTACCTGGAAACTAGCTATATTTTGACATGCTATTTTCCTTCCCACCTATCTATTTCAGACAAAATCAGGGAGAGAGCAAAAAATATATATGAGTAGCGCTCTGTGAAAAGGGGGCTTAATGCATCTGCAAAAAGTTTCTGCCCAGGTCAGCCTGCGCGGACTGCGCAGGCTGACCTGGGTCGATACTTTTTGCTATTGGTCAATTTTCTGCAGCTCAAAGGACCAGTCTAGTTTATGATGCGGTCGTTTATTATAAAAGATTTGATATGATCCATGACACTGTGATGACTTACTCGGTATCATGCATCACGGATATGTATTAAGCCCCCTTTTCTCAGAGCATGGTTTGAATAGATATTTCCCTGCACTTTCCTATATAACCCTGATTCTATCGCGTTTATTCTGCGAAAATAAATTTTGTTTAGTTTGTAGATATTTAATGGGTTGATTGATTGATTGTATGGTGTTTAACACCGTTTTCAATATTATTTAAGTTGTAACGCGGCGGTCAGTGCACCTATCCATGCTTTGTCGGAGTTTTTTCACCAGTGCTCCTCACAATATTCTTTCCAAGCCACTGGATGCTTCCAGAAATAACCGTCGTCAAAACAATAGTCAGCGGTGAGAGAGGAATGAATCCTGTCGCAATGACTATCATCAATCGTCGGAAAGAAATTGGCCTTGTCGTGGATCGAATCAGCGACCCTCTGTTCTTAAGTCCTGTACGCTACCGACTGAGCTACTGCGGTTCGGTACATTTAATTGGAACGATTCAGCTGAAACTTTGTCAAAGATACAGAAACTTTAGACATATATTCGACTGCACGAATGAGCGAAAGGTTATACCTTCACCATACAATCCCGAGTTTCAACGACCCTGAGGAAGAAGCCTTTTGAAAACATTGTGGAAGAAGGAGAAAATGCTGGTAACCAGCATTTTCTCCTTCTCCCACAATGTTTTCTACCCATTCAAAGACAAATTCCATCATTGGAGCAACATTTAAACGGCCGCCTGCAAATGCTTTCAATTTGGACAAGTCTAAGATTCTGGTGTTTGTATGATGGAGAGATGAGTTCAGTTAATATTTTCTATTTCTCCTCACATCGGATTTAGAATTTAATAATTGAATTAATAAAGAACCAGGTAACAGTTTCTTTTCTTTGATAAACATTTAAAGATCAAAATTCTTAATTTTACCTACATAACCTTACTTAAATTTATATTTCGAAACTTTTTAACAACACACTTAGCCCATAGGCACACGTTTATACAGTAAGCAATGACTCCATAGTCTCCAAAATCATACTCCAGAGACTCCAAAGTAAATAATAGACGCAAAAATGTATAGAAAACTCATGAATCACATGAAAGATACTTTCATATCCTTGGAGCAATGTAAAATAAGCATAAACGGAGAATGGAGCAAAAGTAGCAACTCAGCGTATGCAGGAGTAAATGCAAAAATAAACAATTAAATAAGCAAGGTTGCAACAGTTTGGTAAAGAGGTGCAGAATTAACGCTGATACAGAAGAACATGTATACATGCACTGAAGCATTGTATTCCGTCTATACTAGACTGAATAAACAAGCGTTTATGAAATTAACCGACAAGTTTCTTGGCGCTGAACTGCACGTTTCCTGGATAACAATTGCAATAATTACAAAGTACTTTATGTTATACTGCTCAACACTTTCAAAGCACCACTTATTTATACGGTGTAGAACTTTGTTTAAAACTGCACGAAATAACTTCTAGGTCTGTGACTGATTGAATTTGCGTTTATTTATCGTACCCATCGGTTGCCCTTATGGACGACGCCCCCTCAAGGCTGTTAGTATTGTTACGGGGGTTAGTGCAGATACAGGACGAAACTCATCCTAAGTTACGCCTGATATTTTAACGTGCTCGGTGTATAGCACCGTCACACGGGATCTCATATTATTTCCACAATGCTTTTTACCCTTTCAAATCCAACCACACCATTTGAACCACTTTTAACATGTCGTCTGCGAGTGCTTTCAAACTGAATTAGTCTGAAATATTTTCTCCTTTTCCTATATTGTTTTCAAAAACCTTCTTTCTCAGAGTATTTAAAACTTGTATAGTAAAGGATTAATTTAAAGTTTGTAAATGCTTTCAAGATCTACAAGTCTGAAAATTTGTCGTCTGGTAAAAATGTAACTGGTTTTGCTGCGTCAACGAGAACGTGAAAGACACGAAAAGATTTTTCCAACATATTTTGTATCTTAATATCTTTTCCGATAATTTTTCTTTGCAGAAAACCATGGCGCACTAGCTGGAAACATTAGTATTATGGAACGTAATAAACAGCCTCGACATGACAAATCAAGAAAAGAGTTTATACCACATACACGGTCCTCCCACCTCATCACCAGAAATAACAACTTCACAACTCAACAGCAATCCACAACAAACGTCGGTAAACCCCCTCTTGTCCCTCCTGATTCACGTAATAATGGAAGGAAAATCAGTAAAGATACAACTAAATACCGCATAAGTGAAAATAATACCGATAAATACCAATCTATCCCACAGGAAAAATATTCTACAAGACAAAAATCTGCCATACCTGAAGACCGTGTTTCTAAAGATACAACAAAGGCCAACGTTAAAAAACCAAATGGGTACCAAGAATCAGTTTCTGAGAAGCAAAAACAAGTACGCAGTACTGAGGGGAAAGTACAGATGGTTGAAAAACCTTCCAGGCATGGCACTAACACGGCGGATGCAAAAACGTCACAACAACAAACTTATCAGCCACAAACGGGTACAAAATCGGGGAAGATTCCCATTCGGAGATCTGCATCTATTGACGTTGGTGAGTTAAATCGAAAAAAGAAAGGTAGGCGGAGTAAAAAGAAAGGAAACGTTGATAAAGAAACGATAGTGGCGAAGGCAAGGTCTGAGCTGATGAAGAGTGATGCTGGGAGATTAAACAAACGTAGCGGTAGTGTCGGGAATAGACCTACATCCCTGAAACTTTCTCAAAGTAACAGCGCTCAAAACTTCTTCCCCACACCAGTGCCACAAAAAAGGCTGTCGAGGTCGAGTAAAAGTGATCTAGAAAAGCTAAACAGCAGTTCTCGTTTAAATAGTGTCAGCTCTAACCCTGATGTACCTTTCAACGATAAGTCCGCCATTCTTCCGCTCAAACAAAATATACCGTCCATATCCATTGATATTTACGATGATGATGATGATGATGATGACGATTTATTCGATCACGATTTTCCGACAGGAGAGGGATACCGTAAGCACGGCCGGAAGCTGAATTTTCCCAGTTCTCCCTATTTCCGTTTAAAGCCACCTGTGATAAAACGACTATGGGTCCGTATCGTTGGCTTGATACTTTACAGTATCCTGGCATTTATGGTGTTTTGTCCCTTTGTTGTTATTATATTGGTAACGTTACCGGTGTGTATCATAATCAAAACCAGTTTTAAGTGTTGTTCCAGCTGTTGTTGTCGTTTAAACCAAGGTGAAGAATGTTTGTGTTGTGTTTGTGGTCAGCGATTGTCATTAACAGAACGATTCTGGATTCAAAACGAGATGCGAGACCATAATATAGTGCAAAGTTTGATCATCGTCGAGTACGGATTGACCGTGCCTCAAATTATAAACCTAGTAAATAATAGATTGGTGTTAGTAAAAGATAACAGCGGCAATAGACTGTATCCAAGGTTTTCACAGAAAATTGTTCAAACATGTTCAAATTATGTCTGGAAAGACGACAACGATTTCTTCATACATAATCATGTTTTTGCCATGCCAAAAGGTATTGAGTCACTGGAGGACCTTCAGGACTACATCTCGGACAACGCGTCACATGGCATCACTTTTGAGAAGCCACTGTGGGAGCTACACGTGCTAACAGATTTTGGAGATCTTCGAGATACCGTATTGTTGTTCAGAATGCATCCATGTCTGTCTGACGGTGTATCAATGGTCCATGTGTTATACAAGTCATTTGCAGATGTGGACTCTGTCACCACTGTGCCACCATATCTAGGTCGTGAGTCTTGCTTAGATCGTCTAAAGTCTTATTTCTATGGCCCACTGTTTTTATTTAACAAGTTTACATTCTCTAGCAACGATTTCAATCTACTTCACTGCAAACATGTGCATTTATCGGGTAAAAAAGTGATTACGTGGTCAGAACCATTTAGCCTTACAAAGGCCACCAGGATTAAACAAGTGACGCGAAGCACTCTTGGTGAAGTGTTAATGTCTGTGACTGCGGGAAGTATACGGAACTATTTTATACTAAACGGGATATCTCATCCATACGATATTCAATCAAGCATTCCTGTGTATCATTCTACAACCACTTGTCCCTCTGGGGTCACCAACAATGTGATTATGTTAAAGGTGACACTCCCAACAAACACAGAAGGAGTGGTACCAAGGCTTTGGCAAATGAAGGAATTTATGTGCAAACTTCGAGAATCTAGTGTCTTTTCCTTGACGAAACGAATATTCCAGTTATCTCACGGCTTATGTGCGGGTTCCTGCTGGGGCTCGTTTTGGACACGTTTTATGAGAAAATGTACATGTATTATATCGTCACTTCCGGGACCAGAGGTAAACTTGAGACTCTCATCAAAGCAAGTTAAAACTATTTTCTACTGGTTTCCCCCTATACAACAAGTGGCTTTAGCGATTTCCTTTTTCACCTACGGTGACCAGTTACAAATGGCGGTATCAGCAGACAGAGCGGTGTTGCCAAATCCAGAACTCATTGCCAAAGACTTCATTTTCCAGGTTAGTGACTTTTCCCTCATTTCTTGGCAGATTTACAATATCTTTCCTTGGAACAAAATTTCATCCAACTAATTTTATCCTTGAGAATATCATATACGCCTGAATTCGAGCAATGTACTTTTCAAAAGTTGTTTGGCTTTTACTTGACTCAATGCAAAGGCATTAGATTTGAAACCAGGAAATCTGCTGACGATGAATGTCATTGAGAGGTTCCTTAGGAAAGGTACTGCAGAGTCCAAGCCTAAAGCTTTTGAAACTCATGAAAGACATGAATAAGATATCATCTTGAAATGAATGAAATACAGGTATTGTTAAAAGTGACACAAAACACCAGTAAAACATTTTTAGAGGAAATATCAGTTGTTACGCAATCCATATCCTGGAAAAATACAACTAAAGAGGTCACAGTGTTCAGGAGCCTAGCAGCAACGTTTTACATTCAACCTCAAACCAAAATTCCAAGAATAGCCATCCGATTGGCTGAGACAGGCTTATCCAATAAGATTGCTGGTCTTGGAATTTAGAACTGGAACAATGTTTAGAAATGTTAGTGAATATGAACTCTGATTATCACTCCTACTATTTTGATAGACTAACCGAAAGTTTTAGCAAAATAATCTAACCCCCCCACCTTATCACTGTAGTACATTTGGGAATCGCCATAGGGAGAAGTATTTTGCTTTTAGTCCTGAAAGCTAACTCTGGAGGGATAGTATGTAGCAACTGCTATCTAATTTTCGTAGGTGTGGAGGTCAATGGCATATTGATACTTGGACATTAGCCTGATACTTATTATCTAGTCTGCTTGCACTCAGTTTGTTTTGCATCGACCTCTCATTTGAAGTGCCCGGCTGGGTAGCCCAGTGGCTAGCGTATCTGACTCGTTACACGGTGGTCGCTGGTACGATACCCGGTTGAGGCAAAAAATTTTTCCATCTATTTTTCGCTTTCAACCTCTAATGCATATTAGAACAGTAGTCAGTGACTTGGAAAGAAAGTTGTATCAGTACCAGTGTGGGAAAGCCAGGAAACACAAGCTTTGGCGCACTGACCCCTTTGAAGTGACCAATCCTGGAATTTGGAAAAAAAACCCGGTTCTTACTCCTTCAGCTGCCAGGCGCGAGTCAAAGACCTATTGCGGGCAGCGTAGATCAAGATCAGACTGCACAGAACGTGAAGTCTGATCTTGGATCTACACTGTCCGATAAGGAGATATTTTTCACCAAAAAAGTACCCTTGAAAAATCAAAATTTAAGTTTTTAGTATCGGCTTGAAAGTTTCATTACATTTATTTAACAAGTTAAGAGTTAACAACGTTCTTCGCTATCGAAGACAGAGATATTAAGTCACTGTTTTATGCAAGTTTAATTGTATTTTATTTCGGTCAATGGAGACAAGGATCTACTTTTTTTTTGTGCCGTTACATTTAGTTGACGATAAAGCGACTTTCACTTCGGTCGAATATCGTTACAATAGTAAGCTCTAGGCCGGTCGAAAGAGTGTTATGAGCCGTGCTCTGGCAAAAGGGAGCATCTCCGTGGTGCAGTGTAGATGTATCATTTTGTATAACAAAAGACTCAGTCGTAAGGTAGACTGGTCCTATGACCAGTAGCAAAAGGTTTCGACCCAGGTCAGCCTTAGCGGACTGCGCAAGCTGGCCTGGGTCGATTTTGTTTGCAGATGCATTAAACCCCCTTTTCACAATGAATGGCTCAAATTAGATTGACATCTTGTTTTCTTCTCAGTTCGATTTAGAAAGCGGCCAAGTATGCAAATGACGAGGTAATTGAATTGACGTTCTGTTTATATTGCTATTTAGAAGCAAACGACAAATGAGAGATATTGTAAATGATGATTTCTGTCTTCTATAATTTGGCTGTCCTTGGTTATTTTGCTAGCTGGACAAATACATTTGAGCCATGTTCTGTGAAAAGGGGGCTTAGTGTATCTACAAAAAGTTTCGATCAATGTCAGCATGCGCAGGCCGTACACGCTGACCTGGCCCGGAACATTTGCTATTTGTCAATTTTCTGCATGTCAAAGGTGCAGTTTTCCTCACGATTCAGTCGTTTAATACACAAAATGGATTTTATGGATTCATAAATATTATGGTGACTGGCTTGTTATAATGCATCACGACGGATTAAACCCTCTTTTGCATGACACATGATGATATATTAATATTTTAGACTCTTAGGATGCATTGCAGACTACAGATTACATTTGTAGTTCAAATCATGAAATTTGCCTGTGATAGGTACAAGATATTGTATTAAAATAGGAAATGCTGGTTTCTTAAATTTGCTCCCTGACCGCTTTCCCCCTCGCCCTTTCTTTCCCGCGATACCTGCAACAGTAGCATTCTTCAAGGTCGAAAGAAAAAGGGTCGTTTTGTAAAAGTTTACTCGGAGGATTGGCTGTCATGAAAGTGCATCAGAAGTTTTGATTGATTTCATGAGCACCCTGTACTTCTTCTGCACTATTTTACAGGAGGTAATTCAATCACACATAAACAAAGTCGAAACTGTGTTCAGTGGAGACGGTGAATGAATTATTACGTTATGTTGCATTCACTTTTATATGTCCTTAAAAAAAAAGTTACGGGCCGAACGGGTACTTGAGTTTCCAAACTGCCTGTTATTTTCCACAGAACTATTTATTTATCACATAAACTGCCTTGTGTGTAATGTACTACAACCATTACGAATTTTCTTATCCTACACACGTGTGAGAAAAGATTCTGTGACGTCATGTAGGAGCGTTATATGACGTCATTTGTTAAAACATTGTATTCTTGCCCGTTATTTCCAAAAAACAACGTCCGACATAAACTTTCCGGTGTGAAATCAATGATTGTGGTAAATCTTACGTTCGCACTATTTTCATATTTAAAATCAAGTCAGCTTCTTTAGAATTATTTTAAGCTCTGGAAGTGCGTTTATATCAAAGCACTTCGTTGGTCTCATTCATGAATATGTTAGTTTCTCAAAGATCTAAAGAGTTTTCAAGTAATTTTTGAGTTTTCAAGTTGTTGAGCCGAAACATAAAAAATTATGTTATGCTCGTCAGCATGTTACATGCAGGCTGATGCTTATTCGGCTTTTGACGGGGAATGAAAAGGAATTTGAACTCATTGCGAACATTTACCCCTGGTGCGGTAAATCCAAGATCCAGTTTTATTATATACTTTGATATTGTCCCCATGTATTTGCACTGGATGAAAGTATGCAGTATTTTTCCATATTGTATATAGAGGTTATTACACGGCTGATGAGGGCCGGAGAGTGATATCGGCCCGCCACCTTGATATCTGCCCCGAGGGCTTTAGCCCGAGGGCAGATTTCGAGGTGGAGGGCCGATATCACTCTCCGGCCCTCATCAGCCGTGTAATAACCTGTTTATTACATTCATGGATCAATTGCTCGATTTTTTTTGGTTTTCTAATATGTTTAAACACTTAAAACAAAAGCATTCTTGTCTTCATTCGACACAACTTTTTTCCGCGGGTAAACGTCACGTTCATGACGTCATTCACCATCACTATCGTAGAGCTGCATATATGTGCAGTATCTAGGACGTTTTAAATAAACAGTTCTTCATGTTTGTTCATTGTTAAACAGGTGTTGCCATTATTGTTTCTCCGATCTAAATATTCAATTTTGTGTGATACGGATCAAAACTGAGAAACAGGATAAATAGAATAGATGGTTAGTGCTTCGAATTATGAAACTTAATCAAGCTCGGTTCACCCGGCTCAATGGATAAAATTCGTAGAAGTACTAGCCTATAGACACTACGCATTGCCTGATAAGTTTCCCAATCCAAGACAACAATCTATTCTCAATTTATCGGGTCTTTGTTTGTTTAACGATTCAACATTGACTGTAGTTCTGAAGATGTGTCCGCTAGCGATTGACGGACCGATTCAGCCATTTTTTTTCAAAATGGATGTTTTGAGAACGTAAGTTTACGAGCGAGTGTTCTGTTGCTATAGATTTAGAACAAATATCTTGTCAACGGGCAGGATATCAGATACCAATCCGTTGCCCCGCCATATCTGCCCTCGCGTGACACTGATATTACACCATTTTCAGTGGAAAATGTTACTATTATTAGTAACAGAATGTAATAAACTTTGATATTACATACTTTAGAGCTTTTTTCACGTGCGTTGCTAAGTACGGAACTATTTTAAAACCCGCCATTTCTCTAAAAATCAAAATATGACGGCCGCCATTATCAAAAATTTTATTGTTAGACATCACATTTTACGAACTTTGCAATGCATAGTACTTAATTAAAATATGAAAAATAGGCAGAATGTTTGCTTCCCGAATAACAGTCACTACAGAGTTATGAAAAATTTGTCTATCGAACATGTTTATCGACGATGAAATATTTAAGCGATGAAAAAGGATCCTCGGTCGCCATCTTGTTTGTTTACATACCTTTAGCAACGGTGACGTCATCAAAAGCCAAAATAAAAAATTCCGCGAAAGCACGGTATGTCAACGAAACAGATTTCTCGTCGCTTTTTGAATAAATAAGACTGTTTTTAAAAAGATAAATCAACGAATTCGATGAAAATACTGTTAAATCACGGGAAATTATGCAAACAATATCAAAGTATATAATAAAAAGGTTATTGCACTTGTATGGGGTTATATGGTGTTGAACTCGTTCTTTTGGCGTAGTTGCCCTCGCAAACTCGGGCAACTATACCAAAAGAACTCGTTCAACACAATATATCCCCATACAAGTGCAATAACCTATAATATACTTCACTATAATACGGTTTAACCCTTAGGATACAAAGCGCGACTTACTGACCTTTTGCAGACAGTGTAGATCAAGATCAGATTGCACAGAACGTGCAGTCTGATCTTTGATCTACACTGTCCGATAAGGAGATTTTTCTCTCACAAATATATCTGAAGTAGATCAAGCATTATTTGGTTTTTACAATCGGCTTGAAAGTTTCATTTAACTTACTTAGCAGGATAAGTGTTAACGCCAGACCTTTGACGTAAAGGACACCAAAACTGAGAATAAACGCGTGTTAAACACCTCCAACGCCTATAAAAATAGGCCAGAGATCTATAAAAACGAGACTTTTACGTCAAACCATGCAAATTCAGTTAGCATTTTTTTGGACAACGTTTTTGTCTGCAGAACCCGAGAGCTACGTCTTTCTCTGTTTTCCCTAAACTCTTTTAGTGCCAGATATATAAACTCGGTAACTTTGAAAGGCTGCAAATAAAACCCACTAAAAACCAGGGCCCGGTTTCACGAAAGAACTTAAGTCTCTTATTTTACTCAACTCTACTTACGGTCCCAGGTTCTGACTTAGGTTTAGTTCGTTATTTGAGACCCATTCCACCAACATCAACAGACTTAATGTAACATCCTCAAATCCAAAGTTGATACAACGTTTCATACTCAACTCAGCAAAATAATGGACTTAAATCTCTTAATTGATTTAAGTCCATTTATTTTGCTTAGTTGAGTCTGAAAAATAGTGTCAGCTCAGGATTTGAGAACGTCACTACAGTTTGTTAATGTTACTGAAATGCGTGTGAATTTCACGTTCTGTGTGGTCTGATCACGTTCTGTGCTGTCTGACCTTGATCAGTGCCATTGGCCAAAGCTTCTGTTTTTGCCCATGGCACTGGAGAACTGACTTTAGATTTTCACTGTAAGTGAAGTTGAACTTTTATTCAAAAACTGTTCATAGCAATATGTGCTCTTATGATTTGAGACATGCTCTGTGAAAGGGGGCTTAATGCATCTGCAAAAAGTATCGACCCAGCTCAGCCTGCGCAGTCCGCGTAGCTGACCTGGTCCGAAACTTTTTGCTATCGGTCAAAATTCTGTATGTCAAAGGCCCAGTCTATTTCATGATTCAGTCGGTTGTTGGACAAAGTGTATTTTATGGATCCCTAATGATATCTTGCTTAGTACAGTGTATTAGGAAGATGCTTTAAGCCCCACTTTTACAAGAGCATGCCTCATTTATATTATTCTTGGACGTATGGAGATTTCCTGGCCTCCTGAAAATAATGCAGCAACAATTCTGATTGCTCCTATCAGCAATGCAAGATTGTTGCAGCCAATGATTTGATACAATAGAATATTTACATGTTCCAGTTATCAAAATCTCCCTGTACTCATAATAAATTTTAGCAATGCGTTAGTCCTACGTCGGCCTGGGCCCCCAACAAAAATATAAGAGGGACGAAAGTTTATTGAATCGGAACAAACATAAAATTCATAGGCATTTAATGCTGGGTTAGAATGCGTGCACTGCGAAAAATTTCCATATGTTTTCTAACGAGAGAAGAGATGTGTTTTTTTTTTTCTTGTACCCTAAGTAAAGCAGATTTGTATTGACGTCAGAGCTGTAACATCAGACGCCATCGGTGTGCTGTGTGAATGGAATACCTGTAAGATATACTCGTTTGACATTGGCTGGAATGTCAAGGGTATGGTTTGGGATTAGCAGAAAATAAATACTGTAATAACGTTGCAACAAATACTCATTGCGAAGTTATTTATGCAATACTGTGCAGCTGAATTGTGTAAGACATTGTTTCAGGCCACATTCTTTTGTCAAAACGTCAGTATTTATGTTGATTTCCTTATTCGGCGTAGCTGAATGTGCTTGCTTTTGACCTACTTCTCTGTACTGATAAAAGATGAATATATGGTAATTTGCGATTGGTCAAAAATATGAATATGTTTATTCGGCCGGCCCCTGCTGGCATATTTGCTGGCACATTTATATAACAACTTTTTACAAGCGTTACTACCGCTAATATCCAAGGCTTTGATTCAAACCACAGCAAATTAATGTAATAGAGAATGGTCCTTTCTTGTTCTATTTGGAAATTCAATATTTCATAGGCGTTTCGAAATGACCAAGTACCACTTTTCAACAAAAGTCGCGCTTAGCAGCCTAAGGGGTAACAATATCTGTTTGTGTAATTTTTTCCGGCCTCCACTATGGATAGAATTGACGATCTTCAATAAGTGCAAAGACCTATTTCATACGTCATAGATCAAAACACTCGTCACAACTCGGCCGATTCCGTATCTACATCTAGCTTCGTCTGTAGCGTGGGGGTTTCTGTTTTGAAATACTGTCAGTCACATGACACTTAAACATGACGGCACCCAGTAAATCGATTAGCAACGGTAAAAAAAAAAACCATTGTGATTAGCAACCTGTCGCTGAAAAATTGCAACGGAATTGATAGACCAAGTTTTTCCAAAATGTTTTCTACCCTTTCTTAGACAAAATCTATCATTTGAGCCACATATAGTCTGTCTTCTGCAAATACTTTTGATTTGAAAGTGGACAAAATTTGTTGTATGGGAAAGGTTTAAGTGTCTAAAAACGGCAAGCAAAATATTTGCTATACAGCTATATAAGTGGAAATTTTTGCGACGTGGAAATTTTGCGATTTAGCGAATTTGAAATTTTCTGTTCGCGTATTATACTACAAGTATACTAACAAATAACAAGTGCCTTGAATTCGCAAACGTATTCGTACGCAAAATGTCCGTAATCGGTAGTCCGTAAATTTTTCGACACGCGTATATACCCACGTATAAAGTAGCTGTGAAAAAATCATGGAAATGCATTCGCATAAAAATAGCACTACAAATCCTAATGCAAACAGACATTTCACAAAAAGCACGTTAATGTAAAAATATTTCGTATAGAACTGAATTCTTTTCCCTTCTGTGTTTAACGCTTGTCCTGCTAAATAAGTTAAATAAATCTCTCAAACTGACAGTAAAAACCCGAATAATTCTATTTAAAACTTACGTGTAAGACAAAAAAAAATATCTCCTTATCGAACAGTGTAGATCAAAGATCAGACTGCACTGAGTCTCGCTTGGCAGCCTTAGGTTTAATCTGATATCACTTAGGTGTGGAAAAAAAATGCAGCAGCGAGGATTGAACTGTAAGTTGTAATAGGGAATGACGGTATCTGCCAAACAATGGAAACAGGCCAATAACGTTGAGAGTTTTTACTCGAAACAAATAACAGTTCCATACCAGATAATTGGTAGTGGTATTTGTTTCTAGATTGAAGGGATTGTATATCAATTGTAATTGTTTAATTAATAAAAAAAAAAAAATAATAATAATAATAATAATAATAATATTATTATTATTATTAATGATAATAATATTTATTATTATTCTTAGAATTTTTTTTCTTCTTCTTTTTCTGCTTCTTCATCTTCTTCTTCTTAATCTTCTCCTTATTATTGTTTCATTATTTTGGTGATAATGATGATAATGATTAACTTTTTACCACACAATCCCGACTTTTAACGACCTTGTAAGAGAAGGCTTTTGAAAACATGGTGCGAAAAGGAGAAAATGCTAGAAATCAGCATTTTCTGCTTTTCCCACGATTTTTTCTACCCTTCCATGGATAGAAATCATCATTAGAGTTGCATCTAATATTTGTCGTCTGCATATGCTTCCAATTTGGCCAAGTCCCAAATTTGGTCGTTTTGTGAAGTTTTAAGTGAATAATTGACTGGAATAGTCACTGTTTCACTGAGCTTGCCTTACAAGGATGCGCCAATATATTTTGACCGATCACATCTGAGTAATGTGTGCAAAAGTCCAATCCTCTTTGAGCCTCATTCTTTTAACCCATTAGCCGCTATATAAATGAAACAAATATTTTCCATTGAATAATAAAGACCGAAACATTGCGATTTCAAAGTTATGTCACCGGGAAAGAAATAACGTATGAGACAGTGTAGATCCAAGATCAGACAGCACGATTTTTACAGTCTGATATTGATCTACACTGTCCACAAAAGCTGCCCAAATCGCGCTTAGCAGCCTGAGCATTAAGCCTAAGCTTCTTCAGCGTTTTTAGATTGGTTTTCTTGCCTTGGGTGACATTAGTACCTTTTGCCGGCAACTTTGACCAGAACGTGAAGTCTGGTCGTGGTTTTTCACTGCACGGTGTTTGGGTAATGTCTTTTAGCAAGGGAATATCTCCATTTGCAGTGGAATTATATATTCAGCGCTGAAAAAAAAAAAACAGAAAAGAAAGGCTACATCATAGCAAATTCAAAGGAGTGCCGTAACCCTTAACTCTTTCACTACTGAATAAATAAACTGTTTCTTCTCAAAGGCTAAAAATACATTTCCTCTTTATGATCAAGAGACAGTTCGGTCATAGTAAAGAATATAGCAGTGGGCAGTGTAGATCAGAGATCAGACTGCACGTTCTGTGCAGTCTGATCTTGATCTACACTGTCCACAAAAGCTTCTTGGGTCGTCTACTGTATAGAAAGAGTTGGGCTGCTAAGTGAATTAAATTTAAGATTTCCAGCCAATGGTGAAACCTCATAGTTTACGATTTGAGAGTTTTGCTTGTCGGAGAAAGCTCACTGTATCAGACAGTGTAGATCCAAGATCAGACTGCATGTACTGTGCAGTCTGATCTTGATCTACACTGTCCGCAAAAGGTCAGTGAGTCTCGCTTACCGGCCTAAGAGTTAAAGAACGCGCTTCTGCAAACAGACAGGCATTGTTTCTAAGGGGGGGGGGGGGTTATTCCGACATTTGTTGGCATATAATGATTTACAGATGTGGTTCATAAACCACGTGCACTGCACTTAGCCCAAAACCAGTTGTTCACTCTAATTAATAGACAATTATACACATCTTTATACAATCAGAAGTACGAGTAATAGGCCACGATACAAACCAGTGCCCCGTCACAACTTCTTAGATTGGTTGTGAAATGAGCACGCTTTGAGATACTTGGGTGTTGGAAAAAAGTAGTTTCTTTGTAAGATATTATATATAAATATAAGCCATGTTCTGCAAAAAGGGGGCTGGATGTATCTTCGTGATGCATGATACCAAGCAAGTCATTACCGGTACATTATGCAACCATAAAATCCATTTTGTCTGACAACCAGCTGATTCCCTAGGTAGACTGATCCTTTGACATGCAGAAAATTCACCTACAGCAAAACGTTTGACCCAGGTCAGCCTGCGCGGACTACGCTCCGCAGGCTGACCTAGGCCGATACTTTTTAGATAGGCATTAGTACCCTTTTCACAGAGCATGGTCCACTGAGATACCAAACCTTGTCTTGGCAATAAAAATCTTGGGACGGTACTGACCAATCATTCTGAATTTCATTCCTAATCTAATTTTAAAATTTAAAAGTAACACAATTTCTGATTGGCTAAACCAATTTTGTCACTTTGCTATTTAAAAAATTCTTGAGATTAAAAACAAGAATAAATATTTTTTGACAGTGCGGAAGCAGATATATCGCTCGACTTTCGTGGTGTTTTGGCGCACAGCATTTATGACTCGAACAATTGAATTCGTCTTTGAATTCATTGTACTGGAGTTTAACGCCGTTAAAACAGTTCATTAGGTCATATCACGGCGGTCAGTGCCCCTACGCATGAGTCCTGGCTTTCTCACATTGGTACTGACACAACTTTCTTTCCAAGTCACTGACTACTTTTCTCACATGCGTCAGAGGTGATAGGTAGGAAATAGCTGGAAAGAAAGTTTGCCTCAACCGGGTATCGAACTCGCAACCATTGTTTTTGAAAGATCACAGAACATTGCAGGGAAACGAGAAAATGCTGAGTTTAACAAAAATAGTTTTGAAGCACCGGCCTCGGATTTTTTGGTATCTGGAAGGTTCGCTGGTTCGATCCCCGGCTGGGCCAATCTCCTTTCGAGGACTGATGACAATCATTGCGACAGGATTCATTCCGCTCTCGCCGCTGATCATTGTTTCGACGATGACTATGTGGGAAAGCAGCCAGTGGCTTGGAAAGAATATTGTGCGGTGTACTGGTAAAAGAAACTCCAGGAAAGCATGGATAGATGCCCTGACTGCCGCAATATAACTGAAATAATGTTGAAAAGGGCGTTAAACACCATACAATCAATCAAACAAACTGGTATTTGGAAGCAATGAGCATGTTTTACAATGCCCCGGTTTACAGGTAGGTATAACGGTCTATAGATAGATTTAACGCTATATGAATGAAAATTTGGAGTCTCATTCAGACAGCGATAAAAACATTTAGAATGAAAATTCGACTGCAGTCTTTATCAGCACGATGCCAAGATAATAAGTAAGAGTTCTATTAAAATGTTTCAATTTTAGATCCACAAAAACAAGAAGATGCAACATATAAAGGTTTGGGGTGCATGTAAATATTTCTTTCATCGTTATCCTGCTAAATAAGTGGACTGAAACTTTCAAGCCGACAGAGAAACACTCAAACTTTAGTATTTCAAAGGTATTTATGGGAAAAGATATCTCGGTATTGGACAGCGAATTTGCAAGTGGAAGACAAGCACAGTGTACTGTCTAGACTCTCAGTGCTTCAATTTTATAGGCATCATCTTATAACTTTTTTGTGTGGTACTGCATGGCTCTGTGGTAAAACCGGCTCGATCTTTAGGTAAAATGGCCCTTTGTCATTTTGTCATGCAGAAAACTGACTTATCGCAAAAGGTTTTGAAAACATTATGTGAATAGGAGAAAATGCTGATACAAGCATTTTGTCCTTTTTTCCACAATCTTTCCTATCTTTTCTGCCCTTTCAAAAACAAGTCTCATTATCTGAGTCATATTCATTTCAAGAGCTTTCATTTTGGACAAGTGTAAAATCTTGTTGTTGAGTAAAATAGTTAATATACGAATAAATGTGGCAGACAATTTCTCTTTTTTTTACAACACAAATTTGTCAAGAGGTCTATACATAGAAGAAAATTGTCGTCTGTATCTTGCTTTGACTGAAACATCTGTTTACTTTGATTTCAATAGTCTGTTTGAAAACGAAAAACAAGTTTCCATTCACCAATCAAAGTACTGAGACTATTATAGAAGGTAACGGTAGAAATTTGCTAGCGAAGAGGTTTTAACAGTGGATCATTTCATTAAAAAGTTCGTTTATCTGACGGTTGACAACACTTTTTTTTTCTGAAATTGACAGCATTATTTCATGACTTTTTACCGTCATAAAAACGTGTATCTAAGCGCTATGCGTGCAGTTTAAGCTGATAGGAAAGTTGTATGGGGTGTAATTACAGCGGTTTTCGATGTTTTTCGAATGGCATGGGTGTTTTTTTTTGGGGGGGGGGGGATTCTCTTACCTAATCTTCCGCGATGTAGACTTATAAACTAGGCCATGTCATTACCTTCGAAAAACCGTCTTTCCTTCTTCATCTCCACGTGCTTTCAAAAACAAGAGGATGCAGAATGAGAGCGAAGGAATGTAATGAACAATTGTACAGAAATATAAAACAGATTTGAAACTATAAACGCGTAATAATGACTTTTGTAGTACCGATTTGCCGTGTAGGGGACAAATTTAGCACAGTTTACTGTATAGAATGCTTCTGTTTTATTGGCTTCATTTTACAACATGCTTTTTATGCGAACTGGAGGAATCCTCTGATTACCTGTATAGCAATTTAAAATGAATCTAAAACTTTCAGACACGAAATCATTGAGCCATGATCTGGGAAAAGGGGGCTTAATGCATTTCAAGATGCATTCTACCATGCAAGTCATCACATTATTATGGATCCATAAAATCAATTTTATCAAACAATTGACTGATTCATGAGGTACACCGGTCCTTTGACAGACAGAAATTGACAAATAGCAAAATGTCTCGGCCCAGATCAGCCTGCGCGGACTGCGCAGGCTGACCTGGGTCGATACTTTTTGCAGATGCATTAAGCCCCCTTTTCATAGAGCACAGCCCTTTATTATAGGATGAATCTAAAACTGTAAGGCACGAAATAATTACTTTTCTTGCCGATTTACAAATTCGTAGACAAATTTAGCACACTTTACTGTTTATAATGCTACAGTTTTAATTCACATCATCTTAAAACCTGGTTCTTCATGCCAAGTGAAGGAATTAGATGATTATTTTCGCAGAATGACAGAATAATTTTAAAACTATAAACACGTTATAACGACTTTTCTTGACGATTTGTTGGGAGTTCTACAATTTTATAGACATCCACTTACAACATGCTTTTATTGCGAGTTGAAAATAGAAAACCTCCAACGCTTTGGTTTGATTGATTGATTGTATGGTGTTTAACGCCGTTTTCAACATTATTTCAGTTATATCGCGGCGGCCAGTGCACCTATCCATGCTTTACTGGATTTTCTTTTACCAGTTCTCCGCATAATATTCTTTTCAAGCCACTGGCTGTTTTTCCACATAAATATCATCGAAACAATGGTCAGCGGTGAGAGAGGAATGAATCCTGTCGCATTGACTATCAGCATTCTTCGGAAAGAAATTTGCCTAGCCGGGGATCAAACCAGCGACCTCCTGTTTTGAAGTCCTGTACGCTACCGACTAAGCTACCGGGGCTCGGCCCAGCGTTTTGGACCGAGGCTATTTTGGAAGTTGTTACTGACTGTGTGAATAAAGATGATACTAAACGGGTTATTCAGTCTGATCGTGGATCTACACTGTAAGATTTTTTTGTGAGAACATTTGACAGAAAATGCACTGAAACAGTATAACTTTGTCCTTTTTTAAGAACCGTCTCAAAATATTCTATTCGCTTATTCACTTGTTTTGTACTCAATTTTTGATAACATGGACATGGTTAGCCAACTGTTGCAATTTCATGGTTTTACTGGTCAGAATATATCAGACAGTGCTTGCCCTGTACCACACAATCCCGAGGTTTAACGACACTGAGAGAGATGGCTGTTGAAAACATTGTGGGTAAAGGAAAATTGCTGGTAACCAGAATTTTCTTCTTTTCAACAATATTTTAAACCCTATCAATGACACGAATCATTTTTTGAGCTACATTTGATTTGTTTTTCTGGAAATCCTTGGAATTTGGTTGAGTCCAAATTTTCTAACATTTTGTAAATGGTTAAATCAAGACTGCACTGATCAGACGGTACGCCTTGTGCAGTCTTGTTCTGACCTTCTTTAACGTCCCATTTGCGGTCAAAGTAAGCAAAGGGGGTGTTAAAATGCATTTGAATGTAAAGTATACACTTTCAAAGTTTGGAAATTATTTTGAAAATGACAATCTCTTATTGCACGGTCGGTCCAAGTGGCACTCACTAGCAGGAAAAATAAATTTTCAAATCAGGTGAAAAGTAAAAAAAAGATAGAGCTACCTGTCAACTTTTGATCTACTTTTAGAATTAATCTTTCTTTCAGCGACTAACTCTTTAACCGACCGTACATTAACAGATTGTCGCTTTCACAATAATTTCCATAGTTTTAAATGGTATAATTTTAAATTGAATTGCATTTTAATCATAATCCTGCTAAGTAAGTTAAGTAAAACTTTCAAGTCGATAGTCAAAACACGAATAGTGTTATTTCAAACTTTTTTTTTTTAGAAAAAAATATCTTCCGATTGGACAGAGTAGATCCAAGATCAGACAGCACGTCCTGTGCAGTCTGATCTTGATCTATTATGTCCGTAACCGGTCAGTGAGTCGACCTTAGCAGCGTAAGGGTTAACACCCAAATTGTTTATTTTTGGCTGCTACTGGGCTTTTAATTTACCCCTCTCTTTTTTTGTAAGTCTTTAATGTAACCGCCATCTACTTTTGCTACCTTTTTCGCTATACTCTTTCAACATGATTATCTGCCTGAAAACTTGTTTTTATATAAAATTTGGCATTCACTGATAATGATGTCATTAATTTACGATAAAACCAAGCGAAGCATTGATTCTAAAGCCAACCCTGTAAACTAGGAACTACCTGCGTACGCTTCCTAATCAGATCGCAATCTCTCGGATAAAAAAAGATCACTGACTGATAAAGCAGTTTCGATTATTGACTTAAATCTTTACAAAGACAGCAGAATTAAGCCGAATGCTGCTGAGTGGGCTAGCTGACATTTTGCGAACATTGTAGATCAAGATCAGACTGCACAGAAACTGCAGTCTGATCTTGGATCTACTCTGTCCGACAAGGAGATATCTTTCCGAACACAAAATGAATGAAACAGCAAAATATGCATTTTTACAACTGGCTTAATTAACAGTTCCAATTCACTTACTTAGCAGGGTATGGGTTAAGACTTGTCCAAATTGAAAGCATTTGCAGACGACAAATTAAATGTAGCTCAATATATGATTTCAGCCTGTAGAATGGTAGAAAACATTGTGGAGAAAGCAGAAAAGGCTGGTTTACCAGCATTTCCTGTTTTTCCCATGATGTTTGCAAACAGCATTTCTACTCGGGTTCGGTAAATCTTGGTTAACTCTTTACCATGCAACAGCATTTTAGACTTGTCCAACTTGAAAACATTAGCAGACGACATTTGAAATTGGACCCAAAAACTAAATTTTATCTCTGACAGGGTAGAATCCATTACTAAGAAATGAAAATTACTAGTAACCAGCATGTCCTCTTTTTTCCTCAATGTTTTCAGAAGCCTTTCTCCTGAGAATCTTTAAAACACGTAATTGTTTGGTAAAGGGTTAGCTCTTTACCACATCCCCCAAATTTAGACACGTCCAAACTGAAAGCACTTGCTGACAATAACTCAAATGTGGCTTAAATGGTGGTATTTGTCTTTAATACGGTAGAAAACCAGCAATTTCTCCTTCTTAAACAATGATTTCAAAAGCCTTCCCTCTGAGAATCGTTAAAACACGGGTTTGTTTGGTATAGGGTTACGCACCATGTTTGTATTCCAGCAGACAAGTAACAGATGCTTTCGTCATACATCATTATCTATGTCTTTGTTTTTCCCTTCGCACTTTGATTTCACCTGTCATCCAATAATATTGCGTCGCAACTGATGGAACTTTCTTTTTTTTTATTTTACCCTCGGACTAGAGAAATATGTGGATGCGATCTTTCCAATTGCACTAATCTATTATTAAACTTAAACCAAAGAATTGCCTGTTTTAACGACCCTTAGGAATAGGGCTTTTGAAGACATTATGGGAAAGGAGAAAACCAGCATTTTTTTTCCTTTAGCCACATCGTTTTTTTACCCTTTAAAAAAAAAATTCTATTTTTAGAATTGAATTTAAATATGTGTATCGATTTTTTTGAGTTTTGGCAAGTCTGAAATTTTGTCCCCGGTAAAGACTATAAATACAACCAATTTCAACAACCCTGAGAAAGAAAGCCTTTGAAAACATAGTGGGAAAAGGAGAAAATGCTGGTAACCAGCATTTTCTTCATTTCCCACAATGTTTTCTACTCAATAAAAGACAAGTTTTATCACCCGAGCCACCTTTGATATGTCGTCTTCAAACACTTCAAACACTTTCAGTTTTGATAAATCTTACCCAACTTGAGCCTTGCTCTGAGAAAAGGCTAACATGGGTCGAAACTTTTGCCATTTATAAATTTTCTGCATGTCAAACGACCATTCTTTCCCCCAGATGTAGTAGATTTTTAGACTAAATGGATTTTATGGATCCATAATTATGTGATGATTTACTTGGTATACAGCACTACGGCGATGCATTGAATTCCCTTTTGCCGGAGCATGGTTTAATTATTATATTTTTTTCTTCCAGATGCAAAGCCTGTACGACCTACTTGCACACAGACGTATACCGGGCGAGCACGTTAACAAGAAGGTAGATCTGGCCTTGCTGAATAATGAGATTCGTCCCGAGGAGTCGGCCGAACAGGTAACTGTAATTGTTTGGCATGTCGTTGCCGAGCCCCAATAGGTCAGTCGGTAGCGTGTAGGACTTGAGAACAGGGATCTTGGGTTCGATCCCTGGCTCGGCCAATTTCCTTCCGAGGATTGATATTAGTCATTGCAATAGGATTTATTCCTTATTCCTGTCCCCTCATTTTCTCGACGCTGGTTATGTGGGAAGGCAGCCAGTGGCTTGGAAAGAAAATTGTGCGGAGTACTGGTTAAAGAGACTCCAGGAAAGCATGGATAGGTGCACTGGCCGCTGCGATATAACTGAAATAATGTTGAAATTGGCATTAAATACCATTTTCCATGCTTTCCTGGAGTTTCTTAACCAGTACTAAGCACAACACGATTACTGAGTCAATGGTAAGTTTCGCAAAGGAAGAAAGTCGGAAAAAAGCTAAAGAACAAGAAAGAGAGGTAACTTAGGTTGACTGACTAGTGGTTTTCACCGTTCTCAACCATAATTCAGTTATATTATGGCGGCCAGTACACCTGTCTATGCTTTCCTGGAGTTTTTTCACCAGTATTAAGTATAAAACTATTACTGAGCCAATGCTAAGTTTTGCAGAGGAAGAAAGTTGGAAAAAAAGCTAAAAACGAAAGAAGGGTAAATTTGATTGTTTGACTAATCTTTTGCACTGTTCTCAACTAAAATTAAGTTATGTTGTGGCGATCAGTGCACATTTCCACACTTTCCTGGAGTTACATTACCAGTTTTGAGTATAACACTAAATTACTCAGCCAGTGGTAGGTTTTGCACATGTAGAAATTCGTGAAAAAAAAGCTAAATAACTAGAGAGAGAGAGAGAGAGAGAGAGAGAGAGAGAGAGAGAGAGAGCGATATGAAGTCTGTTGAAATCATTTGCGTCTGTGCTCGGAAAGATATATTTGGTCGGGGCTAGATTTGAACTCCCAGTCTCGTAGTTATCAGCCTGCATCCCGCCTCGTGTCACCACAGAACCGTCGGAGATGGGCATATCACGTATTTACCTTGTTACAGCTTTCTAGCCAGTCTGATCGTCGATCTTCGCCGTCCGCAACTCGATTTTAAACCAAATCAAAAAAAGCTTTTCATCATTAGTTAGCCTAGGTCAAAGCGCTAATAATTTCTTAATCACTTCTTACCATTGTCTACACGAGTTGCCATGGCTGCTGCGACTGAATGCGGCTTCGAATTCAACCCTCATTAATTCCTGATTTAGCCCCTTTTGACTTCAATCTGTTCCCAAAGCTGAAAACTAACCTTCCTTGTAAGCAGTTCATAAGCAATAAAGGTGTCAAAGATGCAGTAAATGAGTACTTTGGGGACCAGAGTGAAGACTTCTATTTTGAAGGCATGAGCGAACTAGAACAGCGATGGACAAAGTGCATCAAGATGAAGGGAGATTATATTGAAAAGTAATGGCCAGCTGTTTATTCCTGGGTATTCCGAAGTACAAGACACCAAGAACATTTTGATCGTACTAACATATCTGCATTTCAAGCGTGTAAATAATTGGCTGCACACTTAAGAAATTATTAGATAGGATGCATTATATATTGAATGACCTCGTACATGTCTATGGAAACAAACTGTCAAACAGTTCCGTGATTTTCGTAAACGTAACGTCAGAATATATAAAAGGTAAAAATAATCATACTGAGACCCAGGCCTCGCTGGTCCCGGGGGTGATAAAAAACAGTTGAGCAATGCATGGAAAAGCCCTGTGTGGAAGAATGATCGATAATTATCTTTTGACTTCTTTGAAATCAGTAACTGAAAACTACATATAAGCTTTGCCCTGTGAAAAGGGGGCTTAATGCATCTGCAAAAAGTATCGACCCAGGTCAGCCTGCGCGGAATGCGCAGGCTGACAAGGACCGAAACTTTTCGCTGTTGGTCAAATTTTTACATATCAAAGGACCAGTCTATCTCCAGATCAGATCGGTTATAGACAAAATGGATTTTATTGATCCATAATTATATAAATACTTGCTTGGTATAATGGATTACGGATATGTATTAAGCCCCCTTTTGTCAGAGCATGGCTCATAATATTCAGTACGTAAGGCAATCAACTCCACAGGAACATCCTGTTCTATACGATAGTAGTTTACTCAGCTTCGGTTCCCGCTGCTTTGATCGGCAGAAAATGTGATCAATTAGACTATATAGAACAAATACAAGTGAGCCGTGCTTTATGAAAAAGGGGGTTTATTGCATCTTCCTCAGGCTAGTCGTTGGAAAATATTGATCCAATTTGTCTAAAGACCGGTTGAATCATCAGGTAGAACTGCCCTTTGACATGCAGAAAACTTACAAACTGCAAAACGTTTCGACCCATGTCAGTCAGCCTGGACCGCGCAGGCTGACATGAGTCGATACTTTTTGCGAATGCATCAAACCACTATTTCATAGGGCATGGCTTAAATAGTTATAGGACCAGCATACCTAGCTATCCATAACTCATACAGCTCAATTTCCTACTGAATGCGTTTTTGGCGGTCCGTCCGCCTGTCCTCTTCTCCGTGATAATAGCTCTTTCTGCATACTTTTTTCTACATCAATCTAAAATGAAGCCTTAAAGATACATCTACACCCGTTTTCACCCAGTTTTAACCAGTTTTATCCTTTATCAAACTATAAACATTCTTGTATCTTCGTGCCAAATGTTGCCCCTGAAGGCTGCAAGGTTGCACAGATTACGACGGATAGAAAATGCATTTCATGTTTTGGAGGCCTTCAAAGCAATCGCTGTTGTCATTTCCGGTTTTAAATGAGGACAAATCTCTTGAGTTCTTCTATTCCTTACACCATATATATTGGTAATTTATTTCTGTATATACAGCTGAACCATTTTACAGAGTTTCAAGTTTAAACAGCGTTTTTTTTTTTCTCAAATCTGATCGATGTGATCTTTCAAGTTGATCAGATATGGAAAAGGCCAAGAGAAATCGATCGTTACGGTCGTACACGGAACATGTCGAAGTTTAGCCAGCGACAACAGTCGGATTTAGTCCGTCTTATCGTACCATAACTCTTTCACTACCAATGGCACCTTGGATATAATTCAGCGGGCGATCAAGATCAGACTGCACAGAACGTGCTGTCAGGGTCTGTATTCACCTACCATTTTAAAGAACATTCATTGTCTTATTCCCCAAAATTTTCTAAATTTGAAAGTAACACAGCTTCTGATTGGCGGAGCCATGTGTGTTTCTTTCAAATTCAGAATATGGAGAATGAGATCAAGAATGTTTTTAAGAATAGTTTGTGAATACGGACACTGATCTTGGATCTACACTGTCCCCTATCTTATGTTAAATCTGTACCAGTCATCAGCAACTACAGTTGACATCTATTTTTTGACTGAAACATAGGAATTGTTTGGTTGGTTGCGAAAGAGTTAATCCTGTACCACACAACAAAATTTTAGACTGGTCCAAATTAAAAGCATCTTCAGACAAAAAATTCAGTGTTGCTAAAAAGATGATTTCTGTCTGTGAAATGAAATAAAACATTGTGGGAAAAGGAGAAAATGATGGTAACCATCATTTTCTCCTTTTCCCACAATTTTTCCCCCACAAAGCCTTCATCTTCGGGGTCGTTAAAACTAGGGATTGTGTGGAAAAGGATTAAAAATGAACATTTAGTATCCGAGTACGAAGCCATTCTAATTTTTTACAGTTACAAAAGAAGATGATGGCAATACATCAGGAGATTCAGAACTTAAAACATAAACTCGACGGAACGAAGTTCGGCGAGGCCGAGGTCAGTCTGAAAATTATGAAAAAGATTGAAGCCATGAAGGAACAGTTCAGAGAACTATTGGTTGAGGTCAGGCAAAGGAAAGCAGCCGAAGCAGAGCTTGCCATAACTATTTCAGAAGATGATAGCACGGTATGTATACAAGCCGGGAACATTGTTAAATAAATGAGCCATGCTCTGTGAAAAGGGGGCTTAATGCATCTGCAAAAAGTATCGGCCGTGTCAGCCTGTGCAGTCCGCGCAGGCTGACATGGGCCGAAACTTTTTGTTATCTTCAAATTTTCTGTATGTCAAAGGATCATTCTACCATGTAATTTAGTCGATTGTTAGACAAAATGGGTTATAGGGGAGGGGGACCTTGTTATGCGATGAGTTGGTTTGTAAACTACAGCGTACAGATGCATTAACCCTTTTTCCGCACAATGCCGACTTTTAACGCCCCTCAGAAAGTAGCCTTTTAAAAACACTGTTGGAAAAGGAGAAAATGCTGGTTACCAGTATTTTCTCCTTTTCCCACAATGTTTCCTACCCTGTCAAAGAATAAATGCACCATTTGAGCCTCAATAAAATTGTCGTCTGCAAACGCTTACAATGTGGACAAGGCTAAAATTTTGTCGTCTGGAAAAGGGTTAAATCCGTTTTGTCAGAGCATGGCGCAATTTCTTACGAAAAGATATCGGCCTGTGTTTGTCTTCGTCCTCAAGTCTAAATGCTGTTGTTATTCTGTACTCCAACACTTGACATTTAGTTAGTTGAGAAGTGTTGGAATGTAGAATATAGCATTAAAGAGTACTTGCAGTCCACGATTATCATTACCATTTAGAAGGTGTCTCTTTTTCCTACTTTCAAAATGATTTCCAACTTTATGTACACAGGTATTAAACCGTTTGATTACTGTTTAACAGTTTTGAAGCAGGTTGCTTAAGACTTATTTTCAAAAAGATTGCTAGGGCACTGAAAAAAGTATGTTACGCGTTCCATTGTATACAATAAAAAAAATATTCCTCTGTAATGTTAAAAAAAAATGCTGTTGACTAAAATATCAGGTTCCACAATGGAACTGAAAACGTTTACAAAAGTAATGGTTGATTGGTTGGTTGTATTGGAGTTTACTGCCGTTTTAACCGCTTTGGTCATATCACGGGGATCAGTGCACCTACGCATGTGTTCTCTTGCTATCTTACACCAGTATGACACAACTTTCTTTCCAATTCACTGACTACTTTTCTCTCATGCATCAGAGGTGAGACGCGAAAAATCGCCGGAAATAAAGTTTGCCTCGATTGGGTATCGAACTCACAACCACCAGGTCAAGAGTCGGCTAACCACTGAGCAACCCGGCCGGGCTACCAAAGCAATGACGAAAAGGTTTACGACATGGCATTGACCAATAAACCAGAAGTCCAAACTCATCTTAATATACTATGTAGCTTCACTAATCATCATTTTACTTGATATAGCGGTGACAGAGCATTTTGTGTTCCGATTTACAAACAAAAGCTTCTGATCTTGGACTTTGCTAAAATACAACTTTAACGAAAGGTATTTGATGACACAGTTGCATGTCTGTGTTTTTGCATTTTTTTCTGGTAGGAAGACGATGACGAATTTGAACTTCCTCGACGACCGTTCAGGCGCAGGGCGATGTCTGTGTCGTCACGTTTGTCAACTACGTCAGTATCATCCACGGTGCGCCCTCTAGCGGCGACTCCAACACCAGCCGTTACACCGGACTACAGTCCAGACTCCCCGCTTATATCTCATCTTGAAAAAAAGGTAAGTAGAGGGAAATAAAGTTAAAAAAAAAAAAGAGTTTCTTTTTTCACTTCTTTAATATAACAATACACGACACGAATAGCTTTTTTTTTCCAACAACGAAGAAAAAGATTAGGCAGCAAAGACTGAATTCTTATAAATATGATCAAAGAGAGTATTGAGCAGGGATTGTTTGTTAAGGTATAGAATAATTGAAAAGTTACAACCAATTTATGTGCAATTTTTGTGACGAACGAACTATTGACTCGTTACATGATATATTCTCTCTTCCACAATTTTTTTTCGGCGTAGCTGAATGTACTGGCTTTTGACCTACTTTTTTGTACTGATAACATATGAATAAATAGAGATTTGTGACTGGTCAAAAATGTAGCCATGTTTATTCTAAGGACCCTTGCCTATATGCTGGCAAATTTACGCCGTCTATCTTTTTTAAAGATATTTCTTGTTTCAAGATGGTTTGCAGCAAGGCAGACATACCAAGGAGTATACAGAAAACACTAGAGAGAAAGTTGGTTTAACAAATTTTTTGATGTACAATACCTTTTCATCCGGTTTTTACCAATGTAATACAAATACATGAGCAATGCTCTGTCAAAAAGGAGGCTTAATGCATATCCGTGATGCATTACACCAGGCACGTCATCACATAATTATGGATCCATAAAAATCCATTCTGTCTAATAATCGGCCGAATCTGCAAGTAGTGTAAAATCCATTGACAGGCAGAAAATTTATAAATAGCAAAAAGTATCGGCATGGGTCAGTACTTTTTGCAGACGTATTAATTCCCCCTTTCACAGAGATTGTATTGATTGATTGTACGGTGTTAAACGCCGTTTTCAACATTATTTCAGTTATACCGCGGCGGCCAGTGCACCGATCCATGCTTTCCTGGAGTCTCTTTTATCAGTACTCCGCACAATTTTCTTTCCAAGCCACTTGCTGCTTCCCCATATAACCATCGTCGAGACAATGGTTAGCGGCGAGAGAGGAATGAATCCTGTTGCAATGACTATCATCAATCCTCGGAAATAAATTGGCCGAACCAGAGATCGAACCCACGACCCCTTGTTCTCAGGTCCTGCACGCTACCGACTGAGCAACCGGGGCTCAGCCCCTTTTCACAGAGAACGGCTCACATGTATCATTTTTCTAAACAGCTTTATCTCTCTTATATTCTACAGTCATCTCACCAGAGGTACAGCTCCGATTCCCGGTCACCAGCCATGAGGCCATTTTCAAGTCTTCGCACCAACAGAAAACAAACTATGCACGAATTTGAAATCCTAGAATATCAGTACTCGCCCTCCATGGAGAGGCGCTATAAAACGAAACATTGATTTTTTTTTGTAACAATCAGTTGCCGACCGCCTTTTTCAATTAGCTTTAAATTATTATATTCTTTGAAGTTGACATATAAAAAAAGTAAAAATGGTCAATAGCTTGTTACATTACATGAAACAAAATACAACCTATGCACGAATTACAAATACTAGAATACCTAACGCTTCCACTTGAGATCAAAGCATTCATCACGTCATGTTGCTATTATCTGTAGGCCGATCAACCTTTACCGTACAGTATATGGCCTTTTATAAGTCCCCCTGAAATAAATAACTTCTGAAACATTGAAGGAAAATGAGCGTTTGCGAGTTAGATAATATGTGACAGAAAACAACCAATGCAAAAATTTCATATGCTTGAATAGCAATAAAACACTTTCGTGGAGAGGGGCTACATAACAACGAAATGATTTTTTTTTTGATAACCAACTGTCGTCAGCAAGTGCTTTGACAATGGGAGACAAAAGGCAGTTACTTCCCTTTATAGCTCTCCAAAACTTACTAGGTCCTGAATAAGGTATTACTTGGTTTTCACCCTTGATATCCTTTGCACTATTTATGAATGTTCAGGTTGAAATACCTCCTTCAAAATTTATCAAGCCACAAATTCGATCTATTTGATGCATTTCACTGATAATGGTGTGTGAAATTCGATTGCAAATATTATGAAGACCTTACGTATGCGCCTACATCATAAGTCAAATTATAATAATCGCAACATATCCTTGTAGAACAAAGATAAAAACAAAGGAAATCAAATAAAAGGATATAGTCGCAATTTGGTTATCTTGGTTTTAATTTAACAAGGGGGATAACTTGAATTTCACTCTCCTCCAATTATCAAATAATTGCTGGCGTTCTACGTCCTCTAGTAGCAAGAAAGGATTTTTTGTGTGAAAATGAACAATTCCTTCTTGCAAGAAAACGTTCCTCTTCCCTCAATATCATGGTTAAAAGAGGAGCATCATTCAATTGCTTTACCTTCATCTTGTTTCAACCCTTAGGCTGCTAGGCACGACCCACTGACCTTTTGCGGACAGTATAGATTAAGATCAGACTGCACAGAACGTACAGTGTGATCTTGGATCTACACTCTCCGATCAGAAGATTTTTTTTCTCCTAAAAAGTAGTTTTAAATAGCATTATTCTGGTTTTTACTATTGGCTTGAAAGTTTTGTATAACTTATTTAGCATGATAAGGGTTAATCAGTGATACTTGTAGGATGGAACACATAATAAGTGTTTATCGAGACACCACATAATTATTCTTATGACAGTACCTGTTGTAAAAAACATGCAATTTCAAAGACATATCACACCTCTTCGAGAACTGGATGAATATATGAAAAATAACCTGTAAAGCACTCAACATCATTATCATTTAAGTACATGTACTTTTTGCGGACAGTACACATAAAGATCAGACTTCACCATGCCTAAAAAATAATGTCTATAATAAGAATATACCACCTAATACGGATTTCAGCATACTTTTCCCACCACACATTCACAAAGATACCGCACAGACTTTACGCTATGTGATTCGAAGAGGGCTTGGAATGAGGCAAACCATTCGGGTTTGGTCCCAAAATCGACTTAAAGCAACACTTCTTTTTAGTTTTGTAAACATATAATTATCCTAATGATAGTTTTGGTTATATAAACATGCAGTTTTATGGCCACATCACACTGCTTCGAGAACTGGTAGACTCGATGGATGACAAGAAATCCGTAAAGTACATTTTATTAGTACGTTGCTTTTGTGGATAGTGTACATAGATTTTAGCCTTTACAATACCAAGAAAGTCATGTTTATAATAAGAATGTACCACCCTTTATGGATTTTGTAACATTTTTTAGCTCCACTGGCCGAAGGCCAGCGGGCTTATGTCATGGCCTGTTGTCCGTCGTGCGTCCGTCCGTCCGTCCGTCCGTCCGTGCGTCCGTCCGTCCGTCCGTGCGTTAACTTTTTTTTAAAACGTCTTCTTCTCTGAAACTACCCATCCAATTTTGATGAAACTTCACAGAAATGATCCTGCCATGGTCCTCTTCAGAATTTCTTGAAAGAATTTAATTCCTTCAAAAACTCTGGTTGCCATGGCAACAAAACTGAAAAATTTTGAAAATCTTTGAAAATCTTCTTGTCTGAAACCGTAAGGCCAAGGGCTACCAAATTTGGCATGTAGCTTTATCTAGTGGACCTCTACCAAGTTTCTTCAATTTATAGCCCTGGGGTCAAAATTGGCCCCGCCCCGGGGGTCACAAGTTTTACATGGGCTTATTTAGGGAGAACTTTAAAATTCCTCTTCTACCTAGCCATAGGGCCTAGAGCTACCAAATTTGGCATGTAGCGTTATCTAGTGGACCTCTGCCAAGATTGTTCAAATTATAGCCCTGGGGTCAAATTAGGCCCTGCCCGGGGGTAACAAGTTTTACATGGGCTTATATAACAAGTTTTACATGGGCTTATATAGGGAGAACTTTAAAATTCTTCTTTGACCTAGCCATGGGGCCTAGGGCTACCAAATTTTGCATGTGGCTTTATCTAGTGGGCCTCTACCAAGAGTGCCCAAATTATAGCCCTTGGGTCAAATTTGACCCCACCCCGGGGGTCACAAGTTTTACATGGGCTTATTTAGGGAAAACTTTAGAAATCTCCCTGTACCTAGCCGTAAGGCCTAGGGCTACCAAATTTTGCATGTGGCTTTATCTAGTGGGTCTCTACCAAGAGTGCTTAAATTATAGCCCTGGGGTCAAAATTGGCCCTGCCCCGGGAGTCACAAGTTTTACATGGGCTTATGTAGAGAAAACTTAAGAAATCTCCCTGTACTTATTCATAAAGCGTAGGGCTACCAAATTTCGCATGTAGCTATATCTAAAGGCCCTTCACCAAGAGTGCGTAAATTATAGCCCTAGGGGGGAATTTGATTCACCCCGAGGGGTCAGAAGTTTTACATGGGCTTATATAGTGAAATCTTTAGAAATCTTCTTGTTACTAACCATATGAACTAGGGCTACCAATTTTAGTCCTGTTTCAGGGGTCTTATGTTCAAAACCAATTGGCCAAGTATTGTAATGTTTGGCATGTAGTGATTTTACGTATTAGCCAGTGGAGCGATACAGGGCCATCATGGCCCTCTTGTTCTACCATGTAGTCATATAGACACAGAGCAGCCTATAATTTTTATCGCACGGTTTTTCTTGTTCCAGGATTCTTTCAACAGTTTAATTGGCTTATTTTCTGTTTGTGTGTTTACGAACTTCACAGAAAACATATTTATTACTAAAATCATGATAAGTAGGAAAGCAAAAAAGATGTGTTTTTTTTGTAGAGTTACAACGAAATATAGATAATTGGTTTAATCCCCCGCACGAAAACTACTCGAATTGCATATAAAAGCGGCACACCAAAAACTTCTTAATTCTGGGCAGGAATTGGTCAGCACTGGTTGATTGAGAACAATATAAATCTAAAATAAGACTGCTAAGAACACGTAATCTGATCTTGAATCAACTTCATTGGTTTTACAGACCGAAACGGCTTTAAATCACAAGTCTCCGGTCTACTTTGTCACGGAGGTAGGACATATTTTATTCATATAAGAGTCCAAATGTTAAACAGGAGAGAAACCCAAGACACAATCCCATTTCGATATTGTGCGTGATGCATGACCAAAACTAGCAAATAAAACCTCTTCTATGCAATTTTAAAATTCGATTTATTGACCAGATATATTAATTAGTTCTATTCTAGAATTGTTGCGGGGCTAAAGGATCCCTTCCGAAATGATTATATCATGCAAATGACTTTTTTCTTCTCATCTTACCTCAGAATACTTCCGAAAACATTCTGGCTGAAGGAAATAATTGTAAACAACGAATTATTTTGCAATATTTTTTTTGTATTTTGTATTATACCTTAATTCGCGATGATTATTAATATCTGGTCTGTTCCAACGTCTTCTGCAATATATGTTCCGGGAGATAATGAGTATTTTTTAGTAGCGATGACATTCTTTCTAAGACATGCTTCTGTGGGATAAAAAACGAGCCATGCTCTGTGAAAAAGGGGCTAAATGAATCTACAAAAAGGGTCGAAAATTTGTATTATTGTTATATTTCTGCTTGACAAAGGACCAGTTTACCTCAAGATTCAGTCAGTGGTTACACAAAGTGGATGTTGTAGATCCATAACTATGTGATGTCTTGCTTGGTATGATGCATCGTTGAGATGCGTTATTTCTCTTTTATCCAGAACACGGCTCCAATGTAAATCCTGACAGTCAAACAGACCGAGGTGACCAATAACAGTCTAGCCATGTAACGTTCTTGAATAAACTAACAATACACGTTACAAGCAATTTCTTCCTTTTTAAAATTATGCTTTAACGATCACGTACTCTATAAAGCATATCAAGACCTCTATCTATGCATATTCGACCTGAACTGATTATCATACGGATTATTCTGGGCGTTCATAGACATAACTAGTACACATGACAGGGAAATGAATTACTTTACGTAAAGGAATTTATCTAGTTAGACTGAAAATATTGCAGGAAAAGGGTCATCTGCTTTAACCCCTTACCACACAATTTCAACCGCTCTGGGGAAACATTTTGGGAAAAGGAGAAAATGCTGTTAACCAGCATTTTCTCCTTTTCCCACAATGTTTTCAACCCTATCAAAGACAGAAATCATCATTTGAGCTACATCAACTTTGTCGTCGGCAAACACTTTCAATTTGGTCCATTTCAAAATTTTCTCGTTTAGTACAGGGTTAAACATAAAAATACCTTTTTTTGCTGTTGAACTATTAAAGGGGCTTGAAAAACGTGGCGTTTTGTATGGTGTTTAGTTGAGTATTATATAGCAATAATTTATATTCAGGTTTATTAATGGTAAGATGGTTAAAGATACATCGTTACAGGCAGAGAAAAAAAAGTTGTTAAAACTTGATAGTGTGCAGAATGCCTCAGAATTTGGTTAGCTACATGTAAACAAAGATAAATTACCAATATACGAGTGTAAGGGATAGAGAAACTCAAAGAATTCGTCCTCATTTAAATCCGGAATCGACAACAGTGATTTCTTTGAAGTGATTTCCAGTAAATGAAATGCATTTTCTATCCGTCGTAATCTGTGAAACCTTGCAACCGTCAGAGGCAACATTTGGCTTGAAGATGCAAGAATGATTATAGTTTCATATACTAAAGATAAAATAGGTTAAAAACTGACTGAAAACGATTATAGATGTATCTTTTATAGGTTTTTAATTTCCCAAGTCTTCCTATTTGCGTTGTTTTGTTATATTTTGAACTATTATACGAGTGTTACTGACAAGAATTAAAGAGACTGAGTTAAAGCTGTATTTGTTTTTCTGTTTGTAAACCTGCGAATGATGTTGAGAGTATTTTCTTATAAGCTACTTTGTTGTGTCACCTTTACCGAAAGACTAAATTTGATAACCGTCCAAACTGAATGCTAATGCAGACATTTTTAAATTTGCTCCCATGATAAGAATTTTTCTTTGAAAAGGGATGTAAACAAAGTGGAAAAATTAGAAAGTGCTGGTTAATAGTATTTGCCCTTTTCCAAAAATGTTTTCAAGAGCCTTCTTTTCTTCGGTCTGTATTCATCAACCATTCTTTACTTCTGTCCGTATTCATCAACCATTCTTTACTTCGGTCTGTATTCATCAACCATTCTTTACTTCGGTCTGTATTCATCAACCATTCTTTACTTCGGTCTGTATTCATCAACCAATCTTTACTTCGGTCTGTATTCATCAACCATTCTTTACTTCGGTCTGTATTCAACAACCATTCTTTACTTCGGTTTGTATTCATCAACCATTCTTTACTTCGGTCTGTATTCATCAACCATTCTTTACTTCGGTCTGTATTCATCAACCATTCTTTACTTCGGTCTGTATTCATAAACCATTCTTTTGAACATTCTTAGTCTTATTCTCAAAATGTTTCTATGAAAGTAACACATATTTTAATTGGCTAAACCAAACGGGTTAGCCTATCAGAAATTGTGCCACTTTCTAAATCTAGAATTAGACTAAGAATGTTCTTAAGAATGGTTGGTGAATAGGAAAATGTGATTGTATGAAAAATAGTTACGCTGCTTGAAGTGTACCGAAGTTTATCATTGCGGTTTGAGCACTGTTCTGCAAGAGGGTAACGGTGCTTAAAGAGTACCGATATTTACCAAAATGGTCATTGCACTATGCTCAGCGATGTGTAGGATGTTACCAAGAACTGAACAGTGTAAATCAAGATCAGATCAGACAGCACATTTGTAGCTGTGGCAGCCATCTTGTTAAGCAGGTAACCAGCACTTTTAGTATACCTATCAATGAATTCCTGGAGTTTCTTTTAACATCGCAACATCACCTTTTCCAAGCCATTTGCTGCTTTCCCACATAAACATCGGTAAACAATGTTCTTATGTCAGACTGGAATGAATGCTGCCGCAATAACTATTATAAATTCTCGGACGAGTCTGGCATAGCTGGGACTCGAGCTCAAGACTCTTAGATGACTAGCTCTATACCTTATATTGATTGATTGTATGGTGTTTAACGCCGTGTTCAACTTTCTTTCAGTTATATCGCGGCGGACAGTGTCCCTATCTATGCATTCCTAGACCAGTACTTCGCAAAATATTCTTTCCAAACCACTGGTTAAGCATTGTCGAAACAATGGTCAGCGGTGAGAGAGAAATAAATCCTGTCGCAGTAACTATCATCAATCCTCCGAACGAAATTAGCCCAGCCGGGGTTTCGAACCAGCGACCCAGTGTTCTCAAGTCCTCTACGCTACCGATTGCTCTACCGGGGCTCAGCTGTGTGCGTTATGGACCGAACCACCGGGCTAGAAAACAAAGAAAAGAACAGTTCATGGTTAAAAAAAGGAAATAATACACAAGAAAGTCAATTTTCTTTTTGTTTATTATTTTATTATTTGGTTTTTTTACATTTTACCACATTTAGATGTTTTTATTTTTAAGTATGTTTGTTTATTTATAAAAATATATATTTTAAGTCTTTAAATCCCTAAAAAACTACCATTCATTCTCCCCATTCTTTCCTTTTATTGTAGAACTATCTGCAACGTTCTTGTTGTTAGCGTAACATACCCACGCTGTCACTTTTGAGAATAAGGTATACTAAATGACAAAAAAAAGAAGTAACTTTGTATTTTACGTTAATAAAACACTCTGTGCATGTTTTCTTTCTCTGAATCTTTAATCATTTACATATACAATTTTAGGTGTTTTAGGGTAATTTTATGTACTGTGTACAGTCAGGTCAGAGTTCAATAAGATTGCTTTTGAACACGTTCTGTCGACTATACTTTTCACCAAACAACAAAAATTTCAAGGTGGAGGCTCTTGCAAACGACAAATGAAACATTGTTAAAAATTTGTTTATCCCCAAAAGGATGGAAAACATAGCTGGAAAAGGAGACAATGCTGGTTACCAGCGTTGTCTCCTTTTCCAGCTATGTTTTCAAAATGCTTCTTCAGGCTCAGTAACACATGGGATTGTTTAGTAAAGGATAAAAAATTCAAGAAATGATTGAGTGGTTCACTAAATATCATTAAACAGTCCAACTTTTAACTTTTCTTTTTAAATTTATGGGTTTTTTTTAATGGCGTATCGACTACTGGAGTTATTAGCTGCATGTTAAGATTACAGTTCTCATATTTTACTTCAGATATAATGGCAAAGTATTTTAAATAAAATGCTATTTCACATCAATGACATTTCAAAAAAAAAATCTTATAAAATGTATTCACAAATACTTATTTGTACCATTGTAAAAAAATATAAGTCAGACTTAAAAGAACCTTTTTAAATTCTCCTGTGTACACGACTGTACTTAAGTGTATTGGTTCAAATGCCAGGAGATCTGTCTCACTCACTTTACTCTTTAAGCACTAATTGACTTTTTGTCAATACCAAACTACAATTTTTTTGACTCATGTCATTATTGCAGATTTAAATAATCAAATGTGGCTCGAATGGTGGAATTTGTCTGTGAAAAAGTAATAGGGTTGAAGCTACTGATAAGATAAAAAAACTGTGCAAGTTTCACAGAAATCTGACCACAAATGCAGACTTTATTGTGTAAACAAGAAATGGAAATGTTCAACTTGAAATGGCTACTTTTCCCATACTTTTTGTTGGATTTCTTTTCAAAATCAATAGGGTTGAAGCTTTTGATGAGATGAACAAACAATGTAAGTTTGAAAATCTGACCGAAAATGCAGACTTTATTGCGTAAACAAGAAAAAGACTAACAGACGGACGGACAGACGGACGGACGACAGAAACCACGCAATAACATAAGCTCTGCTGGCTTTCAGCCAGTACAGCTAAAAATTAACATTCATACTTACATAACACAAGCCCGCTTCTGATAAACTATTTGTTTTCAGTTCAGCAATCAGCCACCTCAAGACATTGTCATAAAATACATATAAACACAAGAAGGCCATGATGGCCCTGTATCGCTCCACTGGCTTTTTAACCCTTTACAACGCAAATCGAAGTGTTAATGACCCTGAAAGAGAAGGCTTTCAAAAACATCGTGAGAAAAGGACAACATGTTGTCAGCCAGTATTTTCTCCTTTTCCCACAAAGTTTCCTAACCTATCAAAGACAGAAATAGTCATTTAAGCTACATTCAATTTATCTTTTTGCAATGGCTTTAAACTTGGTACAGTAAAAAAAAATTGTCATTTCTTAAAGAGTAAAATTAACGTATCATGCGCTTAATTGGCATTGACAGACATACAGCATAAAAAGTCTGTATGGTAATAAACTTACTTTGAAAACATAACCTCCACCCCGCCCGCCAAACAAAAACAGTCATATCTTTTTAAATGCAAAGATAATGTCAGTGAATACAAGCAGGTTTATTCATTAGCATGAAAGGTAAAGTTCTGAAAAAATTTGAGTGATAGAAACCTTACTTTAAATTAAACATTCCATTCATTTGAGCATACCCATTAGCATCAAAATAAATCACTCTCCCTTAAAACAGAACATTTCCTCTCCAAAAAACTTGAATACCAAACTCCAATAATGTAGAAGTGTAGTTCATAATCAAGGGAGGTAAACAGTAACAAACTTTATCTTGTATAACAGGAGTTATTTCCCTTGATTACTATTTTAAATTTCAGTCACTATATAAGCCCATGTTAAACTTGTGATCTCCGGGGCAGAGCCAATTTTGTCCCCAGGGCTATAGTATGAAATAATTTGATAGAGGTCCATTAGATAAAGCTACATGCCAAATTTGGTAGCCCTGGGCCTTATGGTTTCAGACAAGAAGATTTTCAAAGATGTTCAATTTTTTTCAGTTTTGTTGCCATGGCAACCAGAGTTTTTGAAGGAATCAAATTCTTTCAAGAAATTCTAAAGAGGACCATGGCAGGATCATTTCTGTGAAGTTTCATCAAATTTGGATAGGTAGTTTCAGAGAAGAAGTTTTAAAAAAAAGTTAATGCACGGACGGACGGACAGATGGACCGACGCACGCACGACGGACACCAGGCCATGACATAAGCCCGCTGGCCTTCGGCCAGTGGAGCTAACAAATACATGTAACTATATACAACAATTTAACAACATTAAATGCAAAATTAATTGACAAACAAACGAACCATACTCAGTTAAAGGGGCACAAATCATTTAGTAAAACTTTCCTTTTATCAAACAGTGTCCAAAATAACATTTAGTGTCCTAAATAACATTTTTAACTATTTACCAAACAACATAATTGTAGATTTTTCCAAAGTAAAATCATTGACAGACAACAAACCACATTGTCAATTGACCAAATTTGTCTGAAAAAAAATTGTGGGAAGAGAAGAACAAACCAGGTTACCACTATTTGCTACTTTTATCACCGATGTTTTGCAAAACCTTCCTTGAGTTGTTATGACACTGGATTGTTTGATAAAATGTTCAACGAAATTCACAGTTCCTGTTTAACTGAGTATGGAGTGAGCATATCATATCACAGTCATCGTAACAGGGCCAATCAGGTTTGATAACAGTTTATGGAAGAAGGTCACCAGCATTTCAGTGTAATGATCATGTACTGATTGGCTCAGACAACAAACTACTTTAGCCAATCAGATGACAAGTCATGGAATTTAAAATTAGCCATGAATTCGAAATCTGTTCTTTAACACTGAACAAGTTCAAAGCTACACAAATAAATGATTGCCCTCTCTTTTAACCTACCTCATACAATCTCAATTTTTATTGACCGTAAGAAAGAAAGCTTTTTGAAAACATTATAAGAAAAGGAGAAAATGATGGTAACCAGCAGTTTCTCCTTCTTCCTCATTATGTTTTAACTCTTAAAACTGTAATCCCATCGTTTGAGATTTGATGTCTTCGAATGCCTCAGGGTCACAAAAACTGGGATCATTTGATAAAAGGTTAACCCGTAAAGCACCTTTCACGGCTATCATTGCCTTTGCAATCAGTGTAGATCAAGATCAGACTGCACAAAACATGCAGTCTGATCTTTGATCTACCCTGTCAGCTTTGCTGAAACACTACAGACAAAAGCAACCATGGAATTTCAATTATATGGGTAGTATTTCTATGATGAAAATGTCCAAACGGCTTATTTGGAGCTCTAGGGGTTAAAATACAACATGTTTTCTCTTTGAGATCTACAGTACTGTACATAACTGACTAGAATATTATAATCTCCCTCCACCCCATGCCTTCTCGACGTCTGGCATCTTTGGATAATGCAGCATGCAATATGGGCGTAACATTAAAGTACTGTTAATGACACAGTGATATAGTGATTGATAGAAAATTTACTCTCACCCTTTACCACACGACAACATTTTACACTTGTCCAAATTAAAAGCACTCGCAGACAACAAATTAAATATAACTAAAATAATTGGATTTGCCTTTGAAAGGTTAGAAAACATTGTGGGAATAGGAGAAAATGCTGGTTACGAGCATTTTCTCCATTTCCCATAATGTTTTTAAAATGAGTTGTTTATAAGGTCGTAAAAAGTTGGGACTGTGTGGCAAAGGATTAATTTGGTGAAAATATATGATAACATCAGTTTATCTTTGTTTACACTTCACCTTTTCTTTTGGTCATTAGTCTATATCTTTACATGTACATTTATGATAATCAAAAATTCAAAAATGATGTATTTTCATAATTATGTCAATTTGACATTCTTTTTGAAACTTAACCTTTATCTTGCTACATAACTAAAATAAAATTTTCAGGTTGATAGTAAAAACCCTAATATTGCTATTTCAAAAATATTTCGGGGGAATAACATCTCCTTCTCGGACAGTGTAGATCCAAGATCTTGATCTACACTGTCCGCAAAAGGTCAGTAAGTCGCACGTAGCACGTTAAGGGTTAAGAACATAGCCTTGCGTATGAACAGCTCTTTCAACAAGTTGCGAAAAAACATATGTCGTCATTTCACTGCCAGACAACTCTTATTTCACACTCACTAAAATTAACGTACAGACTATTGATCGGCTAGTTTATACCGTATTGTTTGAAAGGTAGCTTTCTGTCTTCACTATCACAGAAGTTTAATTCATATTCGAAGGTTTATGAATACAACTTTGCTGTAGTGACGAGTACCGAAATTTGAACCTTCCAAATCTTTGTATGCACATCCTTCCTAGTAAACCATCCTCTCTGTACGCAGCGAATGAGCTTATTGAAAGACAGCATTCCGTGATGAACAACGCTTTCTGGAGATTCAGGCCCGTATAAGCTGGGTAAGGTACATGGAAATCAGTCTCGTATTAATGTTTGTGTTCTTCCACCGTAGAACAGCACAAACAATACAGGACAAATTTCCATATACCTTACTCGAAATATGCCTTGACTGTACCACTGATGACCAATCGACACAGCGGGCACTTGGTCAGGGCTGGAGCGCATCTAGGACAGCTGACCATATGACCACAAGGCAAGAATATCACATTAGCTACGTCATCCAGGCATATTTTACACATCTGGTTTTCTTTCAATCGCTGATTCTCTTCATACAGTTTGTTGACTTCCTCTGTAAAGGGAAAAAAAAAAAACAATTTAACCCTTAACTGCATAATCCCTTGTTTAATGACTACGAGAACTAAATTTGTAATGTTGGTATCTAGCGTTTTCTCCTTTTCTCGCAATGTTTTCTACCCTTTTAAAGACAAATACCAGAGTCCAGAGTTTTCCCTGACCCCTGTGTCTTTGAAACTGGATCCCAGAATATTCTGAATGTCCCCTAAAATTAAGATGTTTGCTGTGCTGAGTACTGGTAAAAGAGACTCCAGGAAAGCACAGATAGGTGCACTGGCCATCACGATATAGCTGAAATAATGTTGAAAACAGCGTTAAACACCATACAATCAATCAATCAATCATAAAACTGTCTCCCATTTCTGCAAGTTTACAGAACACCTGTTGTCCTTCTGAATTAATCTTCACCACACAATCCTGACTTTTAATGACCCTGAGAAAGTAGCCTTTTGAAAACATTGTGGGAAAAGGAGAAAATGCTGGTAACCAGCATTTTCTCCTTTTCCCACAATATTTTCCACACTTCCCTAAAAAATTCAATTTTAGAGCCATATTCACTGTCTGCAAAATGCTTTCAGTTCACACTTGTATAAAATTTTGTTGGTTGCTAAAGAGATGAATAGGACCTAGCATAGGTTGGTGTTTGAGATAAAATTTTATTAAACGAGTCTAGGAAAAATGTAATTAAGCCAGCCTTTGGCAGCTTTATAACATTTTTTCTTAACGAGTTTAATATAATTTTATCTCAAACACCAATGAATGTCAGATTCTTTTTATCAAATAACAGTGTTTCACAAATTATAGATCTAGATATGAAGATGCAAAACATCTATAAATGCATCCGCGGTAATATCAATAAAACCTATTCACTTCTATGAAATAGATGTAAAATGACGTCAAAAAAGATGTCACAAAATTGTGATATCAAATGTGTTTAAGATATGAAAATTTGTGCAGGGTACTGCCTACTTCATTCAACTTGATCCTGACCATAATGTTGAATATGTAAGTAGGTATATAAATAAAACTCCGAATATTATTCGGAAAGATATGTATACATGCGAAGGTACTTATATACACAGGTACGTAATTTAACCCTTAGCCTACTAAGCATGACTCAAGGCACTTTTGCAGTTAGTGTAGATCAAGATCAGACTGCACAGAAAGTGCAATCTGATCATGGATCTACAATGACTGACGAGAAGATCCCGCTCCCCCCAATAACTTTGAAATTGCAATATCTGCTTGTTGTACTATTGACTGAAAAGTTTCAATTAACTTATTTAGTAGGCTCAGGGTTAATTCGTGCATACCATGCGAAATATTTCCACGACCATTCGGGACATATGCCGAGCAATGCCAAGGGTAAAAATAGAATATTAATTTATGTAAACAATGTTGACCTGGGTCAGGTTAAATGAAGTAGGTAATATGTTACACTGAAAACAAGGCAGGTTATGTGATAAAACTGTTGTCAGAACCCTGTAGAGGAAATAAGTAAAATTCACACCTGGATCTTCCTCCTCATCGCTACACTCCTGGCTGTTACAACAATCAATCGCACTGGGAGTTACGTCCTGGCCACCCACTGCCTCACCGCCGTCTGTTTCTTCCTGTTCCAGGATGATTGTTAAAATATCTGCAGCTTTGAAATCTATTCCACCTGCAAAAAAAAGTTTATATTCTAGAATTTTAATCCATTACCAAACAACAAAGTCTGAACTTTTTTGAAATGAAAAGCTTTTGTAGACAATAAACTCTCTATCTCATTCCATAGATAAGCCATGCTCAGTGAAAATGGGGGCTTATTGCATCTGCAAAAAGTAAGGACCAAGGCCAACCTGCGCAGTCCATGCAGGTAACCTGGGTTGACACTTTTTGCTACTCATCAATTCTATACATGTCAAAGGACATCTGAACCTCATTCAGTTTGCTGTTATACAAAATGGATTTTATGGATCCAAAATAATGTAATGACTTACTTAGTATCATACATCATGGGGATGCATTAAGTCCCCCTTTGCCAGAGTGTGCTTCAAATAAATTACATACCATTATTGTTTTTCTGGTAAAGTTTGATGGCTTTTAGAACAGTATCACTTGAATATCCAAACTCTAGACAACTTTGAGCAGCCACAGACTTAATAAGTTGGTTATCTGATACTTTTTCTACTGGTTTCTGAAATTTTAAAATCATTTTAGCAATTAAAGGTACATCTATAGTATACACACTTTCAGCCAGTTTTTAACCCATTTTATCTTTATTCTATTTAACTATAATCATTCTGGTAACTTCATGTCAAATGTTGCCCCTGATGGTTGCAAGATTGCATAGATTATGACCGACAGAAAATGCATTTCATTTTCTTGGAGCCATCAAAGAAATCAAAGTTTGACTTTTATATAAATATTTATCCCTTACACCATATACATGTATATTTGTAGTTTATCTATGTTTACACAGCTGACTAAATTTTTAAACATTCTACAGTCTATTAAAGTTTTACAGAATTTTTTCCTCTCTGGCTGTAAGGATGCATCTTTAACCAAACAATCCAGTGTTTTAATCCTTTACTACACAATCACGAGTTTTAACGACACTCAAGAAGAAGCCTTTTGGTATCCAGCATTTTCTCACTTTCCCACAGTGTCTTCTACCCTGTCAAAGACAAATTCCATCATTTGCGCTATGTATGAACTGGCATCTGCAAATGCTTTCAATTTTGACAGGTCTACATTTTTGTTTTGTTTTTGTTAAAAAGTACTATTCAGAGTAACAGGAGCGGGGGTCAACTTTGGGTGCCGTTCATTGGCCCAAACATTCGGTGTGAGTACTGGTGTAGTTTGCAGGTAGCAGAATCAAGAGAGACTGGTATAATTTGCATCAACTTCTTTCTCAATCGATAAAATATAAATATGTTTAAAGTAAGATTATTGGCAAATAAAATACTCAGAATACAATACCTGGACTTTCATTGAGGCTCCATCAGGTTCTGGCTTTTCACCTCGCCCCACACAGTCAATATACTTTTGACCTTTGACCAGAATGACATGGGAGCATTTGGGGTACCATTTAGCATGCTCCTCCCAGGGGTCGTCCCCAGCTTCCCAGTTTCTTAACCCGCCCCCACAATAGTAACATCTGACGCTGTCACCAACGCCTGTTGAAATCAGTAAAGAACATCAAAGTTGGTATCAAGATATAGGGGATATTTGCTTATTTTGGTGAATGATCGAAATTTATTTCATTCAGTGAAGATCATGGGTATTACTTTCACGAGTGGCGCAAGTTTGAAAGTTTTATTTTACTTATTTAGCAGGATATGGGTTAAAAAATTTTCCAGGGGGAGACTTCCTAGACCCTACTGAGAAATCAACCATCTCTTTCTCTGCACCTCTCACTTGGGTTAACTCTTTAACCAAACAACAAAATTTAAGACTGGTCTAAATTGAAAGCATTTGCAGACAACAAACTAAGTATTACAGAAATTGGGAAACTTTTCAAGTGTTAGGAAAAAAAAAAAGTTGTGGAAAAAGGATTAAATACTGGTTACCAATGTTTTTAGAAGTCCTTTTCCTTGGCATCGTTAACAATCAGGGTTGTGTGGTTAAGGCTTTATACCTTTCTTATTACTTATGCGTATACTTTAGTTTTAGGCTACCTATGCTCTCGTCTGTCAATATGAGCCCTTCAAACCATGCCTAGCATGATAAAAAAAACAAGACTTTTCATGTACCTGTAAAGACTAGCCCTGCATCGACCATCAGATCTGGCTTGATTGGCATGTATGAAGGCCATGATTTGTAGGATTCAAGCCGTTTTGATGCTACTGCATACTGAGGAAACTTGGGTTTCTCCGTATTTATACCCAAACCACTGGTATCATTGTGTTGTAGAAATTGCTGATTTACTTCCAGGGCATCGCCACGGTGTCTTAATGAATCTTTGCCTGCCATCTAGATCTGCTAATCTGTGTAAATGGTATAAATTCTATTGCTACCTACAGAAATGTTCTTTTTATTACCTATGACAACTTTTGAAATCATTGTGGCAAAAAGGAGATATTGCATGTACCACAATTTCTCCCTTTGCTACAATATTTTCACATGTATTCAACCTTAGTTCATGTTGGCAATCAGTTCTAGACTCAAAGTCAAAATTGTGTGATGAGAATAATTTCCGAGGATATTGATCTGTTAACCCAGTATCTCATTCTGTAATTTTAGACAATCTAATTTTTGTCAAATGTTTCTAATACAAGCAAGTTCATCCCTGTAGACATAATAGATGTACATGGACTTTGCATTCCAAACAATAGAGGAAGCAATGTCACCAAATGAAGAAAATAAAAAGCATGTTTTTAATACAATATATCCAAGTGTCTTCTATTAAACCTAAAGATTTTCTTCCTTACTACAAATAGTAAATTCATGCTAATTAAGCATCAGTCTGATCAAACAACACATATAAGAGATTTCTTTTCTTCAAAAAAGATTTTTTTAGTTGCATTTTGCTGCATTTTATAGAACAAATATAATGTGTATAATTTACATATTTAAGTAGAAAAGTGGGTAAAAGTTTCTTAATCCAATGAGGAATATCAGTGAACAATGTAAAAATCATGTGCATGCAGTACAATCATCGTCTTTGTACCATAAAGAGCTAGCAACCCAGAGGTAGCCTTACAGGTAAAGCACTTTACACAGAGCATGTAAAAAGAACCAAGGGAATCTATTCAAGGAAGAGTTAGGGTCTTTTACCCGGAGTTCCTTGTATTCAACTCTTTCCATCCACCTCAATCTGCGCCTGTGTGTATATTTAATAATAAGCATGTGCACATATATAACACCAAAGTTTTAAAGTTGAAGCAAATTATTGAATAATTAACTATCCCTGTACAGAATATCTCTAAATGAGAGGGGTGACATGTTTCGGTAACAGCCAATCGATTTACTCTATACGTCGAATTCACCGGACTCGTCTGTTACCGATACATCCATAAATCAATGCACCTCAAGTAGGAGGAATTACCTCAGAATACTGATGATTAAATCGAGTCCACCTACAGGCAAATCCATTTTTATTTATTATTCAGAATTCTGATGATGCGCAATCAAACCATAGGGAAGAAGCTGACGATAGCGAAAGATCCGGGATTGTTCGGCCGTTACCATTGGCGAAAGTTAGATATACGAAAAATCAGCAATGCAAAACACATTAATTATAAATAAATAACTCGTTGAAATTTTAAACGATTCATTCCTAGGTATATAAAGGTACTTGGTTTACAAATTCAAGTTTTCTCCAAACCCTAAATTCAGATCAGTCAATAAACTTGCAAGCGGTAATGTGGGAAGAACACTCGAACAAGCCGAGTGGCGAATTGGTTTTCGGAAACAAGCCCAGAAATAATTTCTCAATATGGAAAAATCCGGTATTCTATTAATAGAACATGGGAAGCGTGTATTTATAGAAGTCAGTGTTTATTCATGTAAAGGGAAAATCCCAAGAATAACTAAAATTAGAACAGGATTAATTTCCGATTTCGACTTTTTTTTAAAGAAAAAACCAAGTTTTTTTTTTCTTTTACTTATCAATTATCGCTATAAATTATTTTTATCAATCGTTTTAAGGATTTCACAAATTATGACACGAAAACCAGGGATCTTATATGTTGTATATACGATCCCTGACGAAAACAGATAGAAATGCAAATTTGAAATGAAGCGAAAAAAAAATCAGATTTTTCGCTACTAAAGCAGACAGCATATACTTAAAGCTTACATTTGGTTGAAAGATCTAACTTAAATAATAATGATAAAAAAAGACTTTATGAACGGAAATTTTCATTTCAGAAGCTATAACCGAAAACTTATTCCTAACAGTAACAGTAGGTCGACACAGTTTTAGTTGTCACTATTTAGACGATATAGTCCACAGTTATTCGGCATGAAATCGGTAGAAAATTCAGAATATTTTACTCACCGAATTCACAGAGTGTCGAAATGCGAAGAAGAAACAAACTACAAAAATTCCACTTGATATCGTTGCCGACGGAAATTTTCATCAGTGACTCAAATTTTGGAATCCCAGCTAACAATATTAGTATAATTTGCTTCAACCAATCGACACAGTAAGAAATCTAGTCACGTGAACAAAGTATTATTGAGTATCACAGGCCAATCATATGAAGTTTTGTTTTTTAGATATACAAAACTATTTTTTGTCATATCTAAAGAAAAAATATATGTGGTTAAAAAAAACCTCGCAAGTTATCATTTGAAGGGCATAAAACATTGTGGGAAAAGGGGAAAATATGGTTACAGCATTTTCTCCTTTTCCCACTATGGTTTTGAAAAAGGCTTCTTCCTCTGGTTCGTTACTACTCGTGACTGTTTTGTAAAGGGTTTCAAAGAAAGATTTTTTTTTTTTCGCAATTACAATCCGGGCGTTTGGGTCTTACAGGGGAGTGAACATACAATTTTAAAGCATTTTCAGATGACTAATTATAAATCATTTGGGTTTGTCTCAGAAATGTTAAAAAGCCTTGTGGTTCCTGCATTTTCTCCTTTTTGTCACAATGTTTTCAGAAGATTTCTAGATCTCAATGTCGTAAAACTAGGGACTGTGTGGAAAAGGAAATGGGCCTATTTATAAGTATAAATAAGCTTTGTGCAATAGCCGGCAAGAATGTTAGCAACTTATGTAGGTTATTTTTATGATTTATTTTCATTTCGATCGACTTTAAGTCTTGAACCCTTAGACTGCTAAGTGCGACTTATTGACCTTTTGCGGACAGTGTAGATTAAGATCAGTATGCACAGAACGTGCAGTCTGATCTTTGATCTACACTGTCCGATAAGGATATACCTTTCGCCCAAAACTACCTTTGAAAAATAGTAATATTTGGGTTTTTACTATCGGCTAGAAAGTTTTATGTTAGTTAGGCCTATTTAGCAGAATAAAGGTTAACAAGCGACAAACTTTTGGCCTCAACTAAAATCAGAAACCTTTACTGTCGATACTTTTTGCAGATGCATTAAACCCCCTTTTGACGGAGTATGGCCCACTTTTCTTTTTACCTTTACCACAGAACTCCGACCTTTAACGACCTTGAAGAAGAAGACTTAGAAAACCTAGTGGAAAAAGGAGCAATAAAATAAGTGAAGCGAACATTGTCAGTTGTCGTTGACGTTAGTATTTGCACCTTGAGCTAGCTATTTATAATTTTTCCTTGGCCATTGTATTATTGCAACATTATATTTGAATAAGCGTAGCCAGGATTCAAATATTTACATGCACGGTGCAGTTTGGGGAGGGAGCCGATGGTAAAGGGGGTGTTCTCTCCCGCTTGTGGGGGTTTCGGGAGGGCTCCTCCGGAAAATTTTCAGATTTTAAGTGCGAAAAGTGGGTTCTGGCATGTTTTGACAGTATTCTCCTTGTAAATATTTCTTCACTGATATTGCCTTTTTTCAAAATAATTTGTCTCAACCTCTCCATTTTATATACACATGCGTATTTTGTGCAATGGTCGCTACTCCCTTGTATTTGGGCCGTGTTCTGACAAAGTAGGGTTTAATGTATCTTCACGATGTGTCATACTAAGCAAGTCATCGCATAGTTATGAATCCATTTATTTCATTTTGTTTTACAAACAGGCGAATCCTGAGGTAGAATGGTCCTTGGAGATGCAGAAAACTTACCAAACACAAAATGTTTCGACCCAGGTCACCCTGCGCAGTCTGCGCAAAGTGACCTAGTTCGATACATTTACTAGATACAATACCACCCACCCCCTTTTTTTTTCAAATTCGCTTTGTTTTAATAAACTTTTAAGCCAATAAAGGCAATGATTATGTTCACCTTACTCTTTTAAAACTCAGTCCCAAATATTCAGAATTATAACAGGTTCAAACTGAAGAAAATACTTTGTAGTATATCATTTTAAAGAATACGAAATTAATCGGAGAATTCCTTTATAGAATACTCCTTTTCCAACATCGTGTCACAGCATAATGTTATGTATTTTCCTAGTACACGTATCTTTTTTTTTTTTCAAAGATTTTATTGTCCCCGTATATTGGTGTGTGAGGGTCGGGGAGCCATCCCTCTACACATCTTACAAAGTAATACAAGTCATGGTCATACAGTTAGGGACAAAGAAACAAAAACAGATAATAAACATGAGGAAAAAAAAGTAAATAAGAATAGAAACAAAAAAAAAAATGTAAGCAAAAAGCGAATCTTCCCAGAATTACAGAGAAAAAAATATTAATCTCTTGAATGATTCATAAAACAAGTAAAGTTTTCCCAGTCTTTAGTAAAACATTCTAGGTTATTGTTTTCGATGGCTGTTTTTCTAAGAATCTTGAACTTGATAGATATAAAATTCCTGGCACCAGTTTCTGTAGGTATTTGTTTTCTAGATCTACATTTAAAGATGTACATTTTAAACAAAATGAGAAGAGTGTTTTTTGCGTAGGTATTAGATTTGACGTATCCAAACAATATTTTTTTAACAGTTAGATCTGAGTAGATGGTTCCATTGTGTTTAAAGTAATTTGAGATGATTGGGTGAACTTTGGGACAGTTCCAGAATAAATGCTCAATTGTTTCTTGTTCGTTAGTACAAAAAGTGCAATCTGAAGAGTCGATATATTTTATTTTATACAAGAAATAATTTATTCCAAGAATGCGGTGAATAATTCGATATTGGAACCATTGTATATATGAATCTTTTGTTATTAAAAAGGGTAGGAAAAATATTTGTTTCCATTCATCGGGATTTATACTGATGTTTAATTTCTGTGCCCAGGTTTGAACACACGCTGGCTGGTCGTTGTTTTTGTTAAGACTTTGATAGATACTTTTTGAACCCTTTGAATCCTTAAGAATCAATTGAAGGTATGGTGGTATTATAGGTCTATGGTGTTTACAAATGTTTTCGCTTTTTAAGGACAGGTCTGTTAGGTACTTTTTAATAGCGGACTTTAATTGTTGAAAAGTTAAAAAATCAAGCGACAAGTTGTATTTTGTATTTATTTGTTCTACGCTTGAAAAAGAACCATTAGAATCGAATAAATCTCCTATACAGTTAATGCCGGCCTTATATAACTTATTTAGATAAATACTTTTGCCATTAATTTTGATGTTCGGGTTGTAGAATATTGGACTGTCTTGAATGTTCGTATTGTCTATTTTAACAGTATCTATTAAGTGACATAGTGCTTTAAGCACATCTATCCAAAATGGATTTGTTATTCTGTTTATCAGATTTTCTACAAAGTCTTTTCCACATAAACATAATTTATCAATATTTATTAATTCGTCAATAATATTTACCCATCCACCATTGCTTTTAATCAAACGTCTGATCCAAGTGATTTTTAGGGCACTGATAAAAGCTTTAACATTTATCATTTTCAGTCCACCGTACACATAATCTTTTGTGACAACTGATTTTTTTATTTTATGACAGCCTTCCCAAATATATGTATAAAATGTATTTTGGAGCTGCGAACATACCTTTTCAGGAGGATTTGGTAGGGCAAGAAACATGTGGTTCATTTTTGAAATAAGTAAACTTTTTATAACTGTGATTTTTCCTACTGGCGTGAGGATACGTCGGTTCCATCGTTTAATTGTGTTTTCTATTTCATTTAATTTTGGTATGAAATTTAAATCAATTATTTTGTTTAAATCTACGTGAAAAATTATACCCAATAACTCAAATTTCTCATGTCCCCATATCAATTTCCATTTAGTTTTGATAGTGTCAGAACTGTATTTTTTCTTTCCGATCCAAACAACTTTAGTTTTATTGAAATTTATGTTTAGACCAGATAATTTAGAAAATTTTGATAGGGAATTAAGCGTTTCGTTTAAAGATTTTTCCGATCCGTCAAGAAATATACTTGTATCGTCTGCAAACTGTGATAACTTAAATTCTGTACCTTTAATGTTTATTCCTTTTATGTTTTTATTATTTCTTATGTAAATGGATAATATTTCGGCACATAAAATAAAAATATAGCTAGACAAAGGGTCTCCTTGACGACAGCCTCTCTCAATTCTGAAGAAGTTTGATAAAAATCCACACTGAGAAACTGTTGACTTTGCATCTTGATAAAATACATTAAACCATCTCATAATTGATGGTCCAAAATTGAAAGTTTCGAGAGTTTTGTTAACGAAAGACCAAGAAAGGGAATCAAATGCTTTTTCGAAGTCGATTAAGAGTATTATACCAGGAATATCATTTACTTCAGTATAATGTAAAAGATCGTACACGAGTCGAATATTTTCTCCTATGTATCTGTCTTTTAAAAAACCAGATTGGTCAGTATGAATAAGTTTATTAAGGAATGACTTGATTCTGTTGGCAATACATCCTGTTCCGATTTTGTATACTGTATTTAACAAGGTTATTGGCCGCCAATTTTTTAAGAATTGTTTCGGTTTATTTCCCTTTGGAATGCATGTTATCAAACCTTGTGTTTGAGTTTCAGATAAAGAATTTGTATGGTATGCTTCGTTCAGTGCTCTGACAACAAAATCTCCTAACTTATTCCAAAAAACTTTGTAAAAATCGGCATTAAAACCGGATGTACCTGGACTTCGATTATTTTTCATATTTTTTAAGATTTGAGAAGCTTCTGTCATTGTAAGTTTTCCTTCAATACTTTTCGACTCCTCAACTGAGAGTTGCGGTATTTCTAAATCAGAAATAAAGTGGTTAAAGTCATCAACAGAAAAATGAGAAGTTGTTGACTTGTAAAGAGACTGGTAAAATACTTTTATTTCATCAAGAATATCTTTTTGATTTGTTATTTCAGATCCGTCATCTTTGATAATTTTTTTAACAGTTTTTGAAATTGTATTGGATTTTTCTAGGCCACAAAAATATCTTGTTGGTTTTTCACCATCTATACTCCATTTTACTCTTGATCGGACAATTGAACCTTTTATTCTTTCGTGTTGTAATTGTTCATATTCGTTTTTTAAGGAAAAGTATTCGTTTGAATAATTATTTAGATTTTGTTCCAAATGTTTCATTTTTGACTGGATTTCTAGTTCTCTATTGTTATTAATCTTTTTCCTGTATGAACCATAAGAAATCGATTTGCCCCTTATTTCCATCAATAGTGTTTCAAGAAATAGTTGGTCATTGATTGTAAATTGAATTTCTGAATTAGGAATTTTCGTAAAAGTCTCTCTATTGTAAATTGGGATCGCGTATTGTTCTTTTACTTCTTCAATCTTTTTATTTATAGTGTTGATATAATCAAGTTCAGTCAATAATGCACTGTTGTGCTTCCATAAGCCTGACGAATATTGAAATTCATTAATCTGTAGTGTTGTTGAAATGACGAAATGATCAGAGTTAAAACTGTTTTCTATTGACGCAGACATCGTAAAATCATGTAGAGAAGGTGATGTAAGAAAAAAGTCAAGACGAGCTTGTTGTATTGGATTACGTTTTCTCCACGTGTAAGATAGTTCGTCTGGATTAAATTCTCGAAAGGGGTCGACGAGATCACGTTTAGACATTTGATTTAATATAGTGTCTCTTGACTTTTTGTTGTTGATATGTTTATAGTTATAGTAGTCTTTTACGGGATCAATAACTAAGTTAAAGTCTCCACAAATCATGTAAGAAATATTTCCGATTTTATCTATCTTTTCAAATATTTTATCATAGAAAAACGGCTCGTCAGTATTTGGACCATATATAGATGCCAGAGTAAACCGGAAATCATCAACACTTAAATCAAGAATAACAAAGTTACCGTTTTCATCGTCAATTATTGATTTGTGAATTTTTGCATTTATTTTTGAAAATAAAATAGCTACACCACTCTTATTAGATTTGTTATTACTCAAATAAATCTCGGATCCCCATTCCGAATATATATTTCTGTACATATCATGCGTGAAATGTGTATCTTGTAGACAGTATATGTTATGTTTTAAACTCTGAAGGTACTCAAACACGGAAAGTCTTTTTTTCTTACAATGGAGACCTCTACAGTTGACTGATAGAATTTTTAAACTATTTGCCATATCGACTGATTATAATAAGAAAGAACTGTACCATATGTGCAGCAAGAATGCAGACAAATGCATGGAACCTGGGAAGAATTCTACACGCAATCAAACAAACATATAAACAGAACATTATGTGACAAAGTGTACACTGCAAGTTAGAATACGTGAATAAAATAATGGGAAAAACTCATCAATAGATCTTTGCGAAAAACATACAACAACAACGAAAACACCAACAATCGAACTATATAACATATGGCGAAGTATAACAGCATAAGTTTGATCTCACCATACTTCATTTTGAACAAAAGGTATTACAACCGTTGTGTATCTTCTTTTGAGAAAAAGCGAAAGTTGAAAGAAGATAACGGTTAAGTTCTTTCTTTCTCTTTTCCATCAATTTTGCCAAGGAGGTTACATACATAGAGGAGGTTTGTATACCTTCCTAACGAAAGCAAAATAGGAAAGTATGTCTATATGGAAAAACTCTCTCTCTCTCTAATACACACACAAACACAAACACACAAACGCCATGACACATCAAGAGTATAAGCATGGTGGAAAGTGGGATAGGAATTATGCTTTTTTATGCATAAAAAACATTGGTAAATCGACATTGTTTCACAATTTATCTCATAGTACTCTTGAGTCGTAAGGTGCAATTGAAGCCAATTTTCTATCCGTTCAAAGGGAAAGTAGTTGCAGACAAAAAATAAATGGTAGTAGATAAGAAAATGTATGTTCCGAGCCATTTTTCCATTTTTCCCCCCGAGACATTTCTTATCAAGTGCTTTTTTGACCGCGTTTTCTATATCTTCCCCTATTTTTCAATGGAGCAAATTAACCGGCTAACCCATTTTCTCAATGGAGTCAATTAACCAGTGAATCATTGACTAGGTGACGTCTTTCCCCATTTCCTCAATTAACCAACACATCACTTAGCCACTTAACACCACACTTTAATGTAATAATGACATACAATATATATTAGTCAATGATATATATTATATGTTTATGCATAACATAGTTAGATATATGGTTTGTGGGGGGAATTCAAAAATTATTTATTTATTTTATAATGACCCCATGCTAAACTATCAATATTATCCTCTAAAACAAACCTTTTATCATCACTTGAACCTAACGCTTTTTTATTTAATTCCTCAGTATACATATTATGTTCCTTACTTCTTAAAACAACCATTTTTCTATATTGGTCATTTTTTGTAAGCAAACATTCTTTATAATCATCAAAATATATTTCTTTTTTAACAACCACTCTTTTAACCCCTTTACATCTTTTATCTTCCTTACCATCTAAAGTTTTATAAGCGTATTGTTTTGCACCTAAACCAACAAACCCAATCATAATTTTACCACCTAACTCATCTTTAAATTTACCAACTACACCAGCATTACAATTATTTTTTAAAAAATGGTCTTTAGGATAATTACTTGTATCAAACATATCTGATACATTCTTTAACATATCCTTATATAAATCTTCAGTTTCTATTTCAAGGATAAAACTATCTGTATCAGTATAACACATCCTAACCTTTTCACCATATTTAGCTTTAAAGTAATTATAATAACTCCTTTGCATATGTGTTTTACTAATATCTAAAATGCTTAATCCTGAGTAAATAGGTTTATCATATTTTATTTCTGTTTTTTTCATATGTACCGCTACCAGGTTTTCATGAAACCTTGTTTGGTGGGTATAATTTGGTTTTGCTACTAACTTTCTTAAACGTTCTTCATTATTAACTAATTCAATGGTTCTCCTTTTTCTTACATTTTCCATAGTTTTACCAAAAACTGAATTATTCATTAATTTAAAAAAATCTTTTTCGAAATTATTTTTTGCTGCTTTTCTTAATTTAATATTTGTATCGATATATGATTTTAACCATGTACTTTCCTCAAACTTAATACCTCGATGTATTTTAGTAATCTTTAAACCTAATTCAATACATGTTTTTAAAGCTTTATGATGAATAATATAATTCTTTTTATTATTTAAATTTGGTATAAGTTTTTCTACTTTTTCTATCTTTAAACATTCGGGTGCTAAAGGAAAGTCACTATGTAAATCATGTAATTCTTTTGGGTATTCTAAATCTACTTCTAATATACATGGTTTTATTTGCCAATTTTCTAATTCTTCATCTTCCATCCAAGTAAATCCATGAGTAGGAAGTGGTTGACTCATAGCCCAAGCGTAAAGGCTATTTGCATCTATATATAATAAATGTTTTGAAGGTTTACCAGAATCATATAAATCACCCATATACTTATTATTTGCTTCTACATATCTTTTACTACACATACTAACCCCTCCTCTGATACCCTCTTCAACCATTAAAAGCATATCAACATCAGATAAAAGTTCAAGATTTATTTCAGTAATTTTTAATGCTGCATCCCAAGCTAAACCTGGAGAGGTAAGATACCAACTAGGGTCTAAATTATAATTTTTACGACAAACATCTCTAAAGTTCTCAAAAACATCCGCTAAAAGTAATACATCTATTTTATTGTAAAGTTCTAAATAATCCTCTAAAGTTTTCATATTAAAAGCTTTCCAAACCTTTTGAGCATGAGCGTAATCTTCATCACTAATTCCTTCTTTATTTAGACTAGAGTGAAATGCTTCTTTAGGTGGTAATTCTTTATCTTTAAGTTTATCAAAAGAATCTAAATACTCATAAGGAAAAACTCCTTTTCTTCTAACCAATGGCAATTGATTAGCATTAAAATATTTTGATAAAATTTTTAATTGGTTTTCTTCTAAATTACTTGAAAGTTTATCCAAACTAGAACTCATAAATTTTAAACTATCAACAAATTTTATCTTATGATGTATAGGTTTAATTTCTCCTTCTTTAGTATAGCTCCCAACACAAATATTTTTACTAAAAGTAATATATTTTTCTTCAGTATTTGCAATGCAATCAATCTTTCCTTCAGTTTGACCTAAATATTTAATAAAAAGATGGGAGTCATATCCACTAAGATTATGTAGGTATACCGGGGTAAAGTTAGGTATTTTAGCATTTATATTACATTTACTATGTGCGGCACCTCTATATTTACCTGTTAAATGACAATGGTCTCTTACCTTATAATTTTTATCAGTAGGTTTTTCATCACTAAATTCTTCATCACTAAATTCTTCATCATTATATACTTCATTATTCATAAATTCTTCATCATTAAATACTCCATCATTAAATACGTCATTATAGGTAAATTCATCATTACTAATTTTAAATTCTTTATTACAAATCCAACAATGTGTTTCTTCCTGGTACTTTGCTTCCTCTAATTTTGTTATTTCAATAGGTTTTGGGTTTTGGTAATATTTTTGATGAATTTTTCGTATATCATTTTCTAAATAATCTATAAATTTTTCATCAGCTTTTTCTCCAACATAACTTCTTACTATAGGTGGCATAACATTATCATCAAAACATTTTATAATATAATAAAAACTACAAGGTATATGTAGTTGATGTTGTATAGTATAACTTTCTTTTTTAGGTTCTGGTTGAGATGGGTTTAAGGGTTTTAAAACACTTTCGAAATCAGCGTATACAACAAAAGGAACCTCAATTTTTTTATCATAATTTTTAAAAGATAACCAAGTATTTGGTTTTGGCATATTTACATAAACAGCTTCATTATTATTACAATATCTTTTATGTTTTTCTAAAAGTTCTATACTACCAAAATGATTCAAACAACGTTCACAAAATTCTATATGTTTACAATTACTAGTTACTTGACTTCTCATTAATCTATTAAAGTTTTTTATAAAAGCATAATGTGTGTTTTCCCCATCTTTAATATAAAGAAGGTTAACATGTTTATCTTTTTTCTCATCGGTACATCTTAAAGAATGAAATTTACGGTTTTTATCATAATCATATACATTTACACTGATTTCAGGATTTTTCTTTTCAAACTTTTTAATATCATTAAATGAAACAGGGTAAACGATTCCATCCATATTTAAACTACTTTCCTTTTCTTTCAAAGCTTTATCAACTCTTTCTGGGTGAGATTCTTTTGGGTTTAACGCTCTTAAAACACACCATAAAAAACATTTATTATCTTTATTTAGCATATTAATAACTGCTTTTTTGTCAGCAATCCATTTTGGTAAGGATAACCAACCATTAGCTCTTAAAGGGTCAAAGGTGGTTGTATGTAATTCTAATTGTATAATTTCTTTTAATGCCCACCCGCTACCCCTACTTTGAAAAGTAGCTATCTTTTCTAAAACTTCATCTATCATATCATTTAATAATTCCTCTATTCCTCCCTCATTTAAGTTTAAGAAATGACTACTATGAAAAGCAAATTCAACCACTGAATCAGGGTTTGTAGTTAAGTAAAATTTACATCTAAATACAAATTTTATTTTTTTCCCTAAATTACTTTTTAAAGTATCTATTAAACGCATCCAACTATCCACAAAAAATCTATGTGGTGAATAATCTTCAATACCATCTATAATATATGTTCTACTAAATTCTCTGAATGCAGATTCCCCCTCTCTAACCTCAAATGGTTGCCTTTGCGGTCTTGGAGGGTAATTTTCTCTAACATTAGCAACAATTTCATCAAAAACTTGTGGTAGCCGTTCTTCAGCTACATTACCAGTTAACCAATTAGTAAAATTATTGATTCTTCGTTGGATTGATTGAGGTATAACACTAGTTATAGCTCTTCCAACATTTGCCGCGGCCGTTCTAGTTATATTTGATATTCTATTAAGCCAAGACATTTTATATATTAAATATAATTTTCTTAACCTATTTATCAAAAATTTTATTATATCTGCATATAAATATAATAAAATTACTGAATGTTAATCCTATATTTATTATTCCAAGTTCTCCCATTCCAATTCTCAATCGTTTGTGGACAGCGGTCTATAAATTTACCTGCCTTATAAATTGATGGAAAGGTTTTTATTTCTCCAGTTTCAACGTCCTCTAAACTAACTTTCTTAGGATTATGCATAATAGTCTTTAATCTATCAAACTTAGAGTCTTTGCTTTTTTCTTTTTTAGGTGGTTCATTTGGTAGTAAACCATGTTCTTTCACCAACTCAACTAAACGCTTTTTATCCCAGTATGAGTAGAAATTTATATTATTTTCTTTAAGAATTTTTTTTAAATCTGTAACCTTTATCATTTTTTTATATAGGAAAGAAAAAAATCTTAATACACTACACTCATTTTATTTCCATCAGACTGGAAGTTAATTAACCTATCACTAATAATAACAGCATATGCCTCTGTGTTCGCAAGCACATTTTCAGCAAAATGTGTTTTAATTTGGATATCGGTGACAGAGTATTTCAATCTCTCACTCTGTTTGGAAACATCAAACAAAAACAAAGGATAAAGGGTTTTATAATCTGAGGGAGTAATGTTAGGGTTTGACACCATTTCATTCATGTTATAAAACTTAGACCTAAATAGAGAAGCGTCCCCATACACTCTACTAAATTGGTTTGCAGTGAATGAAAGATTATAATCAACAGCGGGATATCTATTAGAATTTAACGTAACATAAATGTTTTTAACGTTTCTATGGTCAAATATGGCTGGATTTTGTTGTTGGTCACCGCTTTTACCAGTTTGAAAACCAACAATGATAAAACGTGGCACTTCAGGTGATGATTTGACAGCAAGTCTCCAGGTAAATGATGTTGACTCGGGAACCGCGATAGAGTCACACTGTCTCATTCTATATCCAACTGGTATTTTTTCTTTTTTCTCAATAATTTTATAAAGTTGTATTTTCTCTTCATCTGCGGGTAGCACGTGAGGTATAAACCAAGATACTCTAAGTAAATTAATTCTACCATCAACAGGAGCAGCAACACCACCAACAGCACCAGTTTTAAAAATTGCATCATTATTATCATTTCTTGTTAATGTGAGAGTTTGCTTCATTCCATACAATATCTTATCATAATCATCACAAAAACCAAATATATGTTTTAATGGAACTCTGAAGCTAAAGGTACCTCTTGGAAGAGGGTCATTAATAATATAATTTCTTCTTACAACAAAACCAGTGTTTCCATCAGCTGCTGCGGCTGTTGTATCTTTATACCAACATTGATTTAACCCTTGTGATTTAGAGAAATCATCTGGATATTTTAACAAACCAAGCATTGTAGTAGCCTGACCAGGATACAATACAGATTCAATCTCCATACCCGAAAGTTGATACTTAATATTTTTAAAAAGATACATGAGACCATTGTTTGTTAAAGAAATATTAGTGTTAGCATCATAAGCTGCTCCAGTATCACTTCTTACTAATTCACCTATAATAAGTAAATAACTCTCACTAGGATGAGTAAAAATATCTTGAGTCTCAATGTTAATCCTAATTTCTCCTCCTGGGTTGTTGAAATTGGTACCAGTGATTGGTTCATACTCATAGTGTTCATACTCAGCAATACTATCATCTTTTAAGATTGGTTCGGTGATTCTTAAAATGTCCATTTTATAATAACAATTATAATTTTAAATGAGATAAAAATTATAATTGTGTTACTTAAATTTCTAACCAAAGCTGGGGGAAAGACTTATTTTCATCATTAACAAACACACTTACAAGTTTAATGCTTTTTGCGGTATCCAGTTTAGTTTTAGGATAAACTCTATTACCGTATACAAGTGTTATTTCAGGTATACCCCAATTTTTTAAATATTTATTCACCTTTTCCTCAATCTCTTTCATCTTGATTACTTTTTCGGGAGATAACTTCACAACAGCTTTTTTATAACCATATTTCGTTTTATTAATTTCGAGGATTTCACAATCTTTTATGTTTAAAGAAGCGCCTACTATTTCAATAGTAGCAGTATTGTATTTTTTATAATCTACACGATTAAAATTTAATATAGACATTCTTTTTTTTTTTTATATAATGAATATAATTTTCTTAACTTATTTATATATTTTTTTTTTTCTTCATACTGTTTTAATACCCGCTCCACTGTTTAATCTTTTAACTAAGTCTTGAATAGCAATGGCACTTCCATCTATTAATGTGCTAATGTTTTGTGTTTTAGGAGTATCATTAGGTTTTGGTGTTGTATTATATTTTTGTAAAATTTGCTTTGATTTTGGTGTCAAAGCTTTCGTAACTAATTTTTTTCCTACATCTACAGCTGCACTTTTTCCAACCTCTAAAGCTTTCCTAACACCCTCTTTAGCTACACTCTTTCCTACATCAAGGGCAGAAGACGCAATTTGTTTAGCTGCACTACTAGTAAACAACCTCGCTAAAAAGTTAGCAATACTATCAAAGATTCCGGCACCACCATATGAATACCTTTTTTTAAATCCGTGTTTCTTAGTGATTATCATCTTTTTATAGTATAGACATTAAATTTTTATAAGCGTGTGAATTTAAAACACCTTGTCTTTTTAATTCATCACAAATGCTTACTACCTCATTTCTTACACCTGTATTACCTGCTTCTTTACTTGCCATCAACAGGTCTAGTCTTTCTAGTAATGCGTTAGGGTCAGATGGGATAACAATTCCTTTTCCTTCATACTCTTTTTTATTTTGCCAAATAGGTTTAAGAATTTCATTCCATTTTTTACCTCCAGAAGATTTAGGATATGGAATATTCGGATTGGAATATCGATGAAGAGCGTTGGTTTCTATCATCAACCTACTATATTCTTTTAAATCATTATTAGTATATTTTTCAGGATATCTTTTCATGATTAACTCCCATAAACCAGGGGTACCTTCATATTTATTCTCTTTCGTAATAATTTTATTATCATAAATTTCAATTGGTTTGTTGCCAATATAATAATTACCCCTACTAATACGTATTCCAAACGTATCATCATGGTCAAGCTTATTAGCATATTCTCCTAAATATTCTTCTGCTATGTCCCCCGTAAATGATGGTGCATCATAAACTTTGATAGGAGAATAGGTTGGAGGCTTAATAGCTAGCGGCAACTGTTCGATACCCTCTTTAATAGGTCTAAGTCCCTCAGTAATCTCCCTTGCTACAGTTTTTTGTGCTTCTGTAACCTCCTTCGCTGTAGTTTTTTGCGTTTCCGTTATAGGTCTAAAAAACTTTGACAAATCGGTTTGAAGTTGTTGTTCTCCTGTTCTCTCTGCTAGTAGATTATCCCGAATCTTCTTTTTCGTTTCGAGATACTCTTTTACAATTAAGTCTCTTTTTGCAGGGTCAGTTATTTTTAGAAATGACATTTTTAATTAGCAACATATTTTTTTAACGTAGATTTTATCATAGATTTTATCATAGATTTTAATATTTTACATGTCTGAGGAATTATCAATTTCACACATACATTTACACCTATACCTAATTTTAGGAAATTTAATTTTAGGAAATCTAATACGAGAGGGAACCTCCATTGTTCTTTTCAACGAGCCTCCGAAAGGACTCACGAGCTTCTTGTCTTCCTTTTTCTATCAAAGATTCTTCGTTTTCAGTAGAAATCTTTTTCTTGATATTGGTACGTATTTCTTCCTTCATAACCTTATACTTCTCTACTTCTTCCATAATCAGTTTAAATTCTTCATCTGAAACAATACCATCCACCAAAGCCTTGGAAATATGTGTTGAAAGAGTATCTAATTTTGCATCTGCAAGCATTTTAATCTTCATATGCTTTTCTGCTTTGCTTCTAGTATTTCTTACAACAAAATTACCAACTACGCTTAGAAGACCAACTCCTAAGGCAACTCCTTCTAAGGCAACAACAACGGGAATCGCTACTACTGTAGATAGCAGCCCAATTCCTCCTGCACCTGCACCTAAAGCTGTTGTAGCTAAAACAACATCAACATTGCTTATAATTCTTGAAGCACGTAAATACTTTTTTGCTAGAACGTCTCTAGTTTGAACTTCTTTCTCAAGGAATTGTTGTATCTCTGAAATCTTTTGTAAACGATAGGAATGACCTTTGTCATCTCCCATTGCATGCATTTCAATAGGTGGGGCGCTTGCGGTACTTCGTTCTTTGGGTAGTGGGGGATATATTTTATTAGGGTGTTCCTGATTTGTATCTGACATTTTATTAATATAATAATTTTTTTTATGCTAAATATTTTAGATAGCAGAATAACTCTCCCTCAGGTATTTCGATTGGTTTTTGCGAGAAATTATAAATGTAGACTAAGATATCATTAACGTCATTATCAAGATGTGCACCATTAAAAATGGTTAAACCATATTTCCATTTATTACTAATAGATATCACTACAACTCCTCGTGTAGTTATATAACCAAATCCTAGTGGAACTCTCATACTATCATTAGGAGGAATCTTGATAGTTAGTTGTGAGTATATTTTCCATTTTAGAGAATCTTGCTTTAAGGGAGGATATCTTACTCCATGTAAATGAGGTTTCCAAAATATAGTTTTATGTTGGGTAGTAATATTAGGTTTTATACCAAATTTATGTATATCCATTTTTATTTGTTGTAAATAATATTTAAATATTACAATATAGCTCCTAGGATAGGGATATTAGCAAATGGACTATTAGGTCCAAGTAAAAGTCCTTTTCCATCATACATTTTTCCTCCTTGCTTTAAATACAACCCATCACCAACAGACTCTAATCCTTTACCTTTGTATGGTTTTAAGTATAATCCACATCCATCAGTTTCAACTTGACAAACACACCCTCCTTTTTTAAGGTAAATACCTGACCCCATAGCTTTTTGAACACCTGTTTGAGCTAATCCAGAAAGAGCACCAACACCTAAAGCTGGTAAAACAGTTTTTGCAAGCATCGGCAAAGCTCTAGCAGCTAACCCAGCCAACATTCCGAGGAAACCCCCTTCTATCTTCATGTTATATTTAAGTTGTTTTGCAGTCATTTTAATAGTTATACCTCTACCCTCCTCATAGGCTTTAGCCATTTTCTTTGCTTGTGAATTGGTAATTGCTAAAACATCATTACCTTGTAAATCTTCACGACCTAAACGAATACTTACTGGGCAACCAGCTTTAACAGCATGTTGAAGTTTTTCTTTTTGTCCTTCTGATATATTTACTTTAACATTAGTGTAACTCGTCATTTTATATACAACTATTTTTTTATTTAGCTCATCTAGCTTCTCTAATATGAAACCTAATTGTTAAATTTTCACCTCTAAGATTTAGTAAATTGTCATTTTGGTCAGTAATATTTACCTCTAGGTTATGTATTTCATTTAATTTTATTGGTAAGTATACTAAATTAATTGGTGACTCAATTATTTTATATCCAGGTGCAACATCCGGGAAAAAGGAGTAAATAGTGTTTTTTGTTGAACCATTAACATAACTTCCTGAGATAATATCTATGTTAACAAGCAAACTATTTATGCTAAGAATGTTCACTACTTTCTCTGACTCGTAAAATCCTTGTGTATATTTAGCGCGAGTAAATCCTAATACTTTAGCAATGGAGCCTGGTTGATTAAAATCTACTTGATAACCATCTTCTAAGGTAATAATAGACTTTAGAGTATTGGTGTTTGCAGAAATGTTAATAGGATACTCTTCATTAACTCTATCGTAATGACCTTTTTTTCTCATTTCCTGTTGAATGGTGTCATTAATGCTAACAAGGTCATAACTTCCTTCAGGTATTCTTATTTTAATCCATGAATTACCATTGTCTGGAGAATAAACGAATATGTTGTTCGTTTCATCAATGTTTGGAAAAGAGTAGTAAGTTTCAAGGTTTACCAGAGCTATTTCATATACTTTATCCTTTCCCAGTTGAATTGGAGGATTAAACCTTGTTCTAAAACGTGTTTTGTTGTCGCTTACTATAATTTGAAATGATGTTTTGTGGTTTGTATTTTTTACAATTTGTTCTAAAAGTTCTTCCATTTTATAATATTTAAATATTTTTTATACCGATTTAGGTATGTAAAAATTGTCAAAACCGTTTCTATACTTTCCATCATGTTTTTTACTGGTTAAGTCAATAATAGCAAAACCATGTGGTCTTTCCCACGCCTTTTGACAAAACTTTCTAAACTCATCCTTAGACATATCTTCACCTATGTGGTCGCTATAAATATGATTAAGGTTTTTTAAATCTTGTCGGAAAAGACAAATAAAATTAGCGTTTTCTCTAATAGTTTGTCTAGGTAGTCTAAAATAATTCTGTGAGAGGTAAAAGCAGTCAACATTACTATGCCTTCCTCGAATGTAGTAACACTCACATTTATTTTGCTTTTCTAAAAGTAAATCATCGAAAATCATTAAATTTTTATTTCTTGAGTTTAACTCTCTCGGGTCAGGTACATCACTAGCATTTTCAAAGAAGTTGCAATTTATATCCGATTTGTTTTTAATCGTTTTAACCCATTCTTCAACTAAAGCTGTTGGTGGAATGTTTGTTTCTTGTATCTCATCACGTATGTTAAACAACCTTAAAATATATTCTTTTGGTAGTTTTTCTTCAAAAGCCTTTTTTAGTATTCGGTATTCTGGTTGAAAAAGGCTTTTTCCAAAAACACTTAAATCGTTATAGTCAAGCCAATATGGTCTGAGTAAAAGGTTTAACAATAAAGTAGTTTTACCACATCCTGATTTACCTATAATTAAACCCCTAATACTTTTTGGTAAAAGGGAGTGATTAAATCTCTTTGATACTACTTCATTCCATGATAAGTTTATAATATCCATTTTTATTTAAATATTTTTATTTTTTATATATAAAATAAAATGTATTGTGTTAAATGTAAAAAACATACTGATACGAGTGATATAAAATATACCATTTCGAAAAATGGAAGAAATATGATGCAGGGAAAATGTGTTATTTGTGGAATAACTAAATCACAATTTATAAAAAAAAAAACCACTGGGAGCAGCATCTTAAACAAATTTATAAATAATTTACCTGTTGAAATGCATCTCCCAGGGCACAACTTTACGGGGCCAGGTACCAAACTAGATGAGAGGTTAAATCCTGATTTAACACCAAAGGAATGGAGTAAACCTATAAACCGTGTTGATAAAGCTGCTTATCACCATGATGTTTGCTATCTTAAGCATGATGATACAAAAACTAGGAATGAAATATGTGATAAAGATATGTTAACAGAGTTAGAAGGTATTTACAATCCTAGTATTAGAGAAAAAATGGAAAAAGGTTTGGTAAGTAAACTCATTGGAACGAAGATGAAATTTGGAATGGGAGTAAAAAAAAAAATTTCGACACTTTAAAAACTTTAGCGGAAGAATTACATAAACCTGTAAAAAGAAATTTTAAGAAAAGGAGAGTTAGAGTAAACGGTATAGATAGGATATGGGCTGCGGATTTAGTAGACATGCAAGCATTTTCTAAGTTTAATCGTGGTGTTAAATACCTTCTCGCTGTCATTGATATCTTTTCTAAATATGGATATCTGGTGCCATTAAAAAACAAAACAGGAAAATCTATTGCTATAGCATTAAAAAGTATTTTTAAGGAGAGAAAACCTGAAAAAATGTGGGTGGATAAGGGTAAAGAGTTTTATAACAAAGATGTAAAAGACTTGGTTGAATTATATTCTACCGAAAATGAGGAAAAATCTAGTGTGGTTGAGAGATGGATTAGAACAATGAAAGAAAAAATGTGGAAGTATTTTTCCGCTAACTCTACAAACGTTTACATCAATGTGCTACCGGATTTGGTTAAAAAATATAATAACACGAGGCATTCATCTATTAAGATGACTCCGGTAGACGCTAGTAAAAAAGAAAATGAAACGAGAGTTTGGAGAAATCTTTACCCCAAACATTTAGAAATAAGAGACTCTAATCCTAAGTTTTCCGTTGGAGACAAAGTAAGGATAACTAAAAAGAAAAAGACTTTTGAGAAAGGTTATACAACAAGATGGACTGAGGAGGTTTTTACAGTTTCTGAAGTAAAACTTACATCACCTATAACATATAAAATTAAAGATTTTAATGGAGAAGAAATACAAGGTACCTTTTATGAACCTGAACTGCAGAAAACCAGTCAAGAGCTGTATAGGATAGAAATTGTTATTAAAAAAGGAAAAAAGAAATCTCTTGTAAAGTGGAAAGGTTATCCTGATGAATTTAATTCATGGGTTGACAATAAAGATATTAGAAATATTTAACTATAAAAAAAATGTCAAATATTTCGATTGAAAACATAATTTTACCAAATAAACCGTTGAACAATTTCGAATTAGAGGGTGCCGTTAAAAGATCAAAGATTCCTTATTTTAGAGGAATCTTTGATCTTTTAATATAAAAATGGTAAAACTAAAATTTATTTTGATAGTTATGGCATACAACCACCTATTGAAATTCGAGATTATTTAAAAAGCTCAATACAGTACAATACTGACCAATTACAACAAGCTGGGCAAGTATTTTGCGGTCATTTATGTTTGTACATTCTAAAAGAGTTATCTAGAGGTAACCAGTTTCAAAATGTTTTAAATAAACTTTTTTAGTACTATATAAAAATGCCTGTTAACAAATTTGGAAGAATGAAAGATGATGCTGAAACAAGTGGTGATGGTGTGTCACTCGCTTACATAAATAATAATTTTTTACGTAAAGATGGAACAACCGTCGTTACTGGTTCTATAGACATGAATGGTAATACATTAACGAGGGTTAGTAATCCAGTAAATTCTCATGATGTTGCAACTAAGGATTATGTTGACTCCAACTCAGGGTTGTTGGATGAAAACGGTGGATACCATGTTAAAAATGGTTATTTAAACATGGGTTTTAATTCAATAAAAAACGTTAAGGACCCAACAGAATCGCATGAAGCTGCTACTAAAAATTATGTGGATAGGAGTGGTAAAGCAATAGTAGAGAAACCGGATGGTACCTTTTCCGCTGTTGCAAATATAAATATGAAAGGGTATCAGTTAACAAATCTTTTAAATCCAGTATATCCACAAGATGCTGCTACTATGGCTTATGTAGATGGTTTGAGGCGAGCTTTTGTTTACTTAAATGGAGTGTATCTAGCAGTTGAAGATGTTTCTATGGGTGGACGGAGAATTAGTGATGTTGGAAGCCCTTTAGAAAACCAACAAGCTGCAAATAAGTTTTATGTAGATACCGTTGTTGAGGCGGCTACCGCGGGTGTCAGAGCTATGACAAAAAAACAAGATGGGTCTTTTTTAATGAATGGTGAAATAGATATGAATGATAACCAAATTATTGGATTACCAAATCCTGATTCCCCTTACTCCGCTGTCAATAAACATTATGTTGATAATGGTGGGGCTATTATAAAAAATTGGGATGGAACTTTTATGGTAGCGACTAACATAAATCTTCGGGGTTTTTCTTTAAAAAACGCGGCAACCCCAGTAGAAGAGGGAGATTTAGCAACAAAATCCTATGTGGATAAAGTCTCCCGCCCTATTATAACCGTGTGGGCTGAAGAAAATGGACCACTTGGAAACGGTAATTATGAGTTTTCATTTGGTAATGGTGCTTCAGGTGCTACCCATAGGATGGGTGGTTATTGTATGAATGCGCCAGGTAGAATTATAAGAGGTAGTTTATCAGTTGTTACAAGTGACCCTAATATACCAAAAGAGGTAAAAGTTAATATTGTGGTAAACGGAGTAGAGCTGGTTGATTACTCTATTACTAAAAAGAAAGATGAGACTTGTAGCTGTGTAGTTTTTCCTAAACCACTTGAAATAAAACAATGCGATATCATAAACTTTATTTCAAGAACAACCATCCCTACTGCGGAACACTCTTACATATCTATTTTGATAGAGTTAGACTTATAATTACACTAAATAAATATAACTCCTTTCTCAATGAGAAGTTATATTTATAAAATTCTTTTAACATAAGATTCTGTTCTACACAAAATGCATTTATTAGTTGTAAATTTATTACATTTTTCACATATTGGTATATGACCACAATTACAATATAGTACTTTAGGTTTAACTTCATTACATATAACACAAGATTCTGAATAAAAAGTTTTTGAGCCATTACTTAATTGGTTATTGTTTTCTATATTATCTTCTTCATCTAAATCTTCATTATCTTCTTCATCTTCTAGCCCAGAATACTCTTCAATACCCCACCTATAATCATGAGAAAATCGTATCATAGGAGAAAGAACTGCCCCATCATAATGTATTTCATGCGGGTCATACAATATATCATTATTAGATAAATCATTTATTTCTTCTTTATAAGTTGTTAAATATGTTTCATTCCATGGTTCTATTTTTAACCAATATGGACCTCTCCTAAGTGGTGTTATATCACGACTACGAGAAAAAAGACCTATCCACATAGTTGAATTATATATACCATATTCATATATTTCTTTACTAAAATGATAATAAATTGCTGCTTTTACATTAATTAAATTTTGCACATAATCATAGGAACAAAAATTTGGAAAAAATATTTTTCTTTTTGATTCATTATGAAAAGTTAATTCTTCATATTTAATCCTTATATGATTTTTTAACTTCTGTAATTCTTCAGATGTAAATCTATTTAAAACATTCATTTTAAATATTTTATAAAAAAATTTTATAAAAAAAATTTTTTTTTTTTCTAAATAAATTAAGAAATTATTAAACCTATTAAAAAAGAAGGAGGGTTTAACATTAAGGTTTGTGTGTTCCACAATAATATTAATATCAGGAGTTATTTTTCTATATTCTATTAGCCATGTTCATCTTTTACCAAATGTTAGATAATTAACATTTCCTATGTTGCTTTATTGTGATATAGGAAATATAGATAAAATTTTTTGAATTTTTTATATAGAATTTTTAATAAATATTATAAGATGAATGTGCTAAGTAAACTTTCTCATACTAAAATTTTTTATGATGTATTTGATATGGTACAACTTAAATCTTCCAAAAATGTGCTAAATAAATTAGATGATGAAACTATAATTAACTTAGAAGAACATATTAAAAATAAATATAATGAAATACCTATTTATGAAAAACCAGGTAGAAAAGTATATTTTCCAAATATTCATCATAATAGGTATGATACTGCTTTAAATAAAGCAGCAGCTGTTATATATTATTGTTTTAGTAAAGAAATGATGCACCATGGTACACATAATTTATCTATGTGGGTTGGTCTTTATAATAATAAAACTCAAGAAAGGAAAAGAGTTGGTCCTTACTGGTTTGATATTAGACCAGACAGTAAAAGATATTTAATTCCTTATCTAAATGAAATACACTTTGCAAAGAACTATGTTTTTGAACTTATGCCTCATACATTAGCAGGGTTTAGAGAAGATTTAAAAGATTTTAACCATCTTTCACCTTTTATAGAATTTGGTGGCAAATTTGATAATTTATATGGAGACCCTGATATAAATGAAGCATTAAAAAAATTAGATGAATCAACAAAAAAAAATATAACACTATCTGGTTATGTTAAAGCTAATAATAAAAAAGAAGCTACACTTGTTAAAATTACTAGTCCATGTGGTAAAGTAACTTTTATTAATGGAAGTGAAATTGATAGCTTTCTTTTGGTTTTAAGAGATAAAGATGATTATCGTATAGATTTTTTAAAATATGATATGAAAAATTTTTTTAGGGAAAAAAAACAAAAAATATTTTCAGAGGATGAATGTTGTATATGTAAAAATGCTAAACCTAATATAACATTTAGTTGTGGGCATCTATGTATATGTGATAAATGTGATAAAGAAGCATTAAATAAATGCCCCATATGTAGACAGTAATTTTTGAATTCCCCCCACAAACCATATATCTAACTATGTTATGCATAAACATATAATATATATCATTGACTAATATATATTATATGTCATTATTACATTAAAGTGTGGTGTTAAGTGGCTAAGTGATGTGTTGGTTAATTGAGGAAATGGGGAAAGACGTCACCTAGTCAATGATTCACTGGTTAATTGACTCCATTGAGAAAATGGGTTAGCCGGTTAATTTGCTCCATTGAAAAATAGGGGAAGATATAGAAAACGCGGTCAAAAAAGCACTTGATAAGAAATGTCTCGGGGGGAAAAATGGAAAAATGGCTCGGAACATACATTTTCTTATCTACTAATGGTGGGTTTTATTTTTTAAATGTAGGTAGGAAAAGGAGAAAAAGTCAGCTATAAGCATTCCATCCTCCCATCAAACAAAGCGTTCCTCATTGCTTAACTCTTTACCAAACGAAAAAAATTTTACACTGGTCTAAATTGAAAGCACCAGTTGGTAACCAGCATTTTCTCCTTTCCCACAATGCCTTCAAAAGTCTTCTTTCTCGGGGTCGTAAAAACCAGGGATTGTATGGTAAAGGGTTAAGTTAAACACTGGATTGTCTGGTAAAGGATTAACAAGTCTGTGGAAAATTGTTGGCAAGAGATAATACTTGACCATAAACACACAAACACTCTGTCACATTACAGTACAACTCTTCACCAAACGAAAACATGTTAGACTTGCCTACATGGGAAATATTTGCAGACGGCAAGTAAGATGTGTCTCAAAAATGAAATTTATTTTAAAAGAGTTGAAAAGATTGTGGGTAAGGGGGAACGAGAAAAACTGGCTACCAGCATTTCCTCTCCTTTTCACAATGTTCTCAAAAACCATCTTACTCGGGGTGTTTCAAACTGAATTATTTGGTAAAGGGATTGTACGGCTTGGATATTTAAGATGCGAAGAGTCGTCTGCAATGGGTATTAAGTAACGGGGAATTAATGGTGATAAACATCACAAAAAAGGACATAAATCATGAAATATGTGACACACTGTGGCGGCAGGTTGGACCGACCTCAACAACTAGTTCTCCGCTATTAGGTTTTTGAGTTACGTCAAGTGCTAAAGACACAAACTTCTTTCATGTATAGAAGTTATCTGTGACATGAATCTAAAATTAAACTTGTATATATGTATATGAACAAGAAAATATTCTGGCAAAGAGGAGAATGTTCTTATGAGCGATCCACCACCTCATTCACAACACACCTAAACATGGAGCGTGAAGGAATTCAATATTGTGAAGATGATAATTGTAAATTTAAGTTCCAGTCATGTGCACGACCGGGGACGTTGTGGCAAAAGGAGAAAAAGCTTGTCATATGACAAGCTATTCTCCTTCCGTCACAGTGCACTGTAAGTGGTCAAGCCCGTAGGCACGGAGAGTAGTCAGCAAAAAATGACATGCAAGCTAAGTTTGTATGGTACATATAAATAAGATTCATTCATACTATATGCTTGTAAAAGATGTGACCAAAGGAGAAAATGTTCCCGCAATTGGTCCGGCACGTATCTTGTTTGGTTAAAGTAACAATAGCTGCCAAAAGTAAACAAAGCATGTGGTAAACGTATTTAATTGAATAATACCATAAACAATGAATTGGAGAGTAACGGCGTTTTAACAGCTTAGGTCATATCATGGCGGTCAGTGCACCTACACACGTGTTTCCTGGCTTTCTCACACCAGTACTGACAGAACTTTCTTCCCAAGTCACAGACTACTTTCTCACATGCGTCAGTGATTTTGAACTTCATTTTTCTGCCAGTGGCCAACACTTGGACCGACCTCACAATAACAGATTGTCATCTACACAATATTTTCCATACTTTTAAATGGTGTGATTCATTGATTGTTTGGACCCTATTGAGGCTTTAAGGAATAATGATTGATTGATTGATTTAATAGTATTTCACGCTGCTTTCAACATTATTTCAGTCATATCACGGCGACAACTCACATATTCAGGTATTTCCTTGGTTTTATCAGAACTAGGCTAGGGCTCTGAAGTGTCTTGCCCAAGGACATTCCCACGAAAAGCCCATTGGATCCAGTGCGGCTTGAACCCAGGCTCCGGATTTGAAGGAAAAAAAAGTAATATTTGACTTACCTGCTTTCAAACAGCCGATCAAGTTTACCGTAAAAATGAAAATGTGTTTGGTTGATGTTAGTTACTTCCTCGATGTTTATCAGTTTACTTGGGTTCCCATGTACATCTGTAACTATCATTACACGCGATGTAACCCTCCTAACCCTGTACCACACAATCCCGAGTTTTAACAACCCAGGAGAAGATGGTTTGAGAAAACATTGTTGAAAAAGGAGAAAATGCTGGTCACCAGCATTTTCCCCTTTTTCAACACTGTTTTCTACCCTTTCAGAGACAAATACCCCGGTACCATAATTTTAACTGCCCAGCAGAGGATGGTTTGAGAAAACATTGTTGAAAAAGGATAAAATGCTGGTTAACATTGTTTTCTGCCCTTTCATAGAAAATACCATGATTTTAGTCACATCTGATTTGTCGTCTGCAATGCTTTTAATTGGGACCAGTCCCAAATTTTGTCGTTTGATAAAGAGTTAAACTGGTAAAAGAGATCAAAATAACTTTTCCGATAAGTGATAAAAACCAAGTCTTGCAATACCAAAGGTCATTCCGCCGGGAAAAAAAAAAAACATCGTTATCGGACAGCGTATCGAATTAAAGCATTGATTAGACTGCACGTCCCGTGCGATCTGTACTGCACGGAAAAAAGGACAACGGGTTGTGCTTAGCAACCTAACGGTTGATTGACAGAAACTAATATCTAACTTTTGTACTTGCCACAGATTGTGTGAGATCTGTTTTATTTTGTCCGCAAGATCAGGCTGCCAGAACGACACGCGGTTTTGGATCTTTTTTGTTTTTTTTGAAAGTTTTATTTAACATGCCAACTGGTATGTGAGAGTCGTGGCCATCTCCCATCCTACCTTACAAGACATTGTTATAGGTTTATCAGTAATCTATTAAAGTAACAATAAAGGCCAAATGTAAACAAAGCAGGAGCTTAAATGCATTTAAATTTATATCAGACCATTTAAAAGTATGGAAATTATTGTGAAGATGACAATCTGTCATTGTACGGTCTGTCCAAGTGTTAGTCACTGACAGAGAAATCAATTTCAAATCTAGGTTAAAACCTGCCAGATAGCTGTGTCTTTTGTTTACTTTTTGTCTGATTTCAAAATTCTTTTTTCTGCCACCCACTAACATATGGCCCGACCACACGATAACAGACTGTCATCTCCACATTTTCCATACTTTTAAATGGGATGATTTAAATTTAAATGTATTATGACACCTGCTTTGATATTTTGGCCTCTACTTGGCCTTTAATTATAATAATGATCGTGATAAAAGATAATAGTCACTCAATAAAAATATTTTCATACTCATACACAAAAAGATATGTCTTATATAATTTAAAAAAGAAATTTATTCTAAATAATCATTCAGTCACTTAAATGTGGCTTGAGAGAGAGAGAGTGAAAAACAAAACAAGCAAACAAATAAATCAAAACGGAAAAAAATATATGTACGATTTTGACTCTTTACCATGCAGACGACAAAGTCCAAATTCAAAGCATTTTCAGACGACAATTTATATACAGCTCAAATAATTGATTTTGTCTCAAAAAGGTTGGGAAACATTATGATTCCTGCATTTTCTCTTTTTCTCAGAATGTTTTAACAAGATTTCTTTCCCAGGGTCGTTAAAACTTGGGATCGCGCGGGAAAAGGTTAAGGGAGTGGATTTGATGTGTTATGTTTTATTCTATGTCAGATCAGGCTGCCAGAACGGTACACGGTTTATGGATTTTGGATCTAGACTAGTAACTATCCGATAGTTTGTGAGATGTTCTGCTGTTAACAACAGCCTTTCTCGAGGTCATATTGTAAGCCTTGCTCTGACAGAAGGGAGTTTATTGCATCTCCACGATGTGTTATACCAAGCAAACTATCACATTATTATGGATCCATAATAGCCACTTTTTGAAACTAGAATCTTAATCATAAGGTAGACTTGTCCTTAGACCCTCAGTAAATTGACCAATAGCGGAAAGTTTCGGCCCAGGTCGGCCTGCGAGGACTGCGCAGGCTGACGTGGGTCGATCTTTTTCACAGATGCATTAAGCACTCAGTTCCGTTATCCCCTCGGACTGTAAATTTTGAGTAAGTCGTAATCCAGCAACTCGGCTTTTCTCTTCAACCATTAACCTATAAACCTGCTAAATAAATGAAATTAAAATTTCAAGCCGATAGTAAAAACCCAAATGTTGCTATTTCAAAGACTTTTATTGTAATCGTGACATGATGCTTCCTATTATTTCCTTGTTTCACGATGCCAAACAGTTAACCTGACATAATTCTAAATAGGTAACCAACAACCACAATTTCCGTAACAAAAAAAAAAAACAAACAGCAGCAAAAATGGCTGGCAAGAATGAATGAATGAATGAATGAATGAATGATGATGATGATGATGATGATGATGATTTTACTGAGCAAATATAAGATTTCATTTCCTTTGTTACAATGGTCCTCTGTAAATGAATACTGACCAACAAATGTGCCATATTAGGTGTATCTGCCCTGGTATTTAAAATATTAAATCTAAAGGAGGAATTCATCTCATCTTCGTTACATCATACCTAGTAAATCACCAAATTACTTAACTGGTGTGTAATAACTGAAATAATGTTGAAAACGGCGTTAAACACCAAACATTCAATCAATCACTTCCCGTTTACATACTATAAGCCTTGGCCTGCTAAATAAATAAGTGAAATCAAAGTGTCAAGACGATAGTAATAATCACACTGTTCTTTTTTTTTCAAAGATATTCTAATGGGGAAACATCTTATCTGGCAATGTGGATCCAAGATCAGACTGCACATTTTGTGCTGTCTGGTCTTGATCTACAGTGTCCCTAAGGTCCTGAAGTCACGCATAGCAGCCCAGGGGTTAAGTATTATTTGTAAGTTTTAGTATCTCTAAACTAGCAACGGATCGCTGCAAGTTGTCTAATATTACGCATTTTATTCGTCCTACCCCACACTGTTTTAAATTACGTACCTTTCTAAGTTGTATGTTTCATTGCGAAACTTTTAAAAATGCATTGTTTCAAATTGAGTAATTTGACTAGTGCCTATAAGCTAGCAACGGAATGTTGTAAGTCGTTTTATATTATGCATTGTATTTGTCTTGCTCAGCACTATTTTCGAGCAATTTTATGTCTCGTTCTCCATCCTATCCTTATTCTGTTTCATTATTTCAGATGTTTTCTAAGGTAAAGTTCAAAATGACACATTATAGTGTCCATTTCACGCTCAGCGACCACCCCCTCAAGGTGTGCTCTCTATGTACTATACAAGTTTGGGTTATTCATTAATTATCGTATAAGTACTATCTCCTTTTTTTCTCAATATTTTTGTAAAACGGTAGAAATTGGCTTTTGTTATATTCTATGGGGTTGTTATTGTACACATCACATGACCACAGGTATGGTAAAATCATATATAATATTACAAGATACATGTATATGTATACGTAATAAAGTATGTCTATGTCTATGTCTATAAACAGTAAGCCTTATCACGAGATTGTTTAACTATAGGCTTACTACATTGCCTTAAATCATAAAGCACTTACATCATGACTAAAATTACCAAAGTGCAGTTAATTGCTGATCAACTGTAGGATGCAGTGAAAGCTGCACTTGATGACCTTTAACCTGTATAACTTGCAAAGCCCCACTCTTAAGGGCTTTTGAAGACATTGTGGGAAAAGGAGAAAATGCTGGTAACCAGCATTTTCTCCTTTTTCCACAATATTTTCTACCCTATCATCGACAACTTTCACCATGTTAGTCACATTTAATCACATTTTATGCTTTGGATGTTGTGTCCGTGGTTGTGAGGTAGAGCATCGGCCTCGTGATCATAAGGTCCCGAGTTCGATACCTGGGAGCGGGTCAACTTTGGGACTGTTCATTGGCCCACACATTCGGCACGAGTACTGGTGCAGTTTCCAGGAAGCAGAATCGAGAGAGATTAGTATGAATTAAAAGAACTTGTTTCTCAATTGATGTGAAATAAATATTCTTAAACTAAACTATGCTTGGGATTTAGACAGGTGTAACATTTTGTCATGTGTGAAAGAGTACATAACCGTCCCAAAACTTCTGTTTGAGGGGGAAGAAAACAACAAACTGACACATAGTATATTTGTACTGACTTTTTGTACTGACTTTTTGTACTGACTTTTTGTACTGACTTTGAATTGTTTTAATCCTTATCCTGCTAAATATATGAAAAAAAAAACCGATAGTAAAAACCAAGTTTCTTTATTTCAAAGATATTTTTTAGGGAAAAAAATATCTCCTTATCGGACAGTGTAGATCCAAGATCAGACTGCACGTACTGTGCAGTCTGATCTTGATCTACACCGTCCGGTAAAGGTCCTTGAGTCGCGCTTAGCAACCCAAGGTTTAAGCGTTCAATATGGTTAATATAGTTTTGAAGTTTACATAAAAAGGGGGAAAAAAAGCAGGAAATATACATTTTGGTAAAATAAAAACAATATTTCCCTTTTTCTATTACCACACAATCCAAAGTTTGAACTACTTTGAGAAAAGAGGCTTTTAAATATATTGCGGGAAAATGAGAATATGCTGATAACCAACATTTTTTCCTTTTCCTACAATGTTTCCTACCCTTTCTAAACCGCAAACCGTGTCACTGACTCAAATGGACGTCAATGTAGATGGGTAAGGCCCTCTACCGTACAACAAATTTTCAGGACAGACAGAGAGAGAGAGAGAGAGAGAGAGAGAGAGAGAGAGAGAGAGAGAGAGAGAGAGAGAGAGAGAGAGAGACACAGACAGAGAGAAACAAAGACAGAGATGTATATATATAAAGACGGAGAGAGAGAGAGAGAGAGAGAGAGAGAGAGAGAGAGAGAGAGAGAGAAAGCTCAGCTACACATGGACAAATCGACAACGAGACTACCATAGCGAGAAACTTACAGAGAAACTTCTTGATTAGCACACAGATAGAGTCTGAGTCAACCAACAGGCTGATCCCTGAACAAAGTTCAACCTGGGTCGCGCAGCCGACCACTTTTAACTCTTTTCCAGACGACAAAATTTAAGACTTGTTCAAATTACTACCATTTGTACATGACAAATTGGATAAGACATGTAATTTTCCTTCAATAAAAGATTAACCTTTAACGCATATTAAATCTGTCTTATTCTCCTGAATTGTCAAAATTTGAAAGTAATACAACTTCTGAGTGGCTAAACCAGAAGTTTAGCCACTCAGAAGTTGTGTTACTTTCACATTTGGAAAATCTTGGATTATAAGACTAAGAACGTTCATAGGAATGGATGATGAATATGAAGTCTGTTCTGATTGCAAGGTCTAATAAACACCCTAATGGCTAACATATAGACCTTTGGAAGAAAAAAAAAAAATCAACTCAAAATTTATTTACAAGGGTACAAAAATTAAACATTGAGCACAAAAATAAACATCAATATAGATTCCGATGAACGGAAGCAAATATCTTCCTTATCCTTGTTAATGACAACAGATTCATACATATACAATGGTTCCAGTACTGAACAATTCACCTTATTCTTGGAACAAATAGTTTTTTTTATATAAAATATAATATATCGACTCTGCAGACTGCACTCTTTGTAATAACGAGCAGAAAACAACAGAACATTTATTTTGAAACTGTCCCAAAGTCCACCATATCATCTCAAATTACTTAAAACATAATGGTACCATTTACTCAGACCTCACTGTCAAAAAATACTTTTTGGATACACCTTAGCTACTACCTACGCAAAAAACTTTCTTCTCATTCTTTTTAAAATGTACGTTTTTAAATGTAGATGTAGAAGACAAATACCTACAGTAGCCGGTCTCACTAATTTTATATCATGAAAGGTTACAGTTCTAAAGAAAACAGGTATCGCAAATAATAAGATAAAATGAGTTGCTAAAGATTGGGAAAACCTGCTTTGTTTTTTGAAAGTTTCGCATGAATAATATTCTCTTATTAATTGTAAACCTAGGAAGATTCGCCTTTTTCGTTAATACATTCTTTTTCCATTCGTAGTTACTTTTTATATGTTTATATATAGTTTTTTTTTTTGCGTAGCTGAATGCGCTGGCTTTTGACATACTTCTTGATACTGATAAAGAATGAATAGATGGCAATATGCGATTGGTAAAAAATGTGCACATGTCTATTCGGTGGGTCCCTGCTGCCATCTTTGCTCGCACATTTATGAAAACACTATTCACAAGCATTGCTACCGCTGATAGATGTCCTGGGGCCTTGATTCATACAATGGCAACTGAATGTAATAGAGAATGATCCTTTTCTTGTTCTACTATGAAATTTAATATTTTCATAAGCGTCACCCAATAAGCCAATACTGCTTTTCAACAAAATGAAAAATGGCGAGGAAAAAGAGGCAACTGCTCGCGAGGTTACTTTTCATGATTTTTACTTTATACTGAGCCACAAAAGAGTTTCAATATTCATATTTCAGTACTTCTTACGCCGTCTGTCTTTTTTAAAGATATTTCTTGTTTCTTGCTTTATTGTCCTTGACTGTATGTACCGTGAATAGAACTGTAAGATGTGGAGAGGGATAATTCCCCGACCCTCGCACGCAAATAAACGGGGACAATAAAATCTTGGGGAAAATTATGCACAGGGATTATTTTGACATGGAATAAGTCTGAATGACAGGAAATGTTAACCTGAGTTCAGACTATACACTTAATGTTGTCACAGCCCGACAAAGCCCCTTTAGCTCTTTCAGCTCGAATTGTTTAAGGTCTACGGCCCGTAACACATCGGTAAATATCGACGTTTTCGTAAAAGCTATTCGGCCAATCTCGGCAGCTTCCGTCTTTCAATATGAGGGGCCGTAGACCTTAAACTCGATTCGTCTCGACGGCTAAAAATAAAATCCACTGAAATTCAGAAAGATTTTCATCTTATAGGTATGACTTAATAAACGCACAGTATATATCCAAGGCCAGAATGCACCCTCTGTGCAGCCTGATCTCGATATGTCGTTTGCAAAAGTCTCTGTTTTCGACTGTTGCTCTGAAAGTGTTAACCCTTAGGCTGCTAAGCACGACTCACTGACCTTTTGCGGACAGCGTAGATCAAGATCAGACTGCACAGAACGTGCAGTCTGATCTTTGATCTACACTGTCCGATAAAAGATATCTTTTCTCCAAAATTACCTTTAAAATAGCAAAATTTGGGTATTTACTTTCGGCTTAAAAGTTTTGTGTTAGTTATTCAGCAGGATAAGGGTTAACTGTTCTCATTGTGTTTGGGTTAAAACTTCACCAGCTAAATAAATTAAATGAAACTTTCAAACCGATGGTAAAGCCACTAATGTTGCTATTTCAAAAGTTTATTTTTTGGGGAAAATATTTCCTTAACGGACAGTGTAGATCCAAGATCAGACTGCACGTTCTGTGCAATCTGATCTTGGATCTTCACTGTCCGCAAATGGTCCTTGACTGGCGCATAGCAGCCTACGGGTTTAAAACAATGGACGCTCTCTTGACTGTAGCTTCCTGTTCGGAAAAATCACTTCATAACTAACGAAGAATACTTGTCGTTACTAAGACAATTTGTTATTTTTTTCCATTGTGTGAGTCCCAACTCTTGCCATGTCAAATAAGTAAGATTTCTGCTTTTTAGACTGTCTGAGATTGCAAACCCATTGCTATTATAGCGACTGTATTTGTCATGGTTCAAAACCAGAGATCGGAAGAAAAAGATTCAAGATTAGACTGCACGTTCTGTGCAGTCTGATCTTAATCTACATCGTCTGCAAGGTGTCTCAGGCTGCTTATTGTTAGGAAAGGGCAAAACCGAAACGCCTACATGTCATAGTTACGTGATAACGTGGGTAAAGTTGAAGGTCATTACAAGGAAGGTTAAAAGCAAGGAGAATAAACCCAAGGAGACCTAGATCAGATTACAAACCGAAAAAGAAACAAGGGGGTGATTGTAAACTTAAGGGTATTTTCAAAGTGCCATTTTTAGCATCAGAATAAAGAATTGCAAATGGTTTGATATCTTATTTACCATAATTACAATACAAAAAGCACAGGTTTATTAGGTACTTATACATGTAGATCCTTTCTGCACCAATTATGAAAGCTAGAGCTAGATCTAATACTTTTACCTTTGCACAAGTTATAACAAGATTCTTTCTTTCTTTCTTTCTTTCTTTCTTTCTTTCTTTCTTTCTTTCTTTCTTTCTTCCTTTTTTCTTCCTTCCTTCCTTTCTTCCTTCCTTCCTTCCTTCCTTCCTTCCTTTTCAAACATTATGTCAGAAATTTATAAATAAACACAATCGTTGTGTTAGTAATCATCATTAGTAATCATTAAATCATGAAATACTCTGGGAAACTACGCAGAGGTTACACCAAGGGGCTGCAATACTTAGAATTTTTTAGCTCCTTTAACAAACTATTAAAACTTCATATAATCCATCAAACATCGTAATATGAATATAGGCAAAGCCTAAAGGCGAGCAGCGCTGCAAGTTTTTGCTACTTTCATAGAAGTAAATCTTCTTATCAAATGCCTACAAATTATATAGGGGGTAAATCTAGATCTATCTCAGAATTTTTATAATCTCACTAAAGTTAAAAAATAATTCATATCATAATTAAACAAAGCAACTGCAGGTAAACCACCAGAAAAAAGAAAGACGAATGAATAAAATATTAAGAATCCCCTCTCCCTCACCCCCCCCCCCCAAAAAAAAAGTACAAGCCCTGGGGTGTTTCCTGTCTTTCTCACACCAGTACTGACACAACTTTCTTTCAAGCTATTGACTACTTTTCTCAAATGTATCAGATGTGAGAGGCTATAAGTTGCTGGAAAGAAAGTTTGCCTGAACTGGGTATCGAACCCACAACCACCAGGTGATGAGTCAGGCACATGACGAACCACTAAGCTACCTGGCCAGGCAGGTTTCATTTCAGAATTAGGCAAAGGTATTAAGGAATATGAATTGATCAATAATGTGCATCCATTGTATGCGATCGTATTCAAATTAGTATGATGATGCCGTATTTGATAGCATAATAGTAAACAGAGTAACGTATTTGAAATCACATTTATTATTTGAAGACAAAATTTGCACCTTTTTCTTGTATTTAACCGTATGGTGGCATATTTCTGGCACAAGATACTAGATAACTATTGCGATAGTTTGAGAGAACTACTGCGATAAAACAAACTTTCCTGGAAATATTATCTAAATAATAAAAACTTTCACGGTAAAAGTAGCTGATAATTCTCACTGTTATCGCAATTTTTTTACGTTCATGCCTACAACTGACATTCATGGTATTTATAATTAGGTACATTTTCAGAATATCTTGGTTTCCAACTTTATGAATTCTCCTTTTCCCTGAATGGTTTTAAAGTTGTTCATAAGAGACATTTCGAGTCGTCTTAGTGTTTAAAAGACTTCAGTTCATTTCATGTGTAGTCAAAATTTAACAATTAAGCTACAATTATAAATAATTCAAATTATAACTTACTACCGTCTTGTGAAGTCAAAAACTACCTAGTTCATCCAAATGGTGAAATAAGTTTTTATAGATGTCGAGAAATAGGTAGAACTATCACGACAATTTTATCTCGAATGTCACCATTTGCACAATTGAGAAATTTTGCGTTAAAATATGATCTGATCAATGTAAAATTTTCTTGATACCAAAGTTTATCATGAATTTTTTTTTTCAGTAAATTTTCACTATCAAAATAAATATTCCAGGAAATTAGCCTCCAAAGAGTTTGAGTTGTCTTGGGTGGCTTAGTGCTTAAGAAGTTGCATCAGTAATCTTAAGGTCCTGGGTTTGATCCTCAGCCAAGATAATGTTTTACTTGTATGGCGGTTTCTATGGGTAAGGCAAGCCACATCCCAAACATGGACTGCTTGTAAAACCAAGGGAAATATATGAAGTGAGCTGTGATACGACTGAAATGACTTTAAAATGGGAGTACAACAGCAATTGATCAATCCAAAAAAGGCATAGTTTCAAAAAGGATAAGGCCAAAAGAGGCTGGTTAAATATCATGGGCCTGATCATTATCTGACATTGGCGTTTAAACTGAATTCATATCCATGTAGTCATTGTTTGACAACACAGTATTTGTATTTCTCAAAGTTATGAACAACAAACAGTTTACATGCATGGATAAAGGGAGATAAATCTAGGAAAAATTAAGAATTTTCAGAGATTAAAGGTTGTAGATCTGAATCTTTGTAATTATTTGTTTGAATGGAGTTTTATGTTACTTTCCATTGCAATTCAGCTTACATAATGTCATTAAAATCTTGACTTAGTAATGTTTCAACCAGCGCTAGCCTGTGGCTATGGTGTGCCTTGCTCAAGGATACTCCTACATGACTGGCAGGGCAATCAGGGTTTTAAACAAGATTTCAAGATAACAAACCCTTTGCCTTGACCTAGGAATAAATTACAGTCACCCACAAAAACAAATCTGCATAAAAGATATTTCAGTGGCTCCCAAGTCTTTGCCGTTACTTTGCCATAAATTTACTCTTAACAGTCAGGTCATCAAGCTGGTATGTTTTTTTATGACTATGCAGCTGATGGTTTTGTCTGAATGGAATAAGCTTAAATTTATTAAAAGCAGATTAAAACAGGGGTAACATTGTAGTTCTAAATACTAGTACATTTCAACATGCCCGACATATACCATAAATTGGATGATTAGGAATGCTTCAGTCAATGAAGGCATTCTGTAGAAGCAATCGTTTGATTGGTAATTAGTTTGAGCCCTGGTGCTGACAATCTTGGTGGTATCTTTTTTTTCTCATCCTGGCCACTGTTGTTTCAAGGTGATGTAAAATTATCAAACTTCTTGAACAAGAATATTTGCTGAAAATCTAGTTTGACACATATATAACTGCTACAGTGTGAAGACATTAACAAAAAAAAAAAAAATGTTATGGTCTGTTGAAAAGACAGTTATCTTAAAGGTAAAAATCTCTTAGAAATAACATTAGAGGAGTTCCGACAATGTAGACCCATTTTTAGAGAATATTATGTGTGTGGGTACAACAACAGGTTGCACAAAAAATCATATTCTATCAAAGTGAAATCTAGATATATACTGTCAAAAACATCAAAGTGAATGCTGACAGAGTTTGATCAGATTTAGATTTTACAACAATGATTGTTATGGCATTTAGATCCAATTCAGAACAAAACAAAAAAGGATGAAAGAAACCAAATTCCCTCTGTTAAAAGAAAATGAAGAAAAATCGCTGCTGCGAGTAGACCATTTTGTTTTAAACTGAAAAAAAATATAACCTTTTTAAGCAGTTGTAATCTAGATCTCTATGAGAATAGTTTTTTGTTACATTCTGTTCAGAATGAAAGACACGCTCGTCATTCCGCCAATATCTACCGTACATAGATTAACAAACTAGTTTTTTGGCTGTTGCAAAATACCATTTACAGAGAAAGCCGGATTTATTATCTGTTAAAAGGGGGCTTAATGCATTTGCAAAAACTATCGACTCAGGTCGGTCTGTGCAGTCCGCGCAGGCTAACCTGGGTCAAAACTCTTTGCTAGATCTATTTTTCAACGTTCTACATGTCAAAGGACACAGTTTGCATGCCTTGTGATTCATTCAGTTATCATACCATATGGATGTATAGGCTAGTTATGTGATGACTTGCGTGGTATCATACATCACGCAGATGCATTAAACTCTCTTTTACCGCAACATGGCTAAAATATATTTATTTAATGTTACGAAAGCTTGTTAATAGATCAAAAAGTATGGCGTTTTTTTGCCATAAGTTGGATATCTATCCGATAACTCGGCAAATTTCTTTCCTAGGATTGATGATAGATCTAGATCTAGTCGTTGCGACAGAATTCATTCCTGTCTCTGCACTGATCACTGTTTCAACGATGGATGTGTAGGAAAGCAGATGGGATGAAAAAGGAAAGCCATATAGTCTATAATCTGATTTAGCGATCTAAGCACTCTTATTTTAAAGAAACTCCAGGTAAAACATGGGTAGACCTGTGCACTAACGAAGAAATGAAAGAAAGATTTTGTTTGTTCGTTTGTTTTTTTCTTTTGTGTGTATATTCATTGGGGCGGCAAGTGCACCTACTATGCGTTCCTGAAGTTCCTTTTACCAGTACTCTGCTCAATACTAGTATTTTTCCCAACTTACTGACCAAGTCCTCGTAAAAATCAAAGCCTCTCTTATATAGATCTAGATCTACATGCAGTGAGGAAATTTGTTCCCGTAAAATGGTCTTTACAAGTATGTGAACCAATAATCATTCCAAGATATTGTTCTGGACATAAATTAACGAAACTGTCAAGGAACTGTCTTTATTTTGTTCAGGAAATCAGGGACAGTTAGCCCTTTTTCACATGTATAAATCTACGAAAGAAAAATGCTTTCTACTTTTGACAACGTTCAAAATTAGTTTTGGCAAAGACGGAATTCGAACTCAAAACCCTCTGATTTTAAGATTTAGAATCTAAGTCGTCATTCGAATTAATAGATATTTGTTCCACAAACCAATCACGTCGCTCGTATTCAGGCTTTGCCTTTTTCATATTAATTATGTAGTAATATTTAATGCCCGGCGACTGCTGTATTAAGCTTTTAGCTCTCTAACCCTTTACCACACAATCTCAAGTTTTATCCAGGGATGTACGATTCGTTTTACGATTGCTGGTTACCAGCAATTTATTCTTTTCTTAAACTGATGTTGGAAATCTTATTCTTTTAGTTAGTAAATCCTTATGATGCTTAGTGCACCAAAAGAACATAGTCCGATAAGGAGGTATTTTTCCCAAAGAAAATAACCTATAAAGCAATATTTGAGTATAAACTATCAGCTGGATTTTTTTTAATTAGTGTAGGGGTTAAGACACAGGTTTTTGATAGGATTAAAAGCATATAGGGAAAAAATCAATAGTGCATAATTAGATATAGTTACACAGTGAGGAATCTAATATGAAAAAGGCAAAGCCTCAATACGAGCGACGTGAATGATTTGTAGAACACACACACACACACACACACACACACACACACACACACACACACACACCCACCCACACACACACACACACACACATATATATATACACACACACACACACACACACACACACACACACACACACACACACACAGAGTTGCTCATCGCCTCTATGTCGTATATAGTACCAAAGGGGGAAAAGTGATAAATTTTTCTCCAACTTTGTTGCATCCTTTGTGTTACTATTTACGGTATGAAATATAAAGCCGATGCGCCAATGTGCTACTTCTAGTAGCAGTGTTCGATTATTAAAAATGGAAACTACAGTATTTC
>OX328101.1:66299932-66448526 GCA_946811185.2 Hippopus hippopus
TCACAAATAAGGATCAAATGATGGGACTTGTCTTTGAAAGGACAGATATTATACAGGAAGGAAGAGAAAACGCTGACAACTAGCATTTTATCTTTTTAGCACAATGTTTTGAAAAGCTTATTCTTCACGATGGTTACAACACGGAGTTGTTTGGTAATAGATGAACTGACAAAAATCAGTCGCGCTCTGGGAAAAAGGCGGTTTAATGCATCTCCATGATCCATTATACCAAGCAAAGTCATCAAATAAAATCCATTTTGTCTATCAGCCGACTGAATCATGAGGTAAAATGTTCCTTAAACATGCAAATTTACCCAAAGCAAAAAGTTTCAACCCAGGTAAGCCTGCGCGGATTGCGATTATAGACTTGAGTCGATATTTTGTGCAGATGCATTCAATCTCCTCTTCTTAGAGCATGACTCAAATGTTTCCGTTGTTCACCAAAATTAGAGCTATGGCTTCTCGTATGTACATGTATTGCATCATCAAGACAGTCTTTTATGCACCTACAGCATTGGTTTTGATTTCAAATTTGTACAGCCTCTTACTAATCTTACTTCTGGCGACGTGGTCACCATCACAGCAAAATAAATCAAAGTACTGAAACTACTAGTAGGTGATGGTAGAAATTTGGTAGCAAAAAAAATTTTTACGGTGGAAAAAATCATTAGAAATTCATCCGTCATGTGACGGATGTCAACATGTTTTCGAAGACTGCAGAATTATTTCATGACATTTTTCCGTAAAATCGTGTACCTATGCGTTCGGCATGCGTTTTTTTGTCTTAGGAAAGTTGGGTGAAATGACATGGTTTAAGTACTTTTCGGGTGAATTGAAGTATTTCTCTTTTGTATTCATCCGCCATGTTGAAGGTATGAACTAGGTCATGTCAAAGCTGCGAAATGAGGCTAATTGGAAATCGAGAGCTATTTCTATAACATTTAACCCTTTGAGTTCATTGTTTGTGTAATTTGCTTGCATAATCCACATATAGTTCTCACATATCAAATGACAAAGACGTGTCTGTTCTTTGAACTATGAGGACATTTTTCTCTTTAAACAGAGGAGTGATTCGTCTTCACGGGGTCTTTTTCGCACGGGTTCGAATCCCGCCAGGTGCGGTTTGTATTTCAGCTATGCATTTGTTGCGAACTTTCATGTTCGTAAGAACTTCTGTGTTGAAAACAAGAGTGCAGCATGAGGATGCTATCGCTCATCTGTGGTTGCCTTTTCAGTATTTACTTTAAGTCGGACAAGGGACATAACTGTGGTAAAATATTTTCACCCTATACCAAACGACAAAACTTAATACTTGCCCAAATTCAGAGTTTTTGCAGACGACAAAATAACTGGCTCAGAAAAATCCCTTTGGAAGAGTAGAAAATGTTGTGGATAAAGGAGAAAATGCTAGTTCTTGCTCAGGGACATTAAAACCTGGGATTGTGTGGTAAAAGGTTAAGAGTTACTTGCTCTCCCGATATGCTTATTGCTGTGCTATTTAACAACAGTGACTAGCCCGAGTGAGAAATAAAAGTCTTCCGCAATGACAGAGGTAATAGAGAATGTCAAAGTTTTCACACCACGACAGCGAGACAGATCTATGACAGTACCTAGGTCCTTATTCATTAACCATTCTCAACAATATTCATAGTCTTAGTGTCAAGAGTTTTCGAAATATTAAAGTAACACAGTTTCTGATTGGTTAAACCAAATGGTTTAGCCAATTTTGTTTAACCAATCAAAGGTAGCCTTACTTTCCAAACAAAAATTAGAATGAAATTAAGAATGGTTTGTGAATACGTACCGAGATATTTTCCTCTAAAACATCCGAGCTTATAAAATCAGAAGAGAAAAGAACAAACAGAACAGAAATGTGGTTTTAAAAAGACATATAGATAGAAAGATTGTCTTGAAAATAAAGGTTTTTGAATGAGTATTGTGACATGTGCATGTAAATTATCAAGTATGGAGTAAAAGAAGTGATAAAACAGAGGAAGAAGTAAATTCTAAAGAAGCAAACAAAAGAGGCAATAAACAGAATTTAAAACAAATCTTTCAAAAGAAACAATAGAACATAACTCGAAAAGGACCTCAACAACAACAACAACAAAACCTATGGAAAATTTTGGCTACTTTATTTGTTAGTAAAACATGCATTAAAAAGCAGTGAAATCGTAATTTACAAAAGCATAAATTGCACGTTACGAGTAACTCCTCCTTTTGCCGCATTGTTTTCAAATCTCATTTACAGCACGACGCAAAAATCGTCAGCAGGAGACAATAGGTGGAAGAACAAATACCGAAAAGAAAATCACAAAGATCAGACAACGTACAGCCTGGTCCTGGCATACATTAGTCAATTTGACTGCGAGAATTTAGTTAAAAACCAGCACCAGGTTATAATACTAGTATTTCTATTCATTAAAAGTATCCATTTACTTCACTTTGTGTCCAAGGCTTCTGTTTTTATTCTTTACTAGTCGTCAAACTTTAAAACTTTTCCTAATTGAAAGCATTTGCAGAAAACGGGTTAAACGTGGATTAAATTATGGAATTGGTTTCGTAAGGGTAGGAAAACATTGTGTGAAAACGAGAAAATGTTCGTCTAGTACCTTAGGGTGGTTTAAAACCTGGACTGTATGGTAAAGGGTTAATTAACAGATATGTAGATAATTAAAAACTAATTTCATGTACAGATGTTCAACCTAATCTCTTCAACCATTTTCCGGGTCAGTTTAAAGACCTTGAGGATTTAAGTATTTGAAAACATTGTTGAAAAGGGATAAAATGTTGTTAACAAGTATTTTCTCCTTTTTCCATAACGTTCTCTACTCTTTGAAAGATATATGCAATTATTTGTACCATGTTAAATTTGTCGTCTGCAAAAGCTTTGGAAATGACAAGTCTGAATTTCTGCCGTCTAGTAAAGAGGTAAACACCATCTATGTGGATGGGCTTTGACAATATTCTTCAACAAAAAGTAGTTAAACAACAGAAATAAAAGTCTAATACATAAGTAAACAATATGGCCAAAGGAAAGGAATTGGTCATTAACAGTGGTCCTCTGCAAGACAAAAAAAAAAAAAAAAATATCTACAATAGGTGATTTGTTAAAGTAACAATAAAGCCCAAAAGTAAACAAACCGGGTGTTTGAATGCATTTGAATTTATAACATACCATTTAAAAGTGTGGAAATTATTGTGAAGATGACAACCTGTCATTGTATAGTCGGTCCAAGTGTTAGTTGCTGACAGAGAAATTAATTTCAAAACTACATGTAGGTTAAAACCTACCAGGTAGCTGTATCTTTTGTTTACTTTTTGCCTGATTTCAAAATTCTTTTTTCTGCCAGTGACTAACATATGGCCCGATCACACGATAACAAACTGTCATCTCCACAATATTTTTCATGCTTTTAAATGGTATGATTTCAATTTAAATGTATTATGACACCTGTTTTGATATTTTGGCCTTTACTGGGCCTTTAAATATGAACGATACAAAGGTTGAGATCTAGATCAGCAGACTAATCACAGATTGAGAGTTATATGATGGGACGTAAGCCGACAGCTGAGACAGGTTTTTCAAAAGAGTGTACAAAAATGTCAACATGACAGTCTTTGACTAAACTGGTTCCCGTTGTACAAAGGAGCCATCCTCTGGCAAAAGGGGTCTTAATGCATCTCCGTGATGCATTATACCAAGCAAGCCATAATACAATTATGGATACATAAAATTCGTTTTGTCTACCAACGAATAGAATCATGAGGTAGTGTGGTTTTTGGACATACAGAAAATTGACCAATAGCGAAAAGTTTCCCATCAGGTCAGCCTGCGCGGAGTGTGCGGGCTGACCTTGGCCGACACTTTTCGCAGATGCATTAAGCCTCCTTGTCACAGAGCATAGCTCATATACTTTAGCTGTATCAGGGAACGTTATCGATCTAGGCTTTTATTGCGAATCCGCTAACTGTGATCGCTTTGACCGGAACCAATTATTATCATACACGCATGCACTCTACGTGTTCTTTTTTGAGTTTCAGATATACAACATAACCTTGTATTTGCTTATTTATATTTGCATGCTTATACAGTCCTATATCCAATACCAACAGAAAAACAGCTGGATGCACAAGCTTATCAGTCCACTTAGTCAGTCCAGAAGATACCCTCATAGACAAAGCAATAAAAGCACCGCTAGGCTGCTTGGCTGATCGATTCTGAATATCCTTGTTCCAGTTTATCCATCAATTGTTTCATAAACATGTGATTACTTTTTTAATCCCTTCAAATCATTCCTGAATACTGCTCGGTATACACTTCTCTTTACCCCAAAGATACCAGTGTTGTAGTATCTCTAGGTCCATACATACTGTCCACAAAAGCTCATTTTTTGCTCATGTTATTCAATATTCAAAACACCTATAATATGGATGTGATAAGAATAAACATTTCTAATTAAAACATAGAGCAATAAAACAACTCATTTAAGATACAGGTCTATCAAAAGTCTGGTATAAGTACGTGTAAAAATTTGTAAAATCTCGTTGACGTTCTTGAAACTCCTGAGCCAAATAGTGATACAATAATATCACTTGATGAACTTCGTTGAGTTGAACGATTTGTCATGTAAAGAAAAAGTCTAGCTCGCTGCATCAAGTGATAAAACCTTCGTGAGCATTCTATTTTGTGCCCTATTTTGATATAAATAAGCCATGCTCTGTGATATGGTATCGACCAAAGTCATTCAGCGCAGTCCGCGCAGGTTGACCTGGGTCGAAACCTTTTTGAATTAGTAAATTTTCTGCATTTCCAAGGACTATTCCATTTCATGGATGTTAGACAGAATGGATTTATGGATGAACTACTATGTGATTACTTCCTTGGTATGACGGATCAACTGAGATGCATCTGATTTCAAAATTTCAAATGTCATAAAACTACCGATCCCTGGTCTGGATATACATGTAAATGAAATACAGTGTCAGGATACAAATTTTAACTTTATATGACTAAAACCAAAAACAACACTCAACCAATAATTAAAAACACAAAGCACTTAATCCAAACGTTCGAAAGCTCCAAGTTAGCGCACAAAGGAAACTACAGAACTAAATATCTCAGGGTAATAGCGTCCACCGTTACAAATATCAAACTTAAAAAAGTAGACACAGTTCCAGTAGGATCACTCAACCACTCACATCACATACTGTACAAGTACTCATGACAAATATCGACGACATACATCGAATGTCCATAGTTAAAATCGGGAAATATAGGCCCCATAGACTAACGTGGCATCTAAGAATCTGTTCTCACTATCCTACATAGCTTTCTGCGGACACCCCTGCGTTATCTGTCCACCATCAGGTTTAGCTACGCCTCTCCGGATGTCAGCTTCCCCCCTCACAACTCTATGCCACACTCTGATATCTATACTCCGCTACGCTTAAAACCCTCCCACAGGGTATACAGACATGTACGAAAGTGTATCGGTAACAACTCATCCGTCTACGCATCTACATATAGTTAATAACAGTCTACAAAACGAAAGAAAAAAAAAACACCTGTACTAAGCATGTACCCATCATTGACCCAGTAGTCCTTATTCCACAATGTTTTCTAGCGCAAGATTCCAAATTAGATACGCTTTGCCCATCTAATAAACACAGACCCGAAAACAGTCTAGTGTTTACAAATGTATGGGTGCCATATCAACTCTATACATAACAAACACTCCACATTTCCCCCTTTTACCACAATGTTTTTAATCATACCATACGCCTGCAAAACTAACCTGAGTAACGTCTCTAAACCAACCTTAATGACATTTAAATCCAAAAGCAATTTAAGAGCAATTTCTATTACTACAATATTGTTTCAAACGAAGTTTTTCCCACAATGTTTCTACATCTTAAGATGAATAAACTTTGTATACACAATACAAATTAACACAAGCAAACCATTACAGTGACGCAATTATACAAAATACAGTTCAATCCAGATTAAAACCTTTATATACCAACTGCGACCTACCACGGTTACATTGTAAGCAAATGAGCATCGGCTCAATCCCCGACGATATGCCAAAAAGCATCACAAAGCAGAAACGGGTACTAAAATACGTCCAAAAACTACATGAAAACTTTTATAGAACAAAATAAAATATACTATCCTACCCCGAAATTCATCAAACTATCCACACACAAACGCACTCTGCCTATTCCACAGAGGAAAAAAAAAACATGTCTGCCACTGATCCACAACAATAGTGGGTTTTTATAGTTTCTAAAGGATCAGTGTTCACTCACACAAGCACGAGGAAGCGAAATATCACAACACCCAGGCAACTATGACAGAAGTTGGCTCACACAATACACACGGAATCACTTTAAACTCTCTCACCCTGCAATTTCACCCTTAACTCATAAACTTAATGTGACATACCTCCCCAACCCAAGAAGTATGCAGTACTTTGTCTCACACAATAAGTTTATGGGGATAAGGATGATCCCGCTTCTAACACCCCCTTATCACCACCTTAAGCCAGTGCATGGCTCAAATATATGTGCTTACGTATTCAATTAGAAATGTTGCCAATGGTTTTGATCTTTCGGTGTGATATTGTGTCATTGTCCCTTTCCAACTTACCCCTTTTTTCACTTTTGCGAATAAAGGCGATTGATAAAGAGTCATATTGTTTCTTTTTTTTAATCTAATGTTACTGCATCTTGCATTTCCAAGGAAAAAAATGCTCAGATGCTTTATTGAAATGGAAAATTACAGTAAAGTATTCTCAATTTTTACTGTTCAAAGCACTGAGTGGAACAACAGCCTCTGGAAATTTTATATCGGCAGAACTACTCCATAGGCATAGGATGATTTGCAGTACGGTTGAGGGTGATTTGTTAAAATCTAACTCTTTAACAAACCAAGCTTAACACTTACCTAATTCTCAGAAAGAAGGCTTTGGAAAACAGTGTGGTAAAAGGAAAAAATGCCTGTCTTCTCCTTTTCCCACAATGTTTTTATCCATTTCAAAGCCCAAAATAAGTTAAATTAAACTTTTTAGCGGAAAAAAATTAAGAATTTGAAATTTACTCTGATAGCATTTGCAGACCACAAATTAGATGTGGCTTCGATGACTAAATAAATTTTTTAAAGGATAGAAAACAATGTTGGATAACGAGAAAATACTTGTTACCCGTTTTTTTCTCATTTTCGAACAATATTTTAGAAAGCTTGCCATCTCACAGCTGTTAGTAGTTATACGTAACCCATAATATTCTTATTTGAGGTGAGGGGGAACACACCCAGCGCGGAAAACGTGACATGTCCATCAATCCAAGGTAATTTCCACGACACGTGAGCGATCAATCAATGTCATACTTTTATAACACACGTCCGGTTATCAATCAACGTTATTTCCTTCACCTGTTTTGGAACGTGAGCGATCAATCAATGTCATACTTTTATAACACACGCCCGGTTATCAGTCAATGTTAGTTCCTTTACCTGTTATGGAACTTGAGCGATTAATCAATGTCATACTTTATTTCCTTCAATGACGAGGTTCAGTTCAAACCAGTCATCAACCCAAGTTATTTTCTTCACCTGTTGTGGAACGTGACCTGTCAACCAATATCAATCTTTAGTTCCTCTTATGACGTAGTTGAGTTTACGGCCGTCCATCAATCAACCCTCGTCATTTCCTTTATCTGTTGACCTGTTTTACAACGTGACAGATCAATGACTGGCGACCCGCTGTGATATTTCCTTAAGTTGATGGGTGTGACGACACTGTGTCAGTTTTGACGTCGCTGATTGCTTGTGGCATAGTTTTGACGATTGCACTTTGCGTATATAAACCCCAGGTTAGATCACACTGAAAGGAAAAACATGAATTCCGGTAAAATACTTTATTTCCTTCAATGACGAGGTTCAGTTCAAGCCAGTCGTCAACCCAAGTTATTTTCTTAGCCAATATTAATCTTTAGTTCCTCTTATGACGTAGTTGAGTTTACGGCCGTCCATCAATCAACCCTCGTCATTTCCTCTATCTGTTGACCTGTTTTACAACGCGACAGATCAATGACTGGCGACCCGCTGTGATATTTCCTTAAGTTGATGGGTGTGACGACACTATGTCAGTTTTGACGTCACTGATTGCTTGTGGCATGGTTTTGACGATTGCACTTTGCGTATATAAACCCCTGGTTAGATCACAATGAAAGGAAAAACATGAATTCCGGTAAAATACTTTATTTCCTTCAATGACGAGGTTCAGTTCAAGCCAGTCGTCAACCCAAGTTATTTTCTTCACCTGTTGTGGAACGTGACCTGTCAACCAATATTAATCTTTAGTTCCTCTTATGACGTAGTTGAGTTTACGGCCGTCCATCAATCAACCCTCGTCATTTCCTCTATCTGTTGACCTGTTTTACAACGTGACAGATCAATGACTGGCGACCCGCTGTGATATTTCCTTAAGTTGATGGGTGTGACGACACTATGTCGGTTTTGACGTCACTGATTGCTTGTGGCATGGTTTTGACGATTGCACTTTGCGTATATAAACCCCTGGTTAGATCACACTGAAAGGAAAAACATGAATTCCCGTAAAAAGATATGCAAAGTAAAACCATATCTGGTTTATAAAAAGTGTGTATGTTGTAACGAATATTGTTTAAATAACTTATGCGAAGCTTGCGAACAGGCATTGGGTGCATTCACAGATGACGAATTTGAGGAAAATAATATTTACCAGGAACCTATTGAAAGTGTAGACCTAACTGAACAGACATTAGGTGTAGATAGAGAAGACGAATTTGAGGAAAATAATATTTACCAGGAATCTATTGTAAGCGTAGACCAAACTTCGGACCTGTCTGAAACCTCTGCACACAGCACAAACACTATCAGTGGGGCAACAGATCAATCACCTGCGACAGACGAAGTAATATAGATAAGCGACTCAGAGGAGGAAGAAATCATTATCATAAGTGACACCGACGAAACCAATATCGCGGAGGCATAAAAGAAAATAGGTAAATGTTTATATAAATATTGTAAATACCTTTTGATTAGTTGATCTTCAGTCTTTGAGTTGTTTTCGTGGTAGAAACAAGTTTTTTTTTTTTATGATGAATCGATAATTTGATAATGTTTTAGTTTCGGACAGCCGGGAAGCGGGAGTAATTACACGTAATTGAATATTAAAAAATGTGTAAGAGTGTTAGCCAATTATCTTTTCATTAAATTTAAGGGGAAAAAAACATCGATTAAATATTTTGAGGGCATTATTTATATTGTTAACTATAATTAATATATAAAATGAATACTTTATGAAGAATTGTATGGGTATTTTAATTCATTGGAGAGTAATGTCGGTGATTAAGTGAGCAGAATTCACCAACAGTGTATGACTCACATTTGGAAGGGTAAAGGCCTTTGGCTAATGCTAATAGACAGGAAACGGTACTATACCATTTGTCTGTATGACCTTCATCGTCAGGTAACAAGGCATGGGCTAATTCATGAAAAAATACATGACTAAACTAGTGATTTGAAAGTAGGGAGCTTTTATACAATTTGATATCTACTGTATTGTCAGGATTATGAATCGTTTCACCGTAAGGACCAGGAGCATTTATAATTTCAATTGTGATACAGTTTAAATCAGTTTGTCTATTTTTAAAAAGCGTTACGAAAAGTTTTAACCAATGTAAAATTAAATTTTGTAGTTCACTTTGAAAAATAGGTCCATAGGTTTCTAATTCTATAACGCTGTCTGGTTGAGCGAGAATGGGAATCGTTTTGTCAAATGGTATAGTTATTTCCAAAGGAGACGATTGTAAATCTAAAGGGAAATATTTATTTGAACGTTTAATAAAAAATGAAACGTCTTTTAGTTCCTTATCCCCGCTTCCTGATTGCTGCAGAAAAGAAATAGAATCCCTTACTTTTATTGCCAATAACAAAAATCCAATGCTTAAAGAACTTTGATAAAACTCAAACATTTTTAGCTTGTTTCTGTTACGGATGTAATGAGCGAAATGAAACTATGTGTTCATATTTAGAAGTATAATTTATTCTTAATTACTTTAAAAAAATGCTAATTAGACTAAAACTGTCTAAAGGATGATTGATATATAAAAACATGTTTGAACTTTAAACAAGGAAATGCATGTCAACAGATGATGGATGCACAAGTTTTAAATGTACAATGTTAAAATAACAATAGCGTTTTTAAATGTCTGCGTTATAGAGAAAGGGGGTTTGATGCATATTTTATTACTTAGTTTTTTTTTTTTTTTTTTTTTTTCGGTTAGACGACTTTTAGAGAATTTTGTAATTGTACTGTATATTTTGAATCACAAACACCTTTTAACAAATCCCGCGTGATAGAGAAAGAAGGTTTGATATACTAGTTTATTATGACCCAATATTCCATTCTTGTTATACTCCACAGAACGAAGTTTTTATGGGGTGGGGTTATACTATCCTGTTTGCCCGTCTGCCTGTTCGTTCTTCTGTCCGTCTGTTTGTTCGGATCTTTAACTTCTGAAGTATGACAGCTTTCAACATGAAAACTTATACATTGATAGAACACGACCGTGAAAAGTACATAATTAAAGAACCATAACTTTGCTGAATTTATTTCTGGAGTTATTGGCCTTTGATTACTTAACTTTTAATTTTTGTCGGTGTATAACTTCCAAAGTATTATAGATTTTGACTTGAAATCTCATGCACCGATAGAGCTCAATTTTGAGAAGTATAGAGTATAAGTACCATAATTCTGCTGCCTTTATTCCTGGGGTTATTGCCCTTGGTTATTTTTAACTATAGTTTCGTGTTTGGTGCGTCATTTCCAAAGTTTGAAAGATTTTAACTCGAAACTTCATACACTGATAGAATAGAAATATGAAAAGCGCAGTATATAAGAACCATAATTCTGTTGCCCGTTGTTGTTGTTTACATAAATATTGTTTAGTGCATAACTTTAAAAGTATGAGAAATGAAACTCGTCATGTTGTACGTATGCACCGAGTTGTTACAATTTAACCTTTTTTTTCAGATGGGAAGACCTTGCAGATACTGTGGAGCCTTTTATACAGACGAGACCGACTTGCTGGTACATGAAAACATTCATAAATCCTTCGATGAATTGAACAGAACGAATTGGGTAGGTTTATTATCATTATTATCGTTTTTACATATTAGGTAGTTTGAGGAAAAGCTTTTGTAAAACATTGTTTGTGCAAAAAGTAGTGTACTATGAAGGCTCTTTTCCTTTATATTTTTAGGCACCAGTTCACATTCAACAGATCGAGCAATCTTCCTATCTGTGCGACAAATACAATAAAGTCTATGGATCAAAATACTATTTGATTCGTCACAGTAAAACAGCACACAATGAAGAACTTTATAAATGTTTGCGATGTGGGAGAGAATTCAACAGGTTAGATAACAAAAAACGTCACGAGAAGACTTGTGTTGGAAGTGATCATGCTTGTTCAATGTGCGGCAAACGCTGTTCCACGGCACACGGCCTGCGCAGAAATATTGAGTCGCATAAAGCAGAGCCTTCTACATCGTGTCAATATTCGGGAACCAGTTCACCAACCAGAAATTTAGTTCAGTCTTCTGATGCACAGCCACCTTCGTTTCATTGCCGACGATGTTCAGAATCATTTCAAAATCGCCACCAATTATATTTGCACGGGATGCGGCAAAATTACCAAGTTGGTGGAGCGCTGCAACGTCGATCCTGGAATGATGACAACGCGCCGTGGGTTAGAGATGGTCAGGACGACAGTTTAAGAGAAGTTTACGAGGCTAATGCCCCTCTAATCTTAGAACCTCACAACCTCGGCTCTCTTCGTTCAGTTTATAATTTTTCTATAGACAATGACGTTACGCTAGTTCAGCTAATGGGATATGCTAATGAAATCTATACCAGAGAACAAAGAGCTTTTCGACTCAATATAGTCTTTGGCACTATTTTGCAACACAGGGAAAATAGGGTTTATCGTTTCTTCGTTCCTTATAATAACAACGGGACATTTGAACGTCCCTTTTACATTTCAAAATGATCGGATCTTAATCGTTTACGTCTTCGTCTGCGCAGAATAGACATAGTCGGCGAGCTATTGTTTCAAAGACCGGATACTAAATGGATACCTGTCCTGGTGACCAACGTGCACTTTACAGTGTTTAGTACTAACTATCCCTTGGGACAAGGCGGTTTACCCGATTACCTTCTCCGAAAAGATAGTATATATCTATTAGTGAAAAATCAGCAGACGAGAAAATACTATGACGACAATCTTTGTATATTTCGATGTTTGGCTTTGCACAGAGGACATGACATCAGATCTCTGGAAAGACCAGCAAATGATTTGTACAGTCTCTGGTCAAAACGCTCTGCTAAATCTTTTAACGGGTTGACTTTCGAAGAATTTCCAAGGTTTGAAAAGCAGTTCCAAGTAAACTTGGAGGTTTACAGTTTAATGGAAGACGGTTTCGCCCGCTCTATTTACAAGTCACTAGGTCAGCATGAAACAACGATGTACATGAATTTATACAAAAATCATCTATCGTACATTCGTAATTTTGCCGGGTACGCTCAAAAATATCAATGCAAGACTTGCGATTGACATTTCAACCATGCATGGAATTTAAACAAACATCAACGTAACTGTGCAAACCAGACAAAATACGTATTCCCAGGCGGATTTTATCAACCTACTGAATCCATTTTGGAAAGGTTAGAGCAATACGAAATATATGTTCCAGACGAGGACCGCACCTTTCCATGGTTCGTTTGTTACGATTTCGAAGCCATTCTCGAAAAAGCGAATGAACACCCGACTGAGATGCTGAAATGGACCCAGAGACACGTTCCAACCAGTGTATCCATATGCAGCAATGTAGAGGGCTACACAGACCCTGTTTGTATTGTGGAGCCGAATCAAGATAAATTAGTGGGCGAAATGGTTGAAATCATGTCAAACATAGCTTTGCGAGTTTATGAAATGTCTGAAGAAAAATGGGGTTGGGTGCTTCAAGTGATTAATGATAAGATTGAAGAAACAGATGGAGAAGATTTGGATGAAGATTTGAGCGACGATTTGGGCAACGAGGCAAAGGAACATGAACCGAGACCAAACCATCCCCTGAAAAGGTTATATGCTCAATTCGAAGGTTATATGTCGCAGGTGCCCGTTATCAGGTTCAACTCGGCCAAGTACGATCTTAATCTGATCAAGCAATTTTTAGCGAAACTATGGTGGCATATTTCTGCCACGAGATACGAGATAGCTATCATGATAATTTTGGTAAATTATCGCGATAAATTAAAAGTTTCCTGGAAATCTTATCAAGATCGTGAAAAGTTTCATGATAAAAATATCACGATAAACTTAATATTTTATCGCAAAATTTCTCCACCGTGCTCGGAGCTGACATGCGAGATAAAATTATTGTGATAGTTTTATCCGTTTCTCGATATCTATAAATAGAAAATTCATCATTTGGATGAACTCGGTAGTTTTGACTTAAAGGGCAACTACAGCCAAAATCTCTTTTTTGGATATATGAATCCTTAAATGAAAACCATCTTAAAATAGAAAAACCGCATTTCAATGTCTATCGTAGAAAGAGAGTTTTAAGCGAAGATGTGGTTTGCACACCTGTGTGAGTTTGTGAAATGTTCGATAAACCGGATGTGAAGCCACTCTTATTTCGGCTTCTGTGTACTTTTTTTTTTTCTCAGCCTTATCCTCCCTCATGTCAGGAGGCGACTTTTTTCGTCACAAAAATCCCTATCGTATGCCGGGTGCCGAGTTTAAGCCCTATTTCGAGCCAGGAGATGACTATTTATTTGTCAGTCTGCTGTCTGTCTGTCTATCTGAACTAAATGACATGGCTTAATATCAGATCTACCATTAATCCTCAAAAGGTTAAATAAACCTTCATGCCGATTGCAAAATTTTGAATAGTGCTAGTTTTTGAAGAAACAAAAATAGATGTTTCCGCATTGGACCCTGTACATAAGATCAGATTGCATGTTCTGTGCAGTCTGATCTTAATATACACTGTTCGCAAAAGGTCATTGAGTCGCGCTCAGCAGCCTTGGGGCCCCACAGAAATTTAAATGAGGCAAGCAATAAATGGTAAATTCACTGTTGATTATCCATCTCTTTCATGAGAGAGAGAGAGAGAGAGAGAGAGAGAGAGTAGTTAGAAAAGAAATTCGACAAGCAGATTATGCAGTTTTTTTTTAATTTAAGATCGTATGAATGAGGAAAATACAAAAGTTATGACGTTCGACTTACCCATTTAACCTGTGTAAAATTCCAAATTCCATTTACATTATTTACGAAAAAGGGTTCAATATGGTCGTGAAAACAAAAGAGTAACTTTGTATATGACATGTTTATGACAAGTGCTTGTTAACCTCAGGCTGCAAACGCCCCGCCCGGGTGGCTCAGTGGTGAGCGTGTCGGACTCATGACCTGGTGGTTGTGAGTTCGATACCCGGTTGAGGCGAACTTTCTTTCCGGCGTATTTTCGCCTCTCACCTCTGCTGAAGCATGTGAGAAAAGTAGTCGGTGGCTTTGGAAAGAAAGTTGTGTTAGTACTGGTGTGAGAAAGCCAGGAAACACATGTGCGTCACCGATCGCCATGATATGACCTTAGCTGTTAAACCCCAATACAACCAGCCAACCAACCAATCAAGCTGCAAGCCGGGTAAAAAAAAAATATGTCAGACCACAACGGTGCGATATCATCACAAAAGAGGCACCGAATTAACCCTTTGTCCTTGTACATGGATGGAACACACAATTCTTTTCTCAAAATAAAAGGTTGGCGCACTAAAATTTTGTGTAAAGTTTGTACGCAGTTATAAATTTTTAATTTACGCTGCATTTTCATGGTCAGCATCTCTTATCTCGTACATGATTACACGGAGAAACACGGGAGAAGACAGTTAAACAGTTTTTGTCCACGTTGGTATTTCCTTTTAAATTACATGTCTCAGTATTTAGGAAATGGACTGACCCTGTATTTTGCAGACGATCAAAAATGTTTACTGCATGATATGGAGGGCAGGAAGGCAGGAGGCAATTCAGACAATCTTTTAACGTTGTTGTTGATGAAAGAAACAAATTTGAGATTATGAAAAAAAAGCACGTAGGAAAATAAATGAAGATCGAATGAAAAAAAATTTTTTTAACTTTAACAGCAAATTCAGGATGTGTGCTGGATTTAATGTTGTTCGTGAATGTTAAAGAGAGGATAAGATTTCTAAGGCAGATCAAGGCTTTTAATTCTTTCCAAGCTGAAGGAGACATGTAAAACGCTGACACTGATGGTGAAGATCAAGATCAGACTGCGCAGGATTTGTAGACCGTTAAATGGTCGACGGTGTCCTATATTTGATAGAAACAGCCTTAGAAATTAACTCGAATGATTTCCTTTTCACATTGCAATGTTCCTTCTTCCTTCTACGACCTAGTAGAAGAGAATTTTGGCATGATTCAAATATCTTGATTTGTTATTTCTTTTTTTATATTTATCTATTACAACTCGTTGATTAGGTAGTGGTACAATTGAAATAACATCAAGAAATAAATTTCAAAATATTTATGTTCGTTACCAGAAGAATAACTATTCACTTTTTTACTTTTTTTACTATTCACTTTCTCCACTAAGCTAATTCATTAAAAATTTCTTTCCTATGATTGTAGATGTAAGAGCGATATACCCCCGTCAAGCCAAACTCGTTCTCACTCTGTTCCGAATTTTTTTGCTGATCGGACTGAAACTATCTTCAGACGAAGTGGGCGTATTAGTATCCTTTTACGAAGGGTGCTTCAGAACTTTGAGCCTGCTCAAAATTTTTTACCATCCATCCCGTCCGTGATTAGACGGAGTAACAACGTACTTAAAGTGAGATGGACGTACTACGAACGGAACTGCTGTACTTCGATCCTATTAGAGACGCAGTGCGGTCGGGCAATAACCTGCAGTGCGTTTGCATTTTACCGACCGAAATTACATGTCCTATCCCAGCCAGTTTTTCGATTTTGTTGACCGGGTTAAGACTTTCTGGGAATAGGTTTGGTGAGATAGGGGCTTCAGCTATTATCAGGCCAAAATTATACGTTCATCCCCGACCGTAACCCGTTTTCCGATTATGTCAGGACGGGTTAAGACGTTGTAAGACCTAGTTTGGTGTGACGGGTCTATAGAGATTGAAACTCTGCAGTACACAAGTGATTGAAACGTGAAATAGCGATTTATATCTTTATAAATATCATGCAGTTTTCTCAATTTTCTGTGTTAGTTCATATATAGCGACTATAATTATCTTCTCACACTTGTGAGATCACGGCAAACTACCGGAAGTCACGGTTTTTTCAATTAGCGACTTTCACACAGGTGAAAATCCGAAAGTTTAAACCTCTATATCTCGTAGAGTAAACATCACAGAACGCTAACAAGATTTTTGTTAACATACTCTAGTGTCGTTTTATCCGATTTTGAAATGAAAATTTTGGTGTGAAGTTACCCTTTAATAAGATTGCAGTCAGTAAAATTTCGAATCATTAATTAACAATTGTAGCTTAATTGGTAAATTTTGACAATGTCCAAATGACAGAGGTCTGTAAAATCACAAAGACGACTCGAAATGCCTCCTACGAACAACTTTGAAACCGTACAGGGAAAAGGAGAATTCATAAGGTTGTATACGAAGGTATTCCGAAACCGTATCTAATTATAGATATCATGAATGTCAGTTGTGGGCACGAAAGCAAAAAAAATCATGATAAGAGTTAGCATTATTGCGATATTTTTATCGTGAATTTTTTTGTTTTATCACGATAATTCTCTTAAATTATCATGATAGCTATCTTGTATCTCGCGGCAGAAATATGCCACCATACGAAACACTTAAAAATGCATGAAGCGGAACAAACATTTGTAGTGAAGAAAAACAACGCTTATGCCTGCATTGCCGCTGAAACTCTAAAATTTTTGGACATGTCCCAATTTTTTGCCGCTAGCTCATCCTATGCCAGATTCCTGAAAGCTTTTCACGTAGAACAAGGCAAAGGATATTTCTGCTACGATTGGTTTGACAGCGTAGAGAAGTTAGAACATCCATCTCTTCCCAAACATAAAGACTTTTTTAGTCAATTGAAAGGCTCTAACAATGGCCAAACAAAAGATCAAACTAGATTTACCGATTCAACTGGGATATTTCATTTTGCAGTACGCAAAACTTCGAATGTCGAAAGGTCCGATTTTGAGTACTGCGAAATGGACACGGACAGCGCTTACATGGCTATTTCTGGTTCCTGTTTGGACGAAGTTATTAAACCCGATATGAAAGATAAGTACGAGAGAGGATTAAAAGGATTTTGCACCCATGACCAGATAGAGGCTGACACTAACTTTCACTGGTTTCCTCGCAGCTGCTGCTCAAAACACGCCAAATATGACAAGCGTACTCCGGGTTTATTTAAGTTAGAGTACCAAGGAAATGAAGTCATAGGTCTCTGCAGCAAAACTTACATCGTTCGTAAATCCAAGGTTATGAAACCCTCTTTGGCAAGATTCGCTGCCTATCAATTACTAAGGAAAAGTCTTAAATTAAAGAGAAAGAGATGTCACTACAGACCAAGAATCATAAACGAATATAAGTTCACTTCAAAGGGAATCTCTAAAAGATCGGTAAAAGCACCCATGTCAAGCTTTCGGCGTGTTCTAAAAACGCACAAGGCACAAGGCGCTCGCAACCGTGGATTTAGAGTTAGACATAATAGTATTTATACATATACGCAAGAAAGAAGGGGCTTCTCTTATTTCTACTGCAAAAGAAAAATAATGGATGATGGCATTCACACGGAACCTCTGGATATCACCTTATGCCCAGTACCGCACAAAGAGATTGATGATCAAGGGCTAATCGACATGCTTGCGAGTAATTTCGAAGATTAAAAAGTTTGTGCACAACCACCTTATATTCATTATCAAGATGTATCCCTTTCCGGAATGTACGTCAATCGCAGTATCTGGAGCTACGCTAAGCGGAAAAAGCTCCCTTGTGCTTCGCATGTTACGACACAAAGACGTCATGTTTAACAATCCACCGGAAGAAGTTCTTTATTGTTACGCTATCAGGCAACCCTTGTTTGATGTTATGGAGGAAGAACTTCCATTTATAAAATTTCGTAAAGGACTGCCTAGCGATGAAGAGTTATGTACTTTGTCCAGTGAGCAACACTGTAATCTGGTAATCCTGGACGATTTAATGGAAAAAGTGACATCATCAGCGGACATGGAAAACCTTTTTGTGAAAGGAATGCGTCACCGTCATCTGAGTATTTTGTATATCAACCAAAATCTCTACTGCAAGGGCAAATACAGTGGCACGATAAACTTGAACACACACATTTTAATACTAATGAAAAATCCGAGGGACGTTTCTCAACTGCAATGCATAGCCCGTCAAGCTTCTTTAGGCAAGGCAGACTTTATTATGAACGCTTTTAAAGACGCAACCTCAGAACCCTACGGCTATTTGGTGTTGGACTTTTCCCCGTCGGGAGAAGACGCATATAGAGTGAGAACCAAAGTATTTCCGGATGAAGACACGATTGTCTACCAACCAAAATAAAAGTTGATACATTTTGAAAGTCAGGTCCATATTATGAGCGTAAAGGACTGTGTCAACATGCAGAAATTCGTACTGCTACCCTACGAAAGATATCTTCGCTTATCACCGTGTAACACGACCCTTTCAAATAGAGAGGGTACTGTTAAGGAATCGAACGATACAGAATCGACAGATATCGAGGCACTGATGTCCCTATTTCCTTCGCGTTTACGAACTCGAGCACGTGCATTGCTAACCTACCTAAAACCGCACCTAACTTGGAACGCGAGAGGAGAAGTTTCCATTGGAGGAGAGAAAATATCAAATTCGAATATCGTTGATCTGATTAAGGTAAACCTTAAAGACTACAAAAGTTTTCAGCCAACAGGCTTCGAGAAATTTGAGATATTACTGCAGTCAATAAACGTTCCTCTCAGTCTCTTAAGGCCAGCTAGACGAAGACAAGTGGGTCAGGGAAGAGAAGAAATTATTCCCCCTCCCCCTGGAAAACGTGTAGAGAGGAGGGACAAAACGCTAAAGAAATCTAAAGTAAAATGGCTAAAAATGTGAAATACGAAAATTATCTGGCTAGCATTTATTACGATCCAAAACACGAAGCAGCTTATGGCGGAGTTGATAAGTTATACAGAGCCGTCAGAAAGGAAGGAAAGTTTGTCTTAGGAAGGTCGAAGATTCGAAATTGGCTGTTGAAACAAGAAGGCTATGCTGTACACAGAGAGGAGCGTTCCAAATTCAAACGTCGGAGAGTTGTGGCTGCGTATGTGGATTATCAATGGGATGTGGATACTGTTAACATGGATTATTACAAAAAAGTCAATGACGGTTTTGCCTATTTTCTCCTAGCTATAGACGTTCTGTCCAAATATGTTTGGACCGTCCCACTTCGCACAAGAACCGGCAAGGAGATGAAACGAGCTTTCGAAAAAATATTTGCTCTTGGGAGAAAACCCACGAACGTAAGAAGTGACAAAGGAACGGAGTTTGCGAATAAAGACGTAAAAAGATATTCAAAAGACCAGGCTGTAAACTATTTTGTTACGCATGTGAAAGCATCGTACGCTGAAAGAGTGATTAAAACCATCAAATCCCGTATCATTAGATACATAACGCATTCCCAAAACCAACGTTTGGTAGACGTTCTTTCGGATATAATGGAAAGTTACAACAAGACGTACCATCGTTCCATACAGAGAAGACCCGCGAGCGTGAATAGTAAAGATTCCATAGAGCTGTGGAAAATTCAATACAACACAAAGCCTAAATTAAAAGAAACTGCGTCATACAGATTCAAAGTCGGTGATCTAGTGAGGGTATCCTACATACGACGTTCTTTCCAAAGAGAGTACGACAAATGGTGGTCACGAGAGCTATTCGTAATTAATGACCGCTTTATGTCGGAGAACATACCTCAGTATCGGTTGAAGGACTATGCCGGAGAAATTGTTAGTGGAACCTTTTATCAGAATCAATTGATTAAGGCGTACGAGCAAGAAACCTATCTGATAGAAAAGGTTATTAAACGGAGACAGCGAGGAAAGAACAATGAATTTCTAGTTCGATGGAAGGATTGGGCGCCTAAATTTGACTCTTGGATCAGAGAGGATGACTTGAAAAGTTTAAAGGGCGCTGCATCGAACGTTACGACTTCACAAAGCGTTTTCGATCCAAGAGGATGGTACGAAAGTTTTTATCATTGTTCGATGTATTGGTGCAATCGACGGACGAACAGCGAAAGGTTATATTAAAAAGTTTAACAGAAACTCAGGTTAAGGCCATACTAGAAGCGATTTACAATGTCTTGTTTGGAGCGTGTCCTATCCGGGATAAAGTTAAAAGGAAATTGAAATCCGAAAGTACAGTCATTCGGCGCATGGTGTCGAAAGGCCTCACTTTACAACAACAACTTAGACTACTTAAAAAGCATAGTAATTTGTTGCCGCTATTGCTGAAACCCGTGGTCAACGTATTTAGGAAACCATGAGCAGCGACAAATATATCTACGTGAAAAGCGGTGAAAGCGACGATTATTTTCCGGATAACAGATTGTATCATTTCAAAGTTTACTTGAAATTACCGATATATTTAGATGGGTTGTGGAAAGTAGGTTTGGTTCAATTTCATGCCAATGAAAAGTCAAAGTCGAAAGCCAGTGCGGGTCTTTATTCGGACATCTGCGGAGAAAGCGTCGTGAAAGGCGAAAAACGTCCTTTGCTCAGACGGTTAGAGAAAAACAAGAAAAGTGAATGGGACTACAACATTGACAATCCTTTTTATGTGACTGTAAGAAAGAAAGAGCTGCGTGATTTCGAAATATATATAAAGCAAGAAGACGATACCGTTGCGTCAGAGTTGTCGAAACCAGTACACCTTACACTTCATTTAAAACGTAACCCGTTTTATTAAAATATGAAACTTTACGTTCCTAATCTTCAAACTTCGATGGACTTTTTTCAAAGAAGCAGCAAAACGGACCAATAGGGCAGGGGCAGAAGGCCCCGCGTGATTCCCGTTATTCAATCAAAGGAATACGCCATCAAAGCAGTTTTACCTTCGGAACAATCGACTGCACAAGTAAAATCGGAGCTCGAGCGACAAGATATAAATCCTAGTGCTGTTTAGAAGGCCGTTCAATCTATCACCAACCATAGAGGAAAACGCAAGTGCGCAGTCAAGTCGAAAAAGCCAGCTAAAAAATCAAAAGTCGAAGTTATTCGGAAGAAAGACATATTTGATAAAAAAGTAAAAGATGTCAGTGTTTAACGAACAAGAATTTAAAGAGGGACTCGTGTCTGAATTGGGTCTTTTCGATCTGCCGAGTACTCAAACGAGCGTTACCGAATTCTACGACGAAGGAATCCGACCCGTATCGCAAGTGACATCCGAGGGTCCCGTCGTTTTTAGAATAAACGGACAAAACTCCCTAGACTATTTGGATTTGAAGAATAATCAGTTGTATGTAAAGCTAAAAGTGGAAAAACCGGATGGAAGCGCACTTGATGCCGAAAAAGTGGGACCCGCAAATTTATTTTTGCAAAGTTTTTTCTAGACGGTAGAAGTAACCCTGCAGAACAAGGCCACGATCACTTGTAATTACAACCCTTACAGAGCCTACATTCAGACTCTACTGAAACACGGACAGGATGCTTTGTCTAGTCAAATTCAAATCCAAGGATGGTTGATGGACGATGCGGATAGTCCCGGAGTAACTGACCCGTCTGGCAACAACAACGGCTTATTCGAACGAGCGAGTTGGATCGCTAAATCCATAAGTCTGGATTTACAGGGACCCATCTTTCACGACTTGTTCGATATGGATCGCTATCTCTTAAACCATGTCGATGTCAACGTCAAGCTGTACAGAAACTCGGCGAGTTTCACTCTGATGGCTGCGGATTCTACCACGGATTTTAAAATAGTGTTCGAGGACATTTATGTCATAGCCAGAAAGGTTAGATTGAATCCGGCAGTCAGCTACGGACAAGCCAAAATGCTAGAGAAGAAAAATGATCTTTACCCGTATACTAAAAAGGAAGTTCGTGTGCAAACCATCCCTACCGGAAGCAGTTCCTTTAACTGGGAGAATATGTTCCAAGGCAAGAAGCCGGAAAGAGTGATGGTTTGTTTCGTCAAAAGCAAAGCGCTAAACGGGGATTATACCACTAACCCCTTTAACTTCGAACACTGCAATATCACCCAGATCGCCGTTTATAACGACGGTCTTCCGGTGGGCGGAAATCCGATAAAGACGGACTTTTCCAAGACAAATAGTACTATCACGAGGGCGTATACGAACCTACTACTGAATATTGGCAAATGGAGGCAGGACGAAGGTTTTGCCTTGGACGAGGCCCACTTTAAAAGCGGGACCACCTTATTCGCTTTTCAGTCTGAGCCCAACTTTTCGCACCATGGCGAGTACCTGTCCCTGGTGAAGAATGGAAATTCACGGCTGGCAGTTCAATTCGGCAAAGTACTTGCAGGTAAGAAACTTTAAAAATATTGATTGAATAATATTTAACACCGCTTTCTACGTTATTTCAGTCATATTCATGTGTTTCCTAGGTTTCGCCAGTACAAGGCTAGGGTTCTGAAGTGTCTTGCCCGAGGACAGTCCCATATTATAATTTTGGAAATGTGTTACGATGTGTTGCGTTTTACATCGATCGTAAAACTTGTTTTGAGACCTTACGATATCGTTTTATTTTCCAGAACCAATGAGCTGCATCGTATATTCGGAAGAACCGGGGTATATGGAATTCACTAACGAACGCAGCGTTGTGCTACAATCATGAATACATCGCAACTAGAGTGTTGTATCAAGTGTGACGAAGTACTAACAGCTAGTGTTATTGGTGTATTCCCGTCGGATTGCATTCCAAATGTACCACTTCACCGTGGGTTGATTGTTAATACAGACAAATCTAGCAGTCCGGGATAACATTGGTGCGCTATTTTTAATGATGCACAGGGGCATATAGAATTTTTCGACAGTTATGGCAGACCTCCTGAAGAGAACAGTGTTCTAATTTGGAAATGGATGAGAGAAACTGCAAAAACTTGGAACTTTAACCAAAAACAACTCCAGAGCAATTATTCAACCGTGTGCGGACTTTATTGCCTTTTGTATTTACGTTTAAAGTGTTTAGGAGGCACGATGGAAGATTTCACTAATCTTTTTGACAACTCCGATTTCTTTGTGAATGATAGTTTCGTGTATAATATGTCTTTAGCAATCTTTTCAGAATGTGTAAAGACTGATTGTAGACGAAACCAAGTGTGTTGTGCATTGGATAGGGTCATGTAGATAATATATTTATGAAAATATGCCGAAAAAGTATATAACCGAGAATAAAAAAAAAAATGTAGTGTAGTTTAAATTTTGTTGCAGTATTTATTCTTTCCAACAAGAAAGATTCCTTGTCAAGCATATTTCAGTTACGACACAAAGAGATTGATTCAATTATATCCAGTGCACCTTTCCAGTTCTCCACACAACATTCTTTTCCATCGATGGACAGTGGTGAGAGGAATCAATCAAGACCTGTGATGAACCAGGGATCGAACCAGCGACCCCGTTCTCAAGTCCCAAACTTCGGGGGAGAAAGAAAGAGAGAGAGAGAGAGGGACAGAGGGAGAGAGAGACGACGTATTCAACAGACTTCTTTATATGACTTGGGCGTGTTTCTTTAATCGAGGAGAACACTACATTTTCCAAGCCATTTCTTTACGAGCACGTACTTCAGAGGGTAAACTAAATCCATAAACTCCGTAGGTGAACGATTCTAGACAGAAAGAAAGACAGAAAGAAAGAAAAGTTTATGATCAAACACGATGATAAGAGACTAATTCTTTTAATCATCTTTATTTTATGGGTTATATATTTCATATCATATCAATGAGAAATGTCCTGGCATTTTACGCATAACACCGGTGTTACAATTTCTTCACACTTCGAAGGGCAATTGTGTGTTTGTCCTTTCCACATCAATATGGCGAAACAGGATTTACACTCCATGAAGGTCTTTGCTCTACAAATCGCACATTTCGGAAATTTGTGCTGGGACATCGCTGATACAGTTTACATATGGAAAAGTAGACTTGCTAGCACATCCAACATGAAGGCCGTCGTTAGTTCACTCCGTTTTCTAGGTGAAAAAGTTGCAATACCAACCGAACCATTTTTGATTTCCACGTAGGACATTTCATGTCGGTCTCCCTCCAATCACGACAGTAAAATTTAAGTTTATATAGATTCACAAAGTCGGCATTGGCGAACGAAGACACCGTTTCCTCCCATTGTCTTAAAATCTCGCTTTCGTCAAGATGTTGAAGCACCTCATCAAAATACAACTCTAACCATTCTTTTCTCGAAAGTGTCAAACACGTATGATCCGTTTGTGACAAACTGTCATGTAGGCAACCAAAACACTTCTGTTTAAAAACCGTTAACATGTTGTCTTTAATTGATTTGGCGTTGTAAAAGTCGAAGTAGGATTCCAGTAGAGATGCATCCATGTTAACACAATTTCTTTTTTTAAACCTTGATAAGTTTTCAGATTTTTCCAAAATGTTCGGGCTTCCGATATGGCAGTATCAATGTTCGATGTTAGCTGTTTTAAACTTAACCGCTGCATAAGGCTTAAGCCAACTCCTATGATAGTGGGTGTACCGTTAACAAATTTCCTCATATCCAGAAAAACGTATCCGTCTCGGGTACACACTGTCCCATAAATGTTATCTATCAGACGGAACTGCTTGTTAAATAAACGGGCAGAAGCATTCAGCTCGGGTTGTATTCCTTCGTTATTCGAAAGTGGAGTACAATGTATTCCCTCTCGTTGCGCTAGAATGACGAAGCCCGGAGTCGCACAAATTGTAATGCAGATTAGCAGAGTCGCAATTTTTTTCAAACTGTTCAAATGACGCTGCAGTAAATTTTCTCTGAAAAAGAGCTGCTCATCTAAGTCCGATATGGCAGCCTCGCATATCATACTCATCGTTCCGTCATTTTGTTCTTGACTATCGTTTTCTTCACTCATGTTTTAGGTTGGGTGTCCAAAACAAAACTGAATCCAATACTATTATTTCTATAAATTTTATCCTCTCTGCTTCGACTTCATTTCTACCCTAAAATGCTATGCGATTTATTTCACGTTCTGTATCTGAATTTAGTCCCAGTCTTGACCATACCTTCAAAAATTCTCTTCCTCCAAAAATCTTTGATGCTGTTCGGTTATCCCCAATAGCGGAAAAGGCAGCTCCCAAGAGCCACTTGGATTTTCGTTTTCGAAATTTACAACAACATCGTACCATTCTTTTAACATCATATATAGTAAAGTATCCAGCTGACGCGGGTACGATCTCTTCGCGGCTTCTATTTGTTGTCTCTTATACCCTAAGTGCGTCATAAACAACTGCCAATCTCTACCTAGTTCTTTAGAGTAGGCCATTATTTCTTCAAGCAACAAATAGTTTCTTTTCACATTCCTGAAACGAATAAGTATATTTGGCTAAATCATGCATTGAGCCTGGAACACATATCAACTCTCTTTAATATAATAAAACTTTTCTCCTCACCAGTTTCCGAAGTCATTTGGATTACATTCTGGACACTGTAGAGCTCCCAACTGATTCATGTGGTCATCTCGAAACACGTACGGAACGACGCTATCCAGTTCGGGTAGGATCTTTGTTATGTCTGACACGCGGCTCTTCAAGGCTTCGTACTCTAATGGTCTTAGGCACAGCCCTTTTTTGCAAGGCACCACGTCATTTTCTGGTTTCCAGTACTGGCGTATATCCACGCAGGGGTTGCGTTCCTTGACCGTGCAGAATACATTTCCACCTAAATGATTTTGATAAGCCGTACCAGACCTAATCGCATCGTCAACATCGTCTAAGCAGTCCACTAGGCACTTCCAACGCATCAGCGGTAGACTTATACCCTTTTTCGTCGGTTTGTTTCCATCCCATTCTCTAAGATCGACACGTTTTTCTCCTTTCCATTCGCAAACGTTTACGTATCTTTGGTTTCCTAACTCAAACGTATTCATTTTTGGTTTCTGTCGAGTTTGTGGAAAGTCCTTTCTTATATACGTTTCGTTAGGGTCTTCTTCACTACTGACAGTCACGATTTACATTCCGAGATGACAGTGATTGAAGATGGGAGGACGTTTTTACGATGACATCCATCGACGTCGAGGAAACGGTACGTCATGAATAATAAGGGCGGTTCAAAGAACTTCTAGGAAATAATGTCAGACAGTACGATGATTAATGGACTTGTTTACCGGGCGGAAAACGCTGTCATGGATGACATTGATCGCTCACGTTCCAAAACAGGTAAAGGAACTAACGTTGATTGATAACCGGGCGTGTGTTATAAAAATATGACATTGATTGATCGCTCACGTTCCAAAACAGGTGAAGGAAATAACGTTGATTGATAACCAGAATTGTGTTATAAAAGTATGACATTGATTGATCGCTCACGTGTCGAGGAAATTACCTTGGATTGATGGACATGTCACGTTTTCCGCGCTGGGTGTGTTCCCCCTCACCTCAAATAAGAATATTATGGGTTACATATAACTACTGCTGTTTAAATTCGGCATTGTGTAGCGCAGCTTTAATCTACATTTGATTTGTCATCTTCAAACGTTTTGAAGGTAGACAAGTCTGAAATTTTTTCGTCTGTTACGGAATTTACCTGGTAAAAACACGATTCCATGTTTCACTCGTGTATGACACTTTGGAAAAAGGCCTTAAAACTTTGTCAAACAACGAAAAAATGCTGGTAACTAGTATTTTCGTCTTTTCCTACAAGGATTTCAACTCTTTCAAGGACAATTAGAAAACAAAATGAAAGACTTTACAAAATTAAAAAAAAAAAAAAAATGCAGACGCCAAATAAAATGTTCAAAACGATGATTTCTGTCTTTTTGTCTTTGAAATGGTAGAAAACATAAACTTGTAACCATCATTTTTCTTCTTTCCTAGGGTCGTAAAATCACGGGATTGTGTCTTATAGAGTTGACAAATTGCCGGAGACACTGATAATTCGATCTACACTCTTTGTAAAGACATAAAAAGATTTTACTGGAATACATTTCGCCCCAATTAACTTATGAAAAAGGCACGTTCATAGAGTGTGTGTGATTTTTTTAGTCACAACTTGCGCCCTAAGGACAGCAACTTGGATGAAGGCAATCTCCGTGAAGGCACACAGTGCTCCTACACTGGATACAACAAACAACGGCGCCAACCTCTCTCGGTCTTCTACATATATCGCAGCTCAACATGCCATCTGGAAAGTTAAAAAGTATAGATCTCGAACATTACAATAATTCCCTTCGGACGTAAAATAAACGGTGTGTTAGTCCCAGGGGCGGATCCAGGATTTCTTTCTGGGGGGGGGGGGCGTGTCCAGTATAACGTATAGACCATTACGTAATCAAATTTGCTACTGCATAAAATGCTTGCATTTCCTGTCAATGTATATACCGGTATAACGGTATAGCTGCAAACAATATTACTGGAAAACCTATGCATAGAAATGATCTAGAATCTAATGCTACATTCGTACTTGGTAAAAATTTCAGGCAGACAGCGGTTACTTTGAAAATTCTAGGGGGGGGGGCGGGCTCTCACCTCTAATGCATGTGAGAAAAGTAGTCAGTGACTTGGAAAGAAAGCTGTGCCAGTACTGGTGTCAGAAAGCCAGGAAACACATGGGTGTGTCACCTACCGCCATGATATGACCTGAGCTCTTAAAATGGCGTTTAACTCCAAGACAAACCAAACCAAACCTTTTTTTTTTTTTTTATTTTTTGAAAAAGACAGCTACTGAACGTTTAAATCATCCTATAGAAATACACAGCATGATCGATGTTGTTCGATGAATGTATACTTTCTTTGTATACTCGCTGAATTAGAAAATTTTCGCGTAATTGGAGTAAATGTGCTAAATTCGAATATACTTACTTAACCACACGATCAAGAATTTTACCCACCCCGAGAAAAAAAGCTTTTAAAAATATTGGGGGAAAAGGAGAAAAATGCTGGTTTCCAGCATTTTTCTCCTTTTCCCACATATTTTTTTCTGACATTTCAGAGACAAATCAGTCATTTGATACACGTGTAATTAATATTTTGTCGTCTGAAATTCCACATTTTGGGCAATTCGAAAATTTGTGATAAAGGAATAGTTCAAAGCATTTAGTACACTTCATTATAGACGAATGACAATTACCGGTCTGACATGCCTGTCTTCCATTGTGTGCATTTGTTTCCAGAGCCTCCTCCTGCACAGCTTCTCTGTTCATCCATGGCGATCTAACCTATTTGAAGAAGCTCAGAAATAGGAAATTATGTGCTTTAGCTCATTATTCTTCTTCACTACTTTTTCAATGCAGCTGATGAAATATAATTTTTGTCCACTAGTTTGCATAGTGTTTAACGTTGTTTTCAACACTGTTCCACTTATATCGCGGGGGCCAGTTCATCTATCCATGCTTGCATTGAACTTCTTTTACCAGGACTTCTCACACTATGAGCTGCTTCTCAAGTAACCAAACGAAACAAACACTTATCAGCGGTGAGAGAGAATGAATTCTCGTAGCAATGACTCATGAATGCGCGGATAGAAATTGATCAAGCTGGGGATTCGAACAAGAGGTCTCTTGGATTCAAGCTCTTTATTTTACGGATTGATCTAACCGGCCTCGTAGGAAAGGCAATAGATATGATTGATAATAAGAAGCAGGCACAGAACGTCTCAATTATCGAATTTATTCTCTAAACGCCTTTCACAATTTTAGTTACCTTTGCGGCCAGTGACGGTCAAGATCAGACTGCAAAAATACGCACATTTTGATCTATTTCAGAAGTGTATCCTTTCTTTCTCTTTCATTTCTGAAAATGATTTGCGAAGAAATAGGTGTATAGGTCCTTCTAGAACAAGCAAATGAACAAACAAACAAAACAGGAAATGTGAAACATACATGATTTCCATAGGCTTCTCCTTTCTCTAGAATTACGTGAAAGCAGTTTTCGTTAAGCTTTGCGTGTGTCTCGAATGGATCTTCGCCATTGTCTTTCATTCTTATCCCACAATAATAACATGTGACTAATTCTGATATGCCTGTAGATGGAACAAAAAAGTAAAGGTTTCTCTTCATTCTTCTTTTCGTTGAAAGAATATCGACTCGTTTGAACTAAAGATACAGTTCCAATTAAAATATACACTGAATACATGTAAAAAGGCACACCGTCGTTTTTAATTAATATCTCAGACACATAAAAATTCATGACAACGAAATATCACCATGGTAAATTGTTTTTTTAATGGCTCATTGCCGAAAATTTCATTAAAATCGAATGAATTATTCATACCAAATAAAAGCGTGAATTCGTGTGGTCAAAAATTGAAATTCAAAGTCAATACCGTGTGTGACCCTCTCGAACATCAATTAAATATTGACATTGCCAAGATATAGACAACACCTGTGCTGCTGTAAACCTCTGTGGAATATTGTTCCTCCTTTGAAACAGTGCCCGATGGCGTTCGATCACATTCTAAAGTTTACTGAGTCGACCATATACTTGTTGTTTGAGCATATCCCAAAATATGTTCTATTAGGGACAAGTCTGGAGATCATATTGCCCAATTATATACAACTATGGCATTTTGTTTCGAGAGGCTGCTTGTCACGATGGCTGTATGCGGTCTAACAGCATTGTGTTTCATAATTCCGCCTCCTCTACTAAAGTTCCAATTGAATGGCAAAACGGTTGGTCTAAATACTTCATTGATTAGAGATAAGCATTCACATTTCTCTGAAAAATCACTAATTGTGTTTTTTTAAAAGAGACTAACAACCTGCTCAGAAATGAAGTGAGTCCCCGCCAAGCCTATCATACTCCATAGTACACGCGTCGGTATATCCCTTGCTATTACGTCGCTTTACCCGCATCTAACCATCAGCACGACTCAGTTGTATCCTGGATTCATCAGAAACCACAACCTATTTCCACTCCCTCCTTGTGAAGCGAGTATACATGTGCCCTTCCTGGAATTCTGCAACACGATGGTGCTAGACCGCATACAGCCATCATGACACGCAACTTCTCGCAACAAAATGCCATAGCTCTGTTGGATTGGCCAACATGATCTCCAGAAATGTCGCCGATAGAGCATATTTGGTACATGCTAATACATCAAGTCTATGGTCAACTCAATCAACCACAAAATGTGATCCAACACCGTCAGGCACTGTTTCAAAGGTGGAACAATATTCCACAGAGATGTAGAGCAGCACAGGTGTTCTCTATGCGTTGGCAATGCCAATTTTGAATTGATGTTTGAGAAAGTTACACTCGGTACTGACTTTGCAAATTTCAATTTTTGACCGCACGAATTCAAGCTTTTGATATGGTATGAATAATTCATTTTAATTTTATGATATTTTGGGCACTGAGCCATTAAATATAATCATATGACTAAATGAATTTTGATCATAGTCTATTCATGTCTGTCTAAGACATTAATTAAAAAACAAGGTGTACGTATTTAAATGTACTCAGTGATAACTTTAGGTGGTATTCTACATTAATCATTTATCACACAATTCTGAGTTTTAACGACCTTAAAAAAGAAAGCTTTTGTAACCATAGTTAGAAAAGAAGAAAGCGCTGGTGACCAGGCTCGCCATTTAGACATCTACTTTTAAATAAAGGACTGTAAATTACTAATACAGAATGCTGGCTATTTAAAAGAAATGAAATCAAAAGTAATGTTATCTTTACCTGTGCCGAAAAATCCAGCTGCGGCAAGTTTTGACCGACGTCGATAACTGCCTCTCAGGGTCCGCCTTCGTTCTCTGTACTCTCTGTATTGAGGGTGCAATGGTTGAACGAACGGTTTACCCCTGAGGGTCACATATTGGCCCACACTTTGGTATACATTGAGAGACTGGCTGCGTCGGTATATCTCAGGGCGAAGTAGCTCTGAAATTAGGATAAGAATATAACCACTTATCTAGATTTATGAATTCACTAACTTTTTACCAAAAATAAAAAAAAAAAATATTCACGACGAGACGAGCAATACCAGCAATCCAGAGGTTGTAAGCATGAATCTTGCTTTGGCTAAAATATTTTCAGAAGACTTTAAGAGGAATTAGTCTGACAGGATTCTCTTCTCTCACTGTTGAATATTGTCTCGATCGTAATTTTTAAGGAAAATCAGTCTTAGGTTGGGAAAGACTTATGTTTACAGCTGGTAAAGAAACCCTAGGAAATATTGATATGTGCACTGGCCGTCATTACAAAATTGAAATACTGCAGAAACGGTGTTAGGAACTTTAAAGAAAAAAAAAAAAAACTTACGACCAATCCTGCGTGCATTGCTACCACCAATCTGAAGAAGAGATAAAATGCATCAGCATTTAATCTGCAAAAATACTAAAAAGAGGTTTTTTTTTCAAAAAACTTTATTTTTCTATTTTCTACATAATATACAAAAATTATTTTCAGTAGCTATTACGGTTGTTTACATTCAGTATAGTATGTAAGATAAGAAGAATACTTAATATGGGGGAAAAAAATTAAAGTAAGTCTAGAGTAAAGAGATAGTCAGCGAACACGTACTTTCGCTTTTATGTAACGAAGATCTTTTCCCTTGGGATTATGGACTTTAAGATGACTTATTATTTTTCGCTGATAACATCGATATATATTTATAAACCCTTAAGCGCCTTTCGCAACTGTAGTTGTTTTTGCTGCAAATATAGATTCAGATCAGATCACACAAAATCTGCCGTCTGATCTTAGATCTACACTGTCTCCTTTGCTGAAACTCTATGGATGAAGGCATCCTTGAAATATTATTTGATTATATTTCTGCAATGAAAATGTCAGCTGGGTTTATTCAGGTTAAACCAATAGAACTGCTTCATTACTATAGATCTCTCTCTCTCTTTCTCTCTCTCTCTCTCTCTCTCTCTCTCTCTCTCTCTTGTCCATTTGTCTGTCTGTCGGTCTGTATGTTTGCAATTGCATCTTACCATTTGCACACTTTTCCTTCTATTTAAGCAATATCTGTTCTTGAAGTTTAATTCGTGAAAAAAAAGCCTTTTCACTGAAGTATTCACCATCACATATGAGAAATAACGACTTTATAACAATCTTGTATGCCGTCATACAAACTTTCTCTGTTTTTTTTTTTTTTTTTTCTGTATAAAAGGAGGACCGAGCCCGTAAGAACCAGTCAATATGAAAACTCTACGGAATAAATTATCCCGTTTAATGCAACAGCTACAAGTTGATAGTTACTTCTTGTTGACGTGGGTGGTGTTATGTAATGTATCAATTCATGCCCTATCCTTTTACCAGTTTTGTTTTAGAAATTTACATTGTACGTGCATGTCTTTACTTTTCTTCGTTACAATGACTATTCACAAGAAGTCTAGGCTGAACTTGTGTTTAAAAATCCAATCTTGAAAGTTTAAGCTGAAATGGGTCTATTTTGATAAAAAAAAAAAAAAAAAGTTTGGTCTCTAAATTGTATGTGATGGCTTACGAGGGTTAGGGTTAGGCTAAACCGTAACCCTAAACTGTATAAAGATGATTGATAGAATGTTAACTTGCATTTTGGTGTAAGGTTTCCCTAACAGGAACGTAGTGTCCGATCCACTCGCAGCCCTTCACCGCTTGTAGATGTATGCAGTTGGAACGATATTTGGCATGCTCTATAAACGGATCATCATCAGCAGTCCATCCTATGAGCTTAAGGTCGCAGCAAGTACATCTTAGAGCGTCTGAATTTGGCTCAAAAGCTGTCCATCAAAACAATATATATATTTATATATATAACATGAATTACCTGTGATATAATGTGAACATTTGATCCGGCACATTTTTTTTACAATTTTAATGGATATTCACACTGTAGACTCACACTGTCCTATTAACTTCACTTCACTGTCTGGCTATATAAAAAAAATACCCATATAGCATACAGCAAGGAGCGAGATCAGACTGTACTGATACGTGGGCTGATCTGCGTCTTTGCTCGGTGTCCATGTCTGTTTGTGGGTAATGTCATGCGACGGCTCATTTATTATGTACCTTAATTAATATATGTATGTTTTATTTAGCGTATATTTGTATATTGATATGTGTTATGTATGCCCTTAAAGGGCCCACTATGGAAATAATAAAACTATTTTATTCAAGACAAAAGAAATTCTCCTAAAGAAATCTAAGAGAAAAGTTTATATTTACTTGCGGTTTTTTAAAAGACAATTTTGAGGGGTGTCAGTAACAGAGGTTTTATGGAAAAAGATAACATACTGTAATGTGAGGATAAACTGGTACATGTATATGACGATTTAATGTTATGTGAGGATTGACGATTATGTAAGCATTTGCTGGAATGTGAGGATTTGTCAGTTTGTAAGGATTTGCCAGTAAGTGAGAATTTGTCGGTATGTGAGGATTTACCGGAATGTGAAGATTTGTTGATTTATAAGGATTTGCTGGTAAGGGAGGATTTGCCGGTATGTGAGGATTTGAAGGTATGTGAGGATTTACTGAAATGTGAGGATTTCTCAGTTTGTAAGGATTTGCCAGTACTGAGGATTTGCACGTATGTGAGGATTTGTCGGTATGTGAGGATTTACTGGTATGTGTGGATTTGTCGCTATGTGAGGATTTGCCGGTATGCAAAAATTTGTAAGTTTGTGAGGCATTAAGTCCGAAATTCCACACACATCCTTTTTTAGTCGCTCTGAAGTCTACACGTGAAGGGGAACCAATTGGTGTATATTCAATAGTGAAGGCATATTTCCGTTGAAAATAGAAATTTACGTTGCTTGCAATCGCAAGACGTTTCCATCAGGTATCCGAATCAAATTAATTGCTGCAAAAGTACAGATAATTCAGAAAAAAACACTCCTTTACTTTCAACCAAGTACAAAACAACAGCAACAACAACAACAAAAAAAAAAAACCCTGCGTTTTAACGATCCTGGAAGAGGCTCCTGATAACATTGTGGAAAAATGAGAAAATTCTGGAATCTTTTCTCATAGTATTAACGAATCTTTCAATGGCAAAGTCCATCATTTACAGCAAATTTTATTTGTCGTCTGCAGCTGTTTTTACAATGGACCAGTTTGATTTTTTATCGTCTGGTAGAGGGTTCACTTCGCTGTTATATTTATCTGTTTGAGCCTATGTGTATTTTATTTACTGAGCAAAACAGCTAACAAACACTTTTTTAACTAAGATTTTACCCGCAAAACAGACATTTTGTCATATTCTGTTTTGCATGTCACAATGTTGAGGAAAGTCCCCATGCAGTTCACACAATTTCTACCACAATCCACTTGTAATTGTTCATTCATTCATGGGGTTGGAGTTAACAGGGAGGTGATTGCAAATATTATTCAGGGCCTGCATCCGCTTTTTTTTTTTTTTTTCAAATCTAAGCCACTGAACGTGTTCATTTTTTTAAAAGTGATAAGTGTTCTGATTAACAGACATGTAAAATAAAAGTTAGCCTACAATCACAATACTTCAAACAAAATAAAACTAAAATGTTTCTTTACAAAACTCGCCTATCAGCAAACCGACCTCTCGTCTGCGGTCTACATGAGTCATACGCGGCATGGTTACAGCATATTAATCGATTTTTCAGGCATTTGAATCGACCCTCTAACAGAAATAATTAGAAAATTATTGCACATGTAACTCATCATCGTGAGTCTGAAGCAAATATTTGATTTGCACCTCTAATCCCATAAATGTATGATTACAAGTGGATTATGCTGGGATTTGTGTATAGTACATAGGGACTCTCCTCAAGATTGTAGCGTGCCAAACAAAAGATTAAGATATGTCTGTTTTGTGCGTAATATCTCGGTCAAAAATATGTTCGGTTAGCTGTTTAGTTCTGTATACAAACGAAACGGGGATGAAAAGTCAAACTTACGGTTTTGCTCATAGTAAAAGCCTGCTTCTGCGAATCTCTCGTATCTCTGAAAAATACCCCTCTTCGGCCAAAGGTCCAAAGAAGCCAGCCTTTCTTGATAGCTTTTCATTTTGTGCTGTATAATCTGTTATCTCTCCTTCCGCTTGATTTGAATAGTCCTTGATTTAGCTTCTCTTAGACATGCAAACCAACGTCTGAAGACTACATGTCCTAGTCACCTTAGCATTGTCACTAAAAAAGGAAAGGGGATTAGTAAAGACAGGCTCTTTTCTCTAAACAAAACCTGTCTATCACCATCTACGCGTACAGTCCAACTCTTTATAAAGTAAACGCCCAAGGGATACTCAAAATGTGCTTGCTTAACTAGGTGCTTGCTTATTACAGGTACATTATTATTTGTACGGTCAGGTGGCAGGGGATTTGGAAACTTGTTTACGGCTGTGGTGAATCATGTCGCCCCGAGCCGAAGGCGAGATGGCGACATTATTCATCACAGCCGTGAACAAGTTTCTAAGTCCCCTGCCACCTGACTGTAGAATGAATTTATCATACTGCAAAGTTTTACCATTCCAACGTGTGTTAAGCGAATTTTACCTGTTTTTTGGTCTCAAAAATTGAGTTCGCTGATGAAGTAGAATTTCCCGTCTGAGTGCCCCAATTCAGTGAAAACTGACGTCACTGGGAACTGACGTCACTGAAACCTTGGTAAAACGTGCTAAAACGTGCAGTTTGGCGCATAGTCTTGATGTAAATCTTGATCGAAGCCGCCAGTTTGGATGTTGTGTTGAAAGTGTAGTCATGTATACGGGGCTCCCGAAAGGGAAACTGCTTTTACGTTGGGTTTGCCAGTGTACATGATATATATGTTCGGTGCCTATTATTCAATCAGATCACGAGAAATTTCTTTGCAGTATAATAATTCAATATGTTTGTGTTCTCTTGGAACTCGCTAGTTCCTTACTTAACCCCTAGGCTGCTAAGCGCGACTCAAGGATCTTTTGCGGACAGTTTAGATCAAGATCAGACTGCACAGATCGTACAGCTTGATATTGGATCTACACTGTCCGATAAAATTTTTCTCAAAAAATGCCTTTGAAAAGCGAAATTTGGATGTTTACTATCTACTTGAAAATTTCATTTCAGTTTTCTGGCAAGACAAGGGTCAATACAATTTGCTTGCTTATTAAATGTACATTTCAACATATATTTGTGTTCCCTTGGAACTCAGTAGTTGCCAGCTTAAAAGTGGTGGCCACTAACTGTACTATAACCGTCTTACTGTATATAGTAGCCGTATGTGGACAAAAATAAGCGACTAATTTACCAGTCAATGCTTCCAGGTAAACATCTATGAGCTTTTAGGATTATAAAACACTATCGATTATCGTAGGTCTTTCATACTCTGGCAGTTCCGGTTTTGATCCCAATCGAATGCAATAGCTTTTATCATGAGAGTGTCCTTGGACTAGACATTTCAAAGCCATAGCTTGGTACTTATGAGACTTACGATACAGATGAATAAGTCTTGAATATTTTTTAAAACAACGTAAAAATACCATTTGACATTCTCGTGGGCCTCGAAAGCCTCGTCAGACTTCGGCAAGAGAGGTCTGATCAAAATTCTGTCAATCGTTCAATTTGGTGCCGTCTCAACGACATCTTTTAATGGTAGTAATGCTTTACCGGTAAAGTCTGTTACTATCGGAGTGGAAAGGAAATTTAACTGCATTGAGACAAATGGTGGAAATACTTTTCTTTCTAACACTCGTTCTCCTGCAGATTTATAACCTCTCTCCCCGTAAAAAAGAAGGGAAAAAATTATTCTGTAACTAATACATACTTGTCGTGATTGATGAGTAAGAGCTGTTATCCCCTTGATAGTAGGGTATATGCATTAACTCTCTCTGCGCTAAAGATAGAACTCGACCTCTTTTGACAGCTGTAAATAGAAATCCAGTGAAACCCTGAGTGATTTTTATCTTACAGATTTGACTAAAAAATGCTAATAAACTTGCCTTTAATTTCCACGTAAAATATCAAATTATCATCAGAAGCACATTTTAGACCTCTCCATCCATTTTTCTCGATAAAAAAAAATGCAGCAAAAGTGCTTGCTGTCCAGTTTTCAATATTGACTTCTTTTAAATGCTACGACCCGGAAAGAGTTCTCAGCAGTGCAGCACCTACATTAAATCCTTTGGCTGTATCACCATGGGTAAAATGCACATACACCTTACGTTTCACAGAGATACACTACTTTACCGTTATCAAAAAGTAAGGCTCCACGTACAAAGGAAAACACTAGCTACAATTTTCCAGCAGAATCTTTCTAAATATGCATCCGATGAAAAAGAATTTGTAAATAATTTTTTTAACGTGGTTTATCAATTTCGTTAGTAGTTTTCAGAGACAAATCGATGGATGTGACCGACTTCACTAGGGTTGTTGATGTCCTTGCAAATGTAATTTCATGGGCGCGTATATGTTTAAGATTATGTGACTGACAGTATTTTGAAATGGAGACGTCCTTGATACGGAGGAGTTTTGATGTTTATACAGAATCGGCCGATTGAGACGAGTGCTTAAAAAACCCGATTGATTTTACGACACCTATTAATAACGTCTGTCAATCTATTAACCTAGATAGTTTTTTCCTCATATTGGATTTTTTTCCCACCTCATCTATTTTTAGATGCGACCATATGAAATGTAGTCATCGCGTCTGACCAACAAGTTATGGATTAGTTCTGACAGTCAGTGACCTTATCTTCCCCATATGAAAGTGTGGATAGTTTTCCGAGCAGCAAGGCTCGCCGAGATTTGTGGAGCTGCGACTTCAGGATGAAGACCAGATTTTTATATGTATTTTTTCCGTTTTCCACCATATTCTTTTAAAACTTTTTACCCTCCAAGACGTGCAACTATGGAGCAATTGGCAAATGGCGTACCCCCACACCCCCTCCCTCACACATGCACTCATCTACAACCCTTCACACACACATTTGTATTGCTTCAATCTTCGACGAAAAGAATAGAAAAATTCATTGTGGCAAATGTAGGAAAGAACTGAGAACGAATCACAGGTCGAAATAAGGAATAGATGATATGATGAAATCTTCATAATTTATCAAATAGAACCATTTAATCTATCGTTCTTTATAGCGTAATTATAAGGGTTACAGACGCTTGGCTGAAGTATCATGTGTTATAATACATAAATGACATGCAGCTTGGGAAAAGGGACATTCGGACATTTGCGTAAAGTGTCGTCCCAGATCAGGCTGATTCGAGACGACACTTCCCATCGTGTGAGATTTTCTATTTCATGCAAATCTACTGTAGGACAAAATCTAATGTTAACGTAAAGTGCTGTCTAGGATTAGCCTGCTGGGACTGCGCTGGCTGATCCGAGACGACACTTTACGCAAATATCCGAAAGTCCCTTTTCGCACGTAGCAGACCATATCGTACATTCACATGTTATTCCTTTGAATAAACTTTAGGCTTTTCCTACTTACAATTTTTTGCATATGACAAGTCAAATGTGGTTTAATGATGTAATTTTCCTTTCAAAGGATAGAAAACATCATCGGGAAAAATGTTGGTTACCAACTTTTTGTGTTTTACTCAAAATGTTTCCATTTTAAGCCTTTTCCCCGAGGGTCGTCAAAACTCGATATTGTTTGGTATGAGTTAAGTATGTCCAACGTACGTTTTCTTGTCAATATCAAAATGCCAAAAACAATGACTTGCAAGGCTAAGCTTTTGTTTTCCTATTAGAATTGTTATCAGGTAAAAACCTATGCAGAAAAAAAAGCTCACAAGAAGTTCGATTGATAAAAAATAACCATATTTGTTCAATAAAATTCTATCTTAAACTCAAAATTCAGTCAGACCCACTTATATACTTATCTATTAGTGGATTGGAATGTTATCCAAACGTCAAATAAAAAACTATATTCTAATTTAAAACAAACAAACAAAAAATGCAATACGAAATCAATATGTAGCTTTTATGTAAAAAAGAAATGCTCAAACCTGCAACCACTGATGCAGCAGTCGGACTTTCAGCGACTTGATCAAAGCTTCCTTGTGTTCAACGTAGGTATTTTAGGATCCCAAGAAGATAGTTATAAATATCATGTTTATTTTTGAAATCAGAACGGAAAATTTTAGTTTATTTTTATCAAAAATAATGGGTTACCGTAAAATGATAGATATAACTGTGTTACTTTTAGGCTACAATAGTTTCACTTTTAACCCTTAGGATGTAAAGTACATAAGAAGTTGTTATTAGGACAGTATAGATAAATATCAGACTGCACAGACTGTAGTGTCTGATCCCGGATCTTCCCTGTCTGATTTTTCGATTTTTATAAAAACCAAATCAGTCTAGCATTTCCATTATCTGAGGTTTATAAGCTGGAAGTTCCATATCCATGTTTTTAACTCTCTCAATGTAAACCATGTTCCTACTACCCCGTTATTCACCAAACACATTAATGAAAGTAGATTATAAATTGTACCCTGTTAGACAATAGCATTTTTCTGAGACATGTCTCAGAATTTTTTGATTGTCTCAGAATTTTTTGACCATAAGAATCAGTTTTGTGGTTAAAATTTTTTGATTTCCAATTTCATCCATCACTCACTTAATAACGCATTGATGCATCAATTAATGCTGCATATAATATATAAATGGTTGGTTTATATATTATATGTGTAACCAACACATCAACTAATATATATGGAGCCCCCCATGTGTCAACGCAAGATAAGTCCATGCATGAGGAACCATCTAGTTACTATATCCATTTTACCTTAAATTCAAAAAATAAAGAAGTGAAAAAATTTTTTTGAATTTTTTAAATTTTAAGCTATAAAATAATTCAAAATGGAACCATTAAAAGAGTTTCTAAAAGAGTTAAACTTAGATGAAAATAAAAGTTTAATGAAGTCTATAAATAACATGAAAGAAAATTTGTTAAATATGGATATAGTTAAAGATAAAATTAAAAATTTAATTTCAGATAAAGAACTATTAGCAAGATTTGCTATACTTCTCGCTAATTATGTAAAAACTATTTTAGATTCTATAGACCCTAAAATTAATCAATACGTAGATGTAAAAATAAAATTTTTTTATGAAATTTATAAAAGAAGAAATATGTCTAAAAAAGATTTAAGGCAAGTAATTAATCTATGGATTGGACTTAAATTAGATAAAAAATTAACTAAAAACCAATTAATATACAGCTTTATAATACATACTTCTGAAAAACTTACAGAAAAAGCAATAATGAGATATCCTCCACATGTCGTAGAAATGAGGAGAAATAGAGTACCATTATTAGAAGAAATAAAAGATCTAAAAAATAAGGTAGTTGAAGATCTTAAGTTTTTAAGTTAAGAAAGTTTTTTTATAAATATAATTTAATCCGTAAAATTAAATTATATTTTATGATGCCCCCAAGCTAAAGTATCAATATTATTTTCTAAAACAAATCTCTTATCATCATTTGAACTCAACGCTTTTTTGTTTAATTCCTCAGTATAAATTTCATGACCTCTACTTCTTAAGGTTGTCATCTTTCTATATTGGTCTTCTTTTGTAAATAAACACTCTTTATAATTATCAACATTTAACTCATTTTTAATAACTGACATTTTAACACCTTTGCATCTTTTATCTTCTTTACCATCTAAAGTTTTATAACCATACATTTTTGCTCTTAAACCAACGAACTCAGTCATAATTTTACCACCTAACTCATCTTTAAACTTTCCTACTACTCTAGCATTACAATCATTTCTTAAAGGATGGTCTTTAGGATAATTGCTTGTATCAAACATTTCAACAACATCTTTTTCCATATCCTTATATAAATCTTCAGTTTCTATATCAAGGATGAAACTATCTGTATCAGTATAACACAACTTAACCTTTTCACCATACTTAGCTTTATAATATTTATAATAAGTTTTTTGCATATGTTTTTTACTAATGTCTAAAATGCTTAATCCTAAATAAATAGGTTTATCATATTTTAAATTAGTTTTTTTCATATGTACCGCTGATAAATTTTCATCAAATATTGTGCTATGGTGATAGTTTGGTTTTGCTACTAATTTTTTATAACGCTTCTCATTACAAACTAATTCTATATTTACCCTATTTCTAAGGTTTTCCATAGTTTTACCAAAAACTGAATTATTCATTAACTTAAAAAAATCTTTCTCGAAATTATTTTTTGCTTTTTTTCTTAGTTCAATGTTTGTATCAATATATATTTTAAGCCATGGGTTCTCCTTAAACTTAATTCCTCGGTGTATTTCAGTAATTTTTAAACCTAATTCAACACATATTTTTAAATCTTCATGATGAATAACATAATTCTTTTTATTATATAAATTTGGAATAAGTTTTTCTACTTTGTCTATTTTCAAACGTTCAGGTGCTAAAGGAATGTCATTATGTAAATCATGCAATTCTTTAGGATATTCTAAATCTACTTCTAATATACATGGATGATTACTCCAGTTATTTAACTCATCATCATTCATCCATTTAAAATCATGAGTAGGAAGAGAGGAACTCATTACCCCAGCATAAAGACTATTTGCATCAACATAAATTAAATAGTTCGATAATTTACTAGAATCATACATATCACCCATATACTTATTATTTGCTTTTGCATATCTTTTACTACACATACTAACACCTCCTCTGATACCCTTTTCACACATTAAAAGCATGTCAACATCACTTAAAAGTTCTAAGTTTACTTTAGTTATTTTTAATGCTGCATCCCAAGCTAAACCAGGAGCAGTAAGATACCAACTAGGGTCTAAATCATAATTTTTACAACAAACATCTCTAAAATTCTCAAAAACATCCGCTAAAAGTAAAACATCTATTTTATTATAAAGTTCTAAATAATCCTTAAATGTTTTCATATTAAAAGATTTCCAAACATTTAATGCATGAGCATAATCTTCATCACTAATTCCTTCATTATTTAAACTAGAGTAAAATGCTTCTTTAGGTGGTAATTTTTTCTCTTTAAGTTTATCAAAAGAATCTAAATATTCATAAGGAAAAACTCCTTTTCTCCTAACTAAAGGCAACTCATTAACATTGAAATATTTTGATAAAATTTTTAATTGGTTTTTTTGTAAATTACTCGAAAGTTTATCTAAACTAGAACTCATAAACTTAAAACTATCAAGAAACCTAATTTTATGTGGTTTACTTTTTCCAACATTAATATATTTACTAAAACTAATATATTTTTCTTCATTGTTTGGAATGCAGTCAATCCTTCCTTCAGATTTACCAAGATATTTAATAAAAAGATGAGCATCATATCCACTAAGATTATGTAAGTATACCGGAGTAAAGTTAGGATTTTTAGCTTTTAGATTGCATTCAGTATGTGCGGCGCCCCTATATTTACCAGTAAAATGACAATGGTCTCTTACTCTATAATTTTTATGAGTGAATTCTTCATTACATATCCAACAATGTGTTTCTTTTTTATATTTTATTTCTTCCTCTGGTGTAATTATAATAGATTTTGGTTTTTGGTGATATTTTTTATGGATTTCTCGTATATCAATTTCTAACCATTCTATAAAAACTTTACCAGCATTTTCTCCAACATAACTTCTTAATATAGGTTGCATAACAGTATCATCAAAACATTTTATAATATAAACAAAACTACAAGGTATATGTTTTTGATGTTGTATAGTATAACTTTCTTCTGGGTTTTTTTGACATGTTTGTATAGGTTTTAAAACACTTTCAAAATCAGCATATACAACAAAAGGATTTATTATTTTTTTAAAATGATTTATAAAAGTTAACATTTCACCTGGTTTTGGCATTTCTAAATTAACAGGCTCGAATTCATTACAATATTTTTTATGTTTTACTAAACATTCTTTAGTAGTAAAATGATTTAAACATCGTTTACAAAAATATAGATACCTATGATTACTACTTATTTGGCTTCTAACTAATCTATTGAATTTATTTATGAGAGCATAGTGTTTCTTTTCCCAATATTGAACAAAAAGAAGGTCAACATGTTTATCTTTTTCCTCTTTGGTAACTCTTAAAGGATAAATTTTTTTTTCTTTTTTTATATATCCATATACATTTACACTAATTTCAGGATTTTGCTTTTCAAACTTACTAATATCATTTTCATAATCAACAGGATAGTCGATTCCCTCCATATTTAAATCATTTTCCTTTGCTTTCAAAGCACCATCAACTCTTTCTGGATGGTCTTTTTTTGGATTAAGTGCTCTTAAAACACACCATAAAAAGCATTTATTATCTTCATTTTTCATATTAATAACTGATTTTTTGTTAAAAATCCAATCTGGTAAAGGTAACCAACTATCAGCGCTTAAAGGGTCATAAATGTCTGTATGTATTTCTAGTTTTATGATACTTCCAAAAGTCCAACCACTACCTTCTCTTTGGAAATTAGCTAAATTTTCTAAAACTTCATCTATCATTTGTTGTAATAAATCCTCTACTTCTCCCTCATTTAAATTTAAATGTTGATCACTATGAAAGGCACGCTCAACAGGGGGTTGCTCAATCTCTGTCATTAACCACATTTTACACCTAAGTACAAGTTTAACCTTTGTTTGTAAATTATTCCTAAGAGTATTTATAATATGTGTGTGGTTTTCTATAAAAAATCTTTCTGGGGTATAATTCTCTCTACCATCTATAACATGTTGAGTTGTATATCTTCTAAATGCTGAGCGCTCTATTCTAACCTCAAATGGAGCTCTTGGTGGATAATTCTCTCTAACATTCTGAACAATTTCATCAAAAACTTGTGGTAGCTGTTCTTCAGCTACATTACCAGTTAACCAATTAGTAAAATTATTAATTCTACGTTGGATTGATTGAGGTATAACATTCGTTACGGCCCTCCCAACATTTGATGCAGCTCTTCTAGCTATATTAGAAATTCTGTTAAACCATGACATTTTATAAAGTAAATATAATTTTCTTATCTTATCATCAAAAAATTTATTATTGAAATTATATATATATTAATCTTATTAATATATATATAAAATGTGGGGTGAAGAAGAATTTATGAAAATAGAATTTATGAAAAGATATACTCAACTTGAATTAGTAGAACTATGTGAAACCTTAGGACCTAGAAAATATGGTGAAAGATGTATTAAATATCGACTTAAACATGAGTTAGTTGAAAAACTTGTTAGTAATGGTATCAGACCAGATTTAAATAAAAACCTAATACCAAAAAGGCATTGGCAACTTTGGAAACTTAATAGACGTTAATCTTATATTTATCTTTCCAAACCCTTCCATTCCAATTCTCAATCGTTTGTGGACTGCGGTCTATAAATTGGCCTGCTTTATAAATGGATGGAAAGGTTTTTATTTCTCCAGTTTCAGCATCCTCTAAACTAACTTTCTTAGGATTTTTCATAATAGTTTTTAATCTATCAAACTTAGAGTCTTTACTTTTTTCTTCTTTAGGTGATTCACTCGGAAACAATCCATGTTCTTTCACCAACTCAACTAAACGCTTTTTATTCCAGTATGAGTAGAAATTTATATTATTTTTTTTAAGAATTTGTTTTAAATCTGTAGTCTTTATCATTTTTATATAAAAAGAAAAAATCTTAATACACTACACTCATTTTATTTCCATCAGACTGGAAGTTAATTAACCTATCGCTAATAATAACAGCATATGCCTCTGTATTCGCAAGCACATTTACAGTAAAATGTGTTTTGATTTGGATATCAGTGACAGAGTATTTCAATCTCTCACTCTGTTTGGAAACATCAAACAAAAACAAAGGATAAAGGGTTTTATAATCTGAGGGAGTAATGTTAGGGTTTGACACCATTTCATTCATGTTATAAAACTTAGACCTAAATAGAGAAGCGTCCCCATACACTCTACTAAATTGGTTTGCGGTAAAACTGAGATTATAATCAACAGCGGGATATCTAGTAGAATTTAACGTAACATAAATGTTTTTAACGTTTCTATGGTCAAATATGGCTGGATTTTGTTGTTGGTCATCGCTTTTACCAGTTTGAAAACCAACAATGATAAAACGTGGCACTTCAGGTGATGATTTGACAGCAAGTCTCCAGGTAAATGATGTTGACTCGGGAACCGCAATAGAGTCACACTGCCTCATTCTATATCCAACTGGTATTTTTTCTTTTTTCTCAATAATTTTATAAAGTTGCATTTTCTCTTCATCTGCAGGTAGCACGTGTGGCATAAACCAAGATATTTTAGTTAAATTAATTCTACCATCAGCAGGAGCAGCAGCAGCTCTAAAGATTGCGTCATTATCATTATTTCTCGTTAATGTGAGAGTTTGCTTCATTCCGTACAATATCTTATCATAATCATCACAAAAACCAAATATATGTTTTAATGGAACTCTGAAGCTAAAGGTACCTCTTGGGTTAGGACTACTAATAATATAATTTCTTCGTACAACAAAACCCAAGTTATAGGTACCAACATCACCAGGATTAGAAGCAGCAGCGGTGTTGGTGTCCTTATACCAACATTGATTTAACCCTTGTGATTTAGAGAAATCATCCGGATATTTTAACAAACCAAGCATTGTAGTAGCCTGACCAGGATTCAATACGGATTCAATCTCCATACCTGAAAGTTGATACTTAATATTTTTAAAAAGATACATAAGACCGTTGTTTGTTAAAGAAACATTGGTGTTAGCAGCGTATTCTGCTCCATCATCACTTCTTAGTAATTGTCCTTCAATAAGTAAATAACTCTCACTAGGATGAGTAAAAATATCTTGAGTCTCAATGTTAATCCTAATTTCTCCTCCTGCGTTGTTGAGATTGGTACCAGTGATTGGTTCATACTCATGGTGTTCATACTCAACAATACTATCATCTTTTAAAATTGGTTCAGTGATTCTTAAAATGTCCATTTTATAATAGTGATTATAATTTTTAAATGAAATAAAAATTATAATTGTGTTACTTAAATTTCAAACCAAAGCTGGGGAAAAGACTTATTATTATCATTAACAAACACACCTCGAAGTTTAATGCTTTTTGCAGTAGTATCCAGACTAGTTTTAGGATAAACTTTATTCCCGTATACAAGTGTTATTTCAGGTATACCCAAATTTTTTAAATATTTATTCACCTTTTCCTCAATCTCTTTCATCTTGGTTACCTTTTCAGGAGATAACTTCACAACAGCTTTTTTATAATTATACTTCGTTTTATTAATTTCAAGGATTTCACGATCTTCTATGTTTAAAGAAGCGCCTACTATTTCAATAGTAGCACTATTGTATTTTTTATAATCTACACGATTAAAATTTAATATAGACATTCTTTTTTATAATGAATATAATTTCCTTAACTTATTTATATTTTTTTTCTTCATACTGTTTTAATACCCCCTCCACTGTTTAATCTTTTAACTAAGTCTTGAATAGCAATAGCACTTCCATCTATTAATGTGCTAATGCTTTGCGTTTTAGGAGTATCATTAGGTTTTGGTGCTGTATTATATTTTTGTAAAATTTGCTTTGATTTTGGTGTTAAAGCTTTCGTAACTAATTTTTTCCCCGCTTCTACTGCTGCACTTTTTCCAACCTCTAAAGCTTTCTTTGCTCCTTCCTTAGCTACACTCTTTCCTACATCAAGGGCAGAAGACGCAATTTGTTTAGCTGCACTACTAGTAAAAAGCCTCGCTAAAAAGTTAGCAATACTATCAAAGATTCCGGAACCACCGTATGAATATCTTGTTAAAAATCCGTGTTTCTTAGTGATTATCATCTTTTTTATAGTATAGACATTAAATTTTTATAAGCGTGTGAATTTAAAACACCTTGTCTTTTTAATTCATCACAAATACTTACTAACTCGTTTCTTACACCTGTATTACCTGCTTCTTTACTTGCCATCAACAGGTCTAGTCTTTCTAGTAATGCGTTAGGGTTAGATGGGATAATAATTCCTTTTCCGGTTAATCTCATATCATTCCAAAAGTTGGAAAGAATGTTTTTCCATTTATATGATTTACCACTTTTTGGATATTTAGATGATGGGTTATTATTTTTATAGAGGGTATTGCTGTTTATCATTATCTCCTTATAATTTTCAAGATCCTCATCATTATAAATTTCTTTGTCTGGGTTTTTAGATACGATTAATTCCCATAAACCATCGTTACCTTCATAAAAATCTTCACCAACTAAAATATTATCACCTGAAATTTCAACTGGTGTGTTACCAATATAAAATTTACCATTTTTGTCATATAACCCATACGTTCTATCAGCTTCAGACTTAGTAGTAAACTTTCTTAGGTACTTTTCCGCAATTGACCCAATAAAAGGTGGAATGGTTTCTTCCTCTCGTTCTGATTCTTCAAAAAGTCGTATTAACTTATCAAATTCTTCATCTGTCATTTCTTCTGATTTTTCATAAGCTGTGATAGATGGAAATGCTGGAAAAGTAATAGCTTGTGGTAATTTTTCTACACCTTCTTTAATAGGTGTAAGCCCCTCTGTAATCTTCTTTGTTGTAGCTTTTTGCGTTTCTGTAATAGGTCTAAAAAACTTTGATAAATCGGTTTGAAGTTGTTGTTCTCCCGTTCTCTCTGCTAGTAGATTATCCCGAATCTTCTTTCTAGTTTCGAGATACTCTTTTACAATTAAGTCTCTTTTTACAGGGTCAGTTATTTTTAGAAATGACATTTTTAATTAGCAACATATTTTTTTAACGTAGATTTTATCATAGATTTTATCATAGATTTTAATATATAAGAGCATATATAATGCTTTTATATATTTATTCATCATCATTATCTCCTATTTCACATTGACATTTACATCTAAAACTTGGTAATTTAGGTAACTTAAAAGGTATGCTCTCCACTATGTTTGTTCTCAACGAGCCTCCGAAAGGACTCCCTCGCTTCTTGCCTCCCTTTCTCAATCAAACTTTCCTTTTCTTCTGTTGTTACCTTCTTCTTAAATTTACTTCTTATTTCACTCTTCATATCTTCATATTTATTCATTTCATCCATTATCAACTTAAATTCATCATCAGATACATGATTATCCATCAAAGCTTTTGATACATGATTATCTATAGTATTAAGTTTAGAAGCAGCAAGCATTTGAATCTTCAAATGTTTTTCAGCTTTAGCAGTAGTTTTCCTAACAAATATTTTACTAACCAATGAAGAAAGACCAATTACGCCAGCGGCACTCTCTAATCCAACAGCAACAGGTGCCGCTGCAACTGTTGAAAGCAAAATAACACCTGCTCCACCCAATGCTAATGAAACAACAACCAATGCACCTTCAACATTATCAACTACTTTAGCCATTCTAGCATATTTCTTATTCAATCTCTCCCTTTCATTTATTTCCTTCTTTAGAAAATCTAATATCTCAGATATTTTTTTAAGTCTATAAGAATGACCATTATCCATTGTTTCCATTTCAATAGGTGGAGCGCTTGCGGTACCTGGTTCTTTGGGTAATATAGGATATAATTTATTAGGGTGTTCCTGATTTGTATCTATCATTTTATTAATATAATAATTTTTTTTATGGCAAATATTTTAGATAGCAGAATAACTCTCCCTCAGGTATTTCGATTGGTTTTTGTGAGAAATTATAAATGTAAACTAAGATATCATTAACATCATTATCAAGATGTATACCATTAGAAATGGTTAAACTATCTTTCCATTTATTACTAATAGATATCACTACAACTCCTCGTGTAGTTATATAACCAAATCCTAACGGAACTCTCATACCATCATTAGGAGGAATCTTGATAGTTAGTTGTGAGTATATTTTCCATTTTAGAGAATCTTGTTTTAAGGGAGGATATCTTACTCCATGTAAATGAGGTTTCCAAAATATAGTTTTATGTTGGGTAGTAATATTAGGTTTTATACCAAATTTATGTATATCCATTTTTATTTATTGTAAATATTATTTAAATATTACAATATAGCTCCTAGGATAGGGATATTAGCAAATGGACTATTAGGTCCAAGTAAAAGTCCTTTTCCATCATACATTTCTCCTCCTTGCTTTAAATACAACCCATCACCAACAGACTCTAATCCTTTACCTTTGTATGGTTTTAAGTATAATCCACTTCCATCAGTTTCAACTTGACAAACACATCCTCCTTTTTTAAGGTAAAGACCTGACCCCATAGCTTTTTGAACACCTGTTTGAGCTAATCCAGAAAGAGCACCAACACCTAAAGCTGGTAAAACGGTTTTTGCAAGCATTGGTAAAGCTCTAGCAGCCAACCCAGCTAACATTCCAAGAAAACCTCCCTCTATTTTCATGTTATATTTAAGTTGTTTTGCAGTCATTCTAATAGTTATACCTTTACCATCCTCATAGGCTTTAGCCATTTTCTTTGCTTGTGAATTGGTAATTGCTAAAATATCATTACCATGTAAATCTTCATGACCTAAACGAATACTTACTGGGCAACCAGCTTTAACAGCATATTGAAGCTTTTGCTTTTGTCCTTCAGATATATTTACTTTAACATTAGTGTAACTTGTCATTTTATATACGAGTATTTTTTTATTTATCTCGCTTCTCTAATATGAAACCTAATCGTTAAATTTTCACCTCTAAGATTTAGTAAATTACCATCTTGGTCCGTAATATTTACATTTAGGTTATGTATTTCATCTAACGTTATTGGTAAGTATACTAAATTAACTGGTGACTCAATTATCTTATATCCAGGTGCAACATCTGGGAAAAAAGAGTAAATAGTATTTTTTGTTGAACCATTAACATAACTTCCTGAGATAATATCTATGTTAACTAGCAAACTATTTATGCTAAGAATGTTCACTACATTCTCTGACTCATGAAATCCTTGCGTATATTTAGCTCGAGTAAATCCTAATACTTTAGCGATGGAACCTGGTTGATTAAAATCTACTTGATAACCATCATCAATAATAAGAACAGACTTTAGGGTATTAGTGTTTGCAGAAAAGTTAATAGGATACTCTTCATTAACTCTATCGTAATGACCATTTTTTCTCATTTCCTGACGAATCGTATCATTAATGTCAACGAGGTCATAACTTCCTTCAGGTATTTTTATTTTAATCCATGTGGTGCCATTGTCTGGAGAATAAACGAATGTGTTGTTCGTTTCATCAATGTTTGGAAAAGAGTAGTAAGTTTCGAGGTTTACCATAGCTATTTCATATACTTTATCCTTTTCCAGTTGAATTGGAGGATTAAACCTTGTTCTAAAACGTGTTTTGTTGTCGCTTACTATGATTTGAAATGATGTTTTATGGTTTGTATTTTTTACAATTTGTTCTAAAAGTTTTTCCATTTTATAATATTTAAATATTTTTTATACTGACTTAGGTATGTAGAAGTTATCAAAACCGTTTCTATACTTTCCATCATGTTTTTTACTGGTTAAGTCAATAATAGCGAAACCATGTGGTCTTTCCCATGCCTTTTGACAAAACTTTCTAAACTCATCCTTAGACATATCTTCACCTATGTGATCGCTATAAATATGATTAAGGTTTTTTAGGTCTTGTCGGAAAAGACAAATAAAATTAGCGTTTTCTCTAATAGTTTGTCTAGGTAGTCTAAAATAATTCTGTGAGAGGTAAAAGCAGTCAACATTACTATGCCTTCCTCGAATGTAGTAACACTCACATTTATTTTGCTTTTCTAAAAGTAAATCATCGAAAATCATTAAATTTTTATTTCCTGAGTTTAACTCTCTCGGGTCAGGTACATCACTAGCATTTTCAAAGAAGTTGCAATTTATATCCGATTTGTTTTTAATTGTTTTAACCCATTCTTCAACTAAAGCTGTTGGTGGAATGTTTGTTTCTTGTATCTCATCACGTATGTTAAACAACCTTAAGATATATTCTTTTGGTAGTTTTTCTTCAAAAGCCTTTTTTAGTATTCGGTATTCTGGTTGAAAAAGGCTTTTTCCAAAAACACTTAAATCGTTGTAGTCAAGCCAATCTGGTCTGAGTAAAAGGTTTAACAATAAAGTAGTTTTACCACATCCTGATTTACCTATAATTAAACCCCTAATACTTTTTGGTAAAAGGGAGTGATTAAATCTCTTTGATACTACTTCATTCCATGATAAGTTTATAATATCCATTTTTATTTAAATATTTTTATTTTTTATATATAAAATAAAATGTATTGCGTTAAATGTAAAAAACATACTGATACGAGTGATATAAAATATACCATTTCGAAAAATGGAAGAAATATGATGCAGGGGAAATGTGTTATTTGTGGAATAACTAAATCACAATTTATAAAAAAAAAACCACTGGGAGTAGTATATTAAATAAATTTATAAATAATTTACCTGTTGAAATGCATCTACCAGGGCACAACTTTACAGGACCAGGTACCAAACTAAATAAAAGACTCAATCCAGATTTAACACCAAAGGAATGGAGTAAACCAATAAACCGTGTTGATAAAGCCGCTTATAATCATGATGTTTGTTATCTTCAACACAATGATACTGCTACAAGAAACGCAGTGTGTGATAAGAATATGTTAACGGAGTTAGAAGGGATTTACAATCCTAGTATTAGAGAAAAAATGGAAAGAGGTTTGGTAAGTAGACTCATTGGAACGAAAATGAAATTTGGAATGGGAGTAAAAAAAAAAATTTAGCGGAAGAATTACATAAACCTGTAAAAAGAAAATTTAAGAAAAGGAGAGTTAGAGTAAACGGTATAGATAGGATATGGGCTGCGGATTTAGTAGACATGCAAGCATTTTCTAAGTTTAATCGTGGTGTTAAATACCTTCTCGCTGTCATTGACATTTTTTCTAAATATGGATATCTGGTGCCATTAAAAGATAAAACAGGAAAATCTGTTGCTATAGCATTAAAAAATATTTTTAAGGAGAGAAAACCTGAAAAAATGTGGGTGGATAAGGGTAAAGAGTTTTATAACAAAGATGTAAAAGACTTGGTTGAATTATATTCTACCGAAAATGAGGAAAAATCTAGTGTGGTTGAGAGATGGATTAGAACAATGAAAGAAAAAATGTGGAAGTATTTTTCCGCTAACTCTACAAACGTTTACATCAATGTGCTACCGGATTTAGTTAAAAAATATAATAACACAAGGCATTCATCTATTAAGATGACTCCGGTAGACGCTAGTAAAAAAGAAAATGAAATGAGAGTTTGGAAAAATCTTTACCCCGATCATTTAGAAATAAAAGACTTTAATCCTAAGTTTTCCGTTGGAGATAAAGTAAGGATAACTAAAAAGAAAAAGACTTTTGAAAAAGGTTATACAACAAGATGGACTGAGGAGGTTTTTACAGTTTCTGAAGTAAAACTTACATCACCTATAACATATAAAATTAAAGATTTTAATGGAGAAGAAATACAAGGTACCTTTTATGAACCTGAACTGCAGAAAACCAGTCAAGAGCTGTATAGGATAGAAAAGGTTATTAAAAAAGGAAAAAAGAAATCTCTTGTAAAGTGGAAAGGTTATCCTGATGAATTTAATTCATGGGTTGACAATAAAGATATTAGAAATATTTAACTATAAAAAAATGTCAAATATTTCGATTGAAAATGTAATTTTACCGAATAAACCGTTGAACAATTTCGAATTAGAGGGTGCCGTTAAAAGATTAAAGATCCCTTTTTTTAGAGGAGTTTTTTTACTAGATACATTACCGAGAAAACCAAGTAAAAAAGAATGTGGCATAGTAAACTTTGATAAAAGTGATGGGCCTGGTACACATTGGGTCGCTTGGTATAAAAATGGTAAAACTAAAATTTATTTTGATAGTTATGGCATACAACCACCTATTGAAATTCGAGATTATTTAAAAAGTCCAATACAGTACAATACTGACCAATTACAACAAGCTGGGCAAGTATTTTGTGGTCATTTATGTTTGTACATTCTAAAAGAGTTATCTAGAGGTAACCAGTTTCAAAATGTTTTAAATAAACTTTTTTAGTACTATATAAAAAAATGCCTGTTGACAAATTCGGTCGAATGAAAGATGTTAAAACAAGCGATGATGGTGTGTCACTCGCTTACATAAATAATAATTTTTTACGTAAAGATGGAACAACTGTTGTTACCGGTGCCATAGACATGAACGGCAATACATTAACGAGGGTTAGTAATCCAGTAAATCCTCAAGATGCAGCAACTAAGGCTTATGTTGACGCCAACTCAGAGTTGTTGGTTGAAAACGGAGGATACCACGTTACTGGATATTTAAATATGGGTTTTAATCCGATAAGAAATGTTAAGGACCCAACAGAACCGAGTGAAGCTGCTACTAAAAAATATGTGGATAATGTTGATAAAGCCTTCGTTTATAAAGAAGGAAGGTGGTATGAGGCAGATGATGCAATTTCAATGGGAGGACGAGTAATTAACAATCTCGGAATCCCTACGAGACACGACCAAGCCTCTAATAAGTTTTACGTGGATACCGCTATTGAGACGGCTACCGCGGGTGAAAAAGCTTTAACAAAAAAACAAGATGGTTCCTATTCAATAGATGGTGGAATAGATATGAAAGGTAACTCGATTACTAGGTTGCCAAATCCTGTATCCCGTGACTCTGCTGTCAATAAAAATTATGTTGATAATGGTGGAGCTATTATAAAAAATCCGGATGGGAGTTTCATGGCAGTGACTGACATAGACCTTCAAGGTTTTTCTATAAAAAACGCGGCAACCCCGGTAGAAGAGAGAGATTTAGCGACAAAATCCTATGTAGATAGAAAAGTATCCCACCCTGTTATAACCGTGTGGGCTGAAGAAAATGGGCCACTTGGAAGAGGTAATTATGAGTTTTCATTTGGTAATGGTGCTTCAGGTGCTAGCCATAGGATGGGTGGTTATTGTATGAATGCTCCGGGTAGAATTATGAGAGGTAGTTTATCAGTTGTTACAAATACCCCTAATGTACCTGAAGAGGTAATAGTTAATATTGTGGTAAACGGAGTAGAGTTGCTTGATTACTCTATTATTAAAAAGAAAGATGAGACCTGTAGCTGTGTAGTTTTTCCTGTGGCGTTGGAGGTAAAACAATGCGATATCATAAACTTTATTTCAAAAACAACCATCCCTACTGCGGAACACTCTTACATATCTATTTTGATAGAGTTAGACTTGTAAATATATATAATATATTATATAAAAAATATATTATATATTTATTTAGTCATTTTAAATATTTTACAAAATTCTTTTAATTGTAGATACAGTTCTACATATAACACATGTATTAGTTGCTAGTTTATTACAGTTTTCACATATTGGTACATGACCACAATTACAATATAATACATTAGGTTTAACATCGTTGCATATTATACAAGATTCTGAGTAAAATGTTTTTAAACCGTTATTAATTTGTACAATAGGTTCTTCAGATTCAGTCCAAGGACAAAAATCTTTATATATCGATATTTCTATTGAAGTCACTTTTTCTTGGTTTAAATTTATATTATCATTATTATTAATAAAATAATAGATGTCATCTATCTTTTCATTTAACTCTTCTAGAAAATTAGTATCATCATTATTTATTTCATAAATATCTAAGCTAAACGCTCTAAGTCTCTTTAAATTAGTAGTTATTTTTATATACATTGCAATAGCATCATATGGAATTCCTTGATTGTCAGTTATTAGCATATTACTATAAATGTGGTAAAAAAGACCTTTATAATTTGATAAAACGTTATTTATAGAATGAACCGGAAATTCTTTATTTATTATATATCTATGAGAATTAAGAATTTTTTCTCTATTAATTAGAAAATCGATTTTTATAGGTAGGCTTGCCATTTTTTTTAATTATTTTATATAAAAATATTATTAAATTCAAAAATTACTCACGCCTACATATGGGGCATAACTGTATATTTCCTATTTTATAACATTCACCACACATACATTTATGCCCACAACCAAATGCTATTTTAGATTTACGGAGGTAACATATACAACATTCATCTTCTAAAAAAATTTTTATTTGTTTTATTTCTCTTGGTTCTAATTCTTGAAGTTCTCCTATTTGTGTATAACCTAATGTTGAATTATTATTTCCTTTAGTAAGAGTTTCTAATCCAACCCAAAAATAATCATAACACTCTATATAACCATGACTTTTACCTTCTTTATTATATAACTTTCTATCAGCTGCAAAAGTATCTTCATATCCAGGAGGGGAAATATCATTTCTAAATGTTGTTATAGGATATACTATTACATTAGTTGGAACCGGTTCTCTATCTTCATCTTCCACTATTTCCAACAAAGCATTTTTATAATCACCAATGAAATTATTACTTCTACAAAATGGTATTTCAATGATAGTATACATATTTTTACCTTTTTCGCGAAGATATTTTTCATTAAAAAGGCACTGGTCTGGCCAAACCATAAAAATAGTTGTGGTAAAATCAGATTCAACCAACTTTTGTTTACTATGTAAGTAATAATTATATGGTATTAATTTCTTTAATATAACAATTGGGTCAAACATTTGTGACATTAGTAAATTACCATTTAAAGTTATATATAATTTTTTATCTTTTACATACAATCTTTTTAAACGATGTTTATTTTCAAGAACTCTTGTTAGATTTTGTACAATTTTATAATCTTTAAATCTATTTAGCACACTCATCTTGAATTATTTTATAGCTTAAAATTTAAAAAATTCAAAAAAATTTTTTCACTTCTTTATTTTTTGAATTTAAGGTAAAATGGATATAGTAACTAGATGGTTCCTCATGCATGGACTTATCTTGCGTTGACACATGGGGGGCTCCATATATATTAGTTGATGTGTTGGTTACACATATAATATATAAACCAACCATTTATATATTATATGCAGCATTAATTGATGCATCAATGCGTTATTAAGTGAGTGATGGATGAAATTGGAAATCAAAAAATTTTAACCACAAAACTGATTCTTATGGTCAAAAAATTCTGAGACAATCAAAAAATTCTGAGACATGTCTCAGAAAAATGCTATTGTCTAACAGGGTACAATTTATAATCTACTAATGAATGTACTCTTTCTGTTTCCGGCATCACAATAATCGGAACTGTTTATATGTCTTTTATTAAACGATTCTGCCATTTTATGACCCTGAGGTGGAAAAGTTTTTAAATCAATGTTAGAAAAGATAAAATGCTGGTAACCAGCGTTTTCCTCTCTCACAAATGCCTCTATTCTTACAAACATTTCCACTCTGTACATAATTTATTGACTCAAAATACTTTAAAATAGAACAGTCGAAAATGTTTTCATTCAGAAAAAGACTTAAATAGAACAAAACTTACAATAACAAACTGATTAAGTCGAAAATAAATCCCCGTGATTCACATTAAATAGAGTATTAATTAGTGTAGAATTGTGCTTAAATATCTAGGTAGCTGCTCTACCAAGATATATCATTTTAAGCACCTGTCAAATGGTCCAGTATCTGTACGACTCTTTTTAAAACATCGTTGGAAAATGAGACAAATCTTTGTAGCAAGCATACTTTTTCCTTTTATCCTCAATGCTTTCTGTGACTCTTTCAAAGAGACATCCTGTCGTTTTAGAAAAACTAATAATAAGGAGTTAATGAACCCTTCTGATATGGATGTGAAAAAATGTCTAAAGGAGAAGATTTTTTTTCTTTTGTTTTCCTTAAGTGTGTTTTCTCGACTTATTCTTTGTATCATACTTTGCTGTAATCGTTTACCGAACATTGGAGACGAACTCTGTAAGTTTTTCGTCGCTTCCGTCCTAATCTATTTCTACAGGATTATATTTGTTGATTGATTGTATTGTGTCGAATTACAAATACATTACATATAAATTCGAACTGTATTCTACAAAATTGCTTGGAAACTCCCATTTCGCGTTCGTCTGAAGTAAATGCCCATTTTTCTCAGATCGCTTTATTGTCGCAGGTGAATAAAAGGCCTGTTATTACTATTATTTCAGCAACCATGGGGTTATCTTATTTTTTATTTATCTCTGTTCTAATAAAAATACAAACAAGATAAAACAACTGCTTTTGTCGTTCTTCAGGATAATCAAGAGTTTGAGATTTTGTAAAGATTTCCCAATATTTCCATTTTTCAACTCTAACAATGATTAAGGTTGTAAAGTTCTCACTTATTTTTGGAGTGCCAGATAACTAAAATTGAGTATTTTCAAGTAACTAAAAAATCGGGGTATGGCACCGTATACGCTGGACAGAGTATATTCTGGATGAGGATTACACTATTTTATTAATCTGATCTAGATCTCAACTATCCAAAAAACAGAATAAAATTACAGTTGGCATTCTAAGAATGAAAAGTCAGCTCTCATAATGTCTTATTGATTTGGTTTAGGGACACATCGTTACCTGTGATATGTTTATCCCTCTACCAAAAAATGATCAGTTATAGTGACTCTGAGAGATAAAGCTTTTGAAAACATCACGGGTAAAGGAAAATAATGCTGGTATGTAGCATTTTTTGCTTTTCCCACAATTTTTTTCGATCCTTTCTATGGTAAATCCCATCGTCAGGTGCAAATGTTCAAATTAAAAAAGATGGACTATTGTCGTCTAGTGAAATGTTATAAATCGAGTCAAATCATCCTACAAATGTGGCTTTTTTTTTTTAAACAAAAACCAGTTCTGTAAGTACAGATGGCAGCAAAACTAAGCTCTGACAAAAAATTCAGTGAGTATTATGATAAAATTTAAATTGCTGTAGTTACATAGCAGGATTTTAACAAGCGGCGTTAAAAATTAATGTTTTACAGCGACACTATGAAACACCATTAGAAGTTTATTTTTTTATCAGTCTATTTGTTTGATAATTTCTCATCCACATTAGTAAACAAATGAACTTAGAACAGAAAGGCAACGGACTGCTTGTAGTGGTTTCAAACGCTTAACAAGGAATAAAAAACCTGTACGTACAGTAGAAACTAGATAACATGGCACCCAGTCCAGACTTGTCAGAGTTCAAAAGGGGCATTTCAACAGTTATATTAAGACCATTCGTCATATCCTATGGACAAATCACGGTTTTCCAAAACATCAGTAATAGGGACCGAAACTGAAAGTGTATCTGATGTAATTTAGTGTATAAAAAGAAGGAAACAAAGATTGCGCAGTCTTTTAAAACTCTTCTTTCGATAAATATGTATAGAAAAATATTAATTTCTGCCTAATTTGTGCTGCAAACTGGGTCGTTCATAAATCAAAACAGTACTTTTATGTAAAAATCTTTAGGCGTGATTGAGAGAAAAGGTTGAATACCAAACAAACAAAGAAAAAAGTCAGAAATATATATATGTATATAATTATATGTACAAAAAGCAGAAAAGAAAACTGATTTTACTTACTTTTTGTTCTAGGTGTAATCAGTTTAATTTACTAGAGTAACGGTCCTCTTCAAAACCTTTATCCACGATGTTTCCGTCAAATTACCAGTAATTTGGATTGGACACATGTAAAAGTACAATATTAACCTTATAGGTATCCTTCTTATGTATAACCTTTCTAGATGTTTATCATCTAATTATGGAAAAGAAAAATATATATATAATGAGTATAATGTGTTTAGAGTGAAACTAATTGTTTATCAATGGTTTATTTACAGATAAAATCGGAACATTCACGAGTCGTGCACATGTGCAGTGCCCACTGCGACACCCACTGCGATAAATAAAACGTTTACGACTCACAACTCAGCTGATTCCGTAACTTCTTCTAATTAAGTGTCCATAGCAAGCATGTTTCTGTAACATGGCAGCGATCATGAATCCTTCATCTCAGCGACAACAAAAATTGCAGTGAAGTCATTTAACTTGCCATTTGGTCTGCAAATTAGATCAAATCACATTAAAACATGAAATAACAAACTGTTTGTGAACCTAACTGCATTTAGAACGATTTCAGTACAAAATTGCGGCCAATGTATTTTTAGACAAGTATTGTAGTTTCAGGTGTATTTAAATACCACACGACCTGAAACGGTAGAACGATTCGGTCGACGGATCACGAAAGTTGCCGAATATACACCTATACGTCGTATAAACTGGTCCCCGTTGTACATTAACTGATTTTTACAAGTGGCACAGGCTAATTTGACGATTGGTGCTATAAAAAAGGAAATGCCGAGGAGCTATACTATCACAGCTCCTTTGAATGTGCCATGTTCTTCATGTTTCGTGGATTCCAAATTAACTATGGCATGCTATTGGTACATGTATGCTTCCTGAGCTTTTATTAGACACATTAAAATGAAGAATTCCCGTTTCGTGTTACCACAGTGTACTACGAATTTTTTTTTATAACTAAACTTGTATGATTAAGCACATCGATCTAATTTTGTATTTGACCTTACCCATTAGATTATGATATTTTTAATTTATTCACACAGCTTGATAAGCTCTTAAATTGGGTCCGATGTAGGGAGTTTAATATGGGATAACATGAGAACTTCGAATTTTAAATATTCAGGCCTTACACTCTAAATGCTGTTGTTGAAGATTATGTCCTGCAGAAACATCACTGTATTTACCAACAGTTCTTTAAATTGGTCTAATTTCGTTACATGAAGTAGCCATCTGCTTGGCCATGATGTCCTTTATCAGCCAATCAGATCACTGGTCGTAGAAATTAAAATTACATTTGAACTTAGTTTATTTTTTGAATGTCCAGGAATTATTCCACGATGTATGTATAACGTAACAACCTTCCTCTTCTGTTTAAAAGTCTTAACCAGACCAATGCTTTGAATTGAAAGTATTTGCAGACGATAAATCGAATATGGCTCTTAAAGTGATTAAATTGACCACATGATGGAAAAAGGAGAACTTACTGGTAAGCACCATTTTCTCCTTTCCTCACGAGGTTTCCAAAAGCCGTCCACCTCACTGTGGAATTCTCGCCTCAGAATCGTTAAAACAAGGGATTGTTTTATCAGAATTAATTATGTTTTTCTGCTATGTCTCTTTGTACGTTTCTTTGGTTTCCAAAAACTTCAGAGACAAAATTTAGGCGAGCATTTTTATAATTAGCCTTCATTCACTTTCCAATTAAATTCATTCATTTCGTAATTTTAAGGTCAGAAGTCTTTTCTAAAAACATTTGTCAAATTGATACACGTCACTTTTTCAAAGACGAATCCCACCATTCGGACCACGGTAAGGTCGTCTTCTGCAAATGCTTTGAAAAAGGGCGAGTCTAGGATTTGTTTGTCTAGTTAAGAGTTAACTCTTTACCACATGATCCCGACTTTTAACAACCCTAAGAAAGAGGTTTTTGAAAACATAGTGAGAAAAGGAGAAAATGCTGGTAACCAGCATTTTCTCTTTTTCGCACTATGTTATCTAGCCTTCCAAATATAAAGTTCATTTTTTTTATCATGTCAATTTTGTCGTCTGCAGCTGGTTTGAATTAGGACTGTTCCCAAATTTTGTTGTTTGGTAAAGAGTTTAGGGATACTGTCGTATCATAGTAGAGTTCTGTACTGTATTTAAGATTCACGGGGTATTTGGAATTATAATTACCATCTGATTTCTCTGTTGCCCACGTACGATTTTTCACTACGAAACCTTGCCCACATAAGATTAGATAAAGTCGATTGAAATAATATTTTTTGATCGTTTGATCTTTATAGTCGATCCATTAATTCGCCTTTTTTAGATTTTATATTTCCGATCATTTCCGACAAGCTTCCATTAACACAATAGAGACGCATAACCCTTTCCAAAGCGAATGAAACAAGCACATCGGCTCATGAGAAACGAGCAGATCAAAATCAGACTGCATAGAACATAGTCCTATCTATGATCTACCCCTTGCGTTACTTGAATCTTATCTATGCTAAAAATCTTTTTGTTTGTACCAGAACCGCATTTTAAGTGGAAAACAGAAGGAAGAAGTAGTCTGTATGGAGCCAAAGACTAATCAGCGTACTTTAACAATTTAGTTTCGCTTTAGTTCTTAGAAAGACAACTATGATGAAATTAATTTTTAACCTTTACCATATGATCCGGAGTTTTAACGACCCTGACAAAGGAATCGTCTGAAACATATAGGGAATAGAACAAATTGCTGGTAACTAGCATTCAGCCCTTTTATCACTTCGTTTTTTACCGTCCCAAATTTGAATTTGAATTTTGAGTCACACTTATTTTCTCCTCTGCAACTGCTTTGAAGTTAGACAATTCTTTAATTTTGTCATTCAGTAAAGGGTTAATCGATGCACAACGCTCTACGAGTTGGCTTAACAAAATGAAAGATGTCTCCCAGGCACGATCAGCTTTGCTGGATTTAGTTTTCATGCGACAGTAACATATATAGACTGAATTATACTCTATAGAATTACGATAGATGCGTATATAAAAGCGCTGGTGACTTTTAAAACTTTGCATCGTTCAATAGATCAAACAAAAATTAAAATGCATCAATGGAAATTACTACTCGTATTTAAGATATTCTGGAAATACATTATTGTTCATTTTTTTTCCATATGCTTGTAACGAATGTACATGTATTGATTGAATTTCAAACGAATATTAGAGCTTCGTTGGCAATGGATCAAAAGTATTCACTGGACTAAGGAGAGTCAGGACAAAATCTGCAGCGATTTAAAATCAATTTTCAGTTCGTTCAAAATAATTTTTGATCCATAAACAAGCCTTTCAAAATGGAGTTCGACAATGAATCTGCTTTGTCTGAAAATTTGACGAATGAGATGACCAGTCTAGCAGATTATAATGAAATTCCAATTAAAGTTTTGGTCCCAGGCTGGAGTCGCACCGTGATGGCAATTTATATCGTTACTGCGATGTCAATCGGCGTGCCTGGAAACAGCCTTGTGTTGTTTGTATTATTAAAGCTAAAAAGGAAAACGTCCACGGACTGGTTCATCATTTTTATTGCATTGTGTGACGTCATTTCTCTTCTATTACACGGAACTTTATTGCTTAATACCACAGTGGATTTGTGGAAAATGGTTCATCCAAAATTTATATGTAAGTTTGATCTCTACTTGACGCATTTCGTTTTTCTCCAATCTGCATTGCTTATAACGTGCGTAGGCGTTGACAGATATGTGAAAACATGCAAACCGCATTCAGTGTTTTTTACCCCGAAATCGGCTCTAATTTGCTGCCTTATAATTATAATTGTGTCGGCTATATTTAACATATCTCACCTTTACACGTCTAAAGTGAACATCTATGGCGACTGTATTTTAGATTCCTCAAAGGCTACACTCAGAATATCGCTTTATATCGTTCTTTTTATATTGTTTACCATTTGCTCGATTGCTCTCGGTGTCATGTACAGTAAAATAGCAATACGGATCAGGAAAAGAATGAAAGTTGGTCCAACAGACAGCATCAACCTTAACAATATTCAGAAATCGAAAACACACAAAAGATGCTTTCGACTTTTCTCTGGTTACGATAGGACCAGTGACGCGTTGCCAATGCAACGTGTCAACGTATGTCAAACTGTGGATAAAAAGGAAAGCACACAGACTCCTGGAATGGCAGATGATTACATTACAGTAAAGAACCGTGGCTATGCTGGTTCAGAAAACGGGATATTTAATGTAAGCGATAATGAAGGAGGTGAAGTGCACCAACAAGCTCTTGGTTTAAATGAAGGAGCCTCTACATCTATGAACAGTGCTACACAGAAAAACCATACAATGCGGTTCACAGGTATCAAACAGCATGAAGAACAGATGACAAAACAGATCAACAGGACAACTAAGATCATGGGCGCCATCACACTTGTGTTTATAATATCATCCGTTGTTCCCACGATTGTTGCGGCTTCATTACCAGTTTCACAGGAAGTAAAGAAGAATCCAGTTATAAGGGTGGTAATTTATTTTCTTCTCAGACTGTACATCATTAGTTTCTTTGCAAATCCACTATTTTATATATGGCTTAGTTCAAACTTTAGAAAAAAGATAATTGAAGTCCTGAAAATATGCAAAAAATGATCTAGAAACAATTTGGTAATGCCTTACACGTATATAACAGTCGTTGATGTACCAATCAGTACTGTTATTCAACATGATTCAAACATACGCCGATTTTTTTATCAAAAGAATTTCTTGTTCAAAATGCACGTAAACGAACAAGGTTTATACTTTATAAAAAGTTCCCCAAATCAAATTCAAGAAAAATGCACTTTTATGTAACGAAAGTTCTGTTTCTAAGTCAAATTGCTATCGAATCCTTTTTTTTTTTTTTATATCAATAAAATGGCGTACAACGCCTTTTTCTTGAAACTGTGACAGATCCCTATAACTGGATTTTATGAACCGTTTTAATTTGGCTGGTTCGTGTCTGCGCCCTGCTATCTGAGTGAAATAAAAAAAAAATGTTCATGGTAAGTGTAAACAGAAATTTAAAAATGCATATACAAATCCTTTCACCCTTTGTGTATATAACAGATTCTGGAGTTAATTCCAATTTAGATTTTTGGCGGCAAATTTACGTAAAGCCACCGTTTTGATTATTACAAAGAAAGTAACTGGAGACGACTCAAAAAATTAAAGTGGTTTCACAGAGGAAATCCACTCAAGTTGACTAAAGTAATTTAGAGTGTACGTGAGGGTAAACTATGCTAAATACAGCACAGTATTGACTATCCGCAACACACCAACATACCCAAGGATATAAGGGAGACAACTTGAGTGGATATACATATATTTGTAAAAGCTGATGTAAATCTAAATTTAAAAAGGATTATTTTACAATATTTCATTAATTTATAGAAACGGGTCAAATGTTGTATGGCTTTTGGCTTACGACAGGAGTCAAAAAAAGTTACCCCAGAATATTTTTGCTGTAAAATACGCAACAGTGGATCAAACTAATACTTATACGTATAGCCAATAGTAACCCAGTTACAAAATACTTCGTTTGGTTTTGGATTTTTTTAAACACTTCCTTCATTTTTGCCTCACGAAAATTGTCATAAAGCAATCATATGACCTTTTTGACAATAAATTACATGTATTTCCTGTTGGCATCGAGAGCTAAATAAAAAACTCCCGATGACTTAAAGCGAGAACAGGGAAGGCAGTTCGAAGCACCCTTGAGTGCGAAACATCGAACAAAATAGTTTTGACATCATTTTCAGTACACGACACTTCATCATTTGTCAGTATTTCTTACACAATTCTATATTGTGTAAAAGAGGGTCGTTACTCTTTTCATATTCTGCAATAACTTATCCTTGATGTCATACATCGAATAAAAAAAAAAAAAAAAACGGATTAATTTATGTTAACCGAGTAATGAAAGTGGAGGCTTAGCAGTAAATTTGTTCAACGAATCAAATTTGTCGGTGAAATTTAAAAATTAGCTTTGAACTTACGGAGTGACGCCAAAAATAGGTTTTGACCGATCAGATTCGTCCAATATGGCAATCATGTGACGTCGTTTGTAATTGAATAAATTCGTTGTTCATTTTCTAATTCTCTGAGCGTATTTGAATGCTAAACGTCTGTAAATACATGATGCATGTGATTATAGATCACATGAAAAATTGCATTTAAACAGTTATTTTGCGTTTCAGAATTGGAGGTCAGTGTTTCCGTCAATGTTCTCTACCATCAACTCAACTCATAGCTACTAAAAGCCATTCTAACTTGTAGTGCTTTGGATGTATATAGATATAAACCGAGATTCGGGCATCTTTCTGCAATAATGTCGAATGTTTTAGCATGTGGTCTCGACACAGTATTCCACCTGGGCGATGTCGTCAAATTGGGTTGGTTGGTTCCTTTTGCCTAGACATCTGCATCTGTTCCAACTGTTTGTCGTTAATATAAACAGATGTTGGTGCATATTTCTACTTGGATAGGGGTTGCTCTAGTATTTGGACCTCACACAACGTTCCAGCCAGAAACTTGGAAGAGTCTAAAATTTTGTCCTAAGGTCTAGAGTAAAGGAGATTGAAGTGTATTTTAGCATTTATTTATTTCTCATTTGTTTTCTACTTTGATTTTCAAAATTGAAAATGGCTAGATAAAGTCACAGAGAGAGAGAGAGAGAGAGAGAGAGAGAGAGAGGGGTGGAGGGATGGAGGGAGGGTTAGCACGTCAGGTTATTTAATGAAGAACCTTGCCGTCATATTTCCATCGATTGAATTCGCCTTGATGCAGTTTGGTAATTTGATTTTGACAAACAAACCATGACCCTTTTTTCAGATTTTATATTTCAGATCATTTCAGACAAGCCTCCATTCATGAAAGAAAGGTGCATTACCCTTTCACAGCGGTTTACGACAAAATAGCACTGGGGAACGGAGCAGATCAAGATCAGACTACACATAACACAATCTTACCTATGATCTATGCCTTGCGATACCTGATTCTCATCTGCACCAAAAACTTTAGATACCCGTTTATTACAAAATGAAATACCATGCACAAACTAAAACCATAACCAAACAAACAAAGAAAAAGTTCGAATGAGCTCGAATCTGACCTGAAACAAGAGCAATTTTGCTTACAATATATATGAGCGCGGATCTGAGAAAAGGTGCCTTATGGCCAAAATTTTCGATTTTTCTTTTTTAGCATTTTATTAAGGGGTAACCATTTCTGTCTGATGTGTTTATCATTTTTTATTGATATGATGTGTAGTTTCGGAGATATGCACGTTTAAACACATGCACCCTCCACAGGACGTTTTGTTTACGAACGTCACGTCTGCGACGTCAATTCTAAAACAGTGAAATGCGTACATTTTTGTCAGTGGGTGTGAAACGTCAACGTAAAAACACATCTCTACATGTATATCTTGAGTTTGTTCCTTGATTTGTTCGAAGGATTTAACTGCTAAGAGACGCTGTTTAGCTGCCTGATTACTTATGCAGTTTGCCCATACATTAGGAAAAAAACGGGACAGGAAAGTAACACACAAACAACATGTTCCTTGTTACTGAATGTGCTTCATTTCGTTAGAAAAAAAAAAACGAGCATATTCATGTGACATATGCGTCATTCGGAATTATTTACATTGTATTTAATAAACAAAAATAACAACCAGCTATTACTGTTTATATGATATAAAGGAGTACATACGGAATATTATGTTGTAGGAACTTTCCTTGTGCTTGTATTTGATTCGAGCAGCGTGAGAAAATTTGATGTCCCGCGAGACCGAAGGTCGAGCGCGATGTCAAAATTTTCTTACGCAGCGAGAAGTAAATACGAGTACAAGCACCAGGAAAGTTACTACAACATAATATTCCTTTTATTATATACCTACAACTTTCAACGATAACATTTTGCAGTTATTGACATTTCATTCGAAAACGGCAGATAAAATGAGAAAATTAAATAGTGCGGATGGTAGTAACTCTGATTTCATGAACAGCGGATTAATATTACAGCGTAACATTTTAACCCATCAAATCGCAACTCAATGCATGCTTAGTCCTTGCGTGAGATACATCATCATACCATATTTGGGACCGTATTTCACTGCGTGTAGATACGAATTTTTTTTTCTGTCGTGTGTGTTATTTAATCCGATTCAACACTTGTATCCGATCCAGGAAAATTTACTGGTATATAATGAACGTAGATCTACTTAAAAACGTAAGTCGCGCGCTGGTAAAAGGTTGTTTAATGCATCTGCAAAGAGTATCGACGAAGACCAGCCTGCGTGGACTGTACAGGCTGATTTGCGTCGGAACTTTTGGTTTTTGGTAAATTTTCTGCATGTTCAATGACCATTCTACTTCAGGATTGTAGAGCCGCTTCTTTGACGAAATGGGCTGTATAGATCCCTAAGTTTGTGTTGATACGCTTGGTATAATGCATCGCGTAGATGCATTAGACCCCCTTTCGCCAGAGCATGGTGCATATTTCAAATTCTACAGATCGTTTTCGACAAAAAAGTGTTACGTGTCAAGGCTCCTATAATCTTAAACTCTTAGTGTAACATGAAAGAGCCAGGTATACTAGAAAACGGGATCAAACTATTTCTTTCTTCCTAAAACAGTTTGCAAAGTATTGCGCTGTATATCTACACATTCTTTGAAGTCTGATCTTGATCTACACTGTCAGCAAAAACTACCATCTTAGAAGGCTGTGTCACGTAAAATACATGTATAAACTTATCGATCTATTTATAATGCTATTAAAACTCTACCACACAATCCCGAGTTTTAACGACCCCCAAAGATACGGACTTATAAAACAGTGTGGAAAAATGAGAAAACGCTGGTAACCGGCGTGTTCTCATTTTCTCACAATATTTTCTACCCTTTCAAAGACAGTTTTTATTTATTTATCTTCTGCAAATGATTTAAATTTGGACCAGTCTGAAATTTTGTCTTTCGGTAAAAAATTGATCGGAATGCCGTGCTCAGCTTTGAAATGAGACCCAAAGAGATAGTGAAACAGTGTCATTTCTTTCCTGCCGCACATTAGCATGGAATTATATTACGGAGAATGTAGAGAAAACAGCGTGCAAATAATTGCACCCTGTTCTTGGTCTTTTCTCTCCGAACAGACAAATGGGAACCAAAGCGTAAATCCATCTTATGTTCAAGCACATCAAAGAATGTTAAGTAAAACGTCTCTCTGACAAATCCTTCTATTGTGTGCTCGGTAAAAATGTACAAAGATCAGCAACCATTACGCTGTATTGCATGTTTTCGTTGAAAAAGAATGATACATGTGTATTAAACTCTGGATGTATGTAATACACAAAAGAGAAATCATATCAGCATCTCTAAAATATTGATGTCCTATCTTTTGGTCGTTTGAAGCTAGCATCTGCTCGATAACATGTACATCTAAAGATCAACACGGTACAAGTAAGCTTGTCTGTCTGGGCTAAGGCCAGGTGGTATTAAAATGTCCGGCATCACATCTTCCAAAGTTTCTACGTCTGCTCTCCTGACATCATAATTTAACTATCAAAGTAAACACAAATATCACGAACTTTTAAAGTCTTTTGAAAAGATTCAGGCCGAAGAGCTTGCTAAATATTTATCAATGAAATATATATCAGGTGACAAAATTTTAGACTGTTCCAAATTGAAAGCGTTTTCAGACAACACACTGAATATGTGCCGAATGATGAGATTTGTCATTGAAAGGACATACAAGGTTGTTGGAAAAGGAGAAAATACTGGTCATAAGTATTTTCTCCTTTGCCTACATTTTTTTAAACCGTCTTCCCCAGGGTCATCAAAACTTTGCACACGAAAACTCAGCAAACGATGGTTGGGTTAAATATTTTGTTAAATATGTGGGCCATATTAATTATTCAAACTAGTCTAATGCGTCCCTTTTTTTCTGGAGTACACAAGGTAAACGGAACTGGACGTATCAGTTACAAAGAGAACGGGAAAAAATGTGTTAGAGTGTCTATTGATTTGCACCAGGAGGACATGTCAAATTCTGATATTCTGGACGGACGGACGGCCTAACAACACGGTACAAGTAAGCTTGTCTGTCTGGGCTAAGGCCAGGTGGTATTAAAATGTCCGGCATCACATCTTCCACAGTTTCCACGTCTGCTCTCCTGATATCATAATTAGTTAGTTCTCCGCCCCATTCTTTACGCATTGAGACCATACCCGGTGTTTCTGACGAAAATTTAAAGTACTGGTATTTCCCGAAATGAGACGGAATAAGTTATTTCGCCATAGGCCTATGTTAGCAGACTTAATCAAAAACGCATACAATCCAAAACCTTATCTTGCTAAACTCCAATTGCACCACAAGCTTGATTTTGAAAGTTTAGACTAAGTCACCACCGCACAAATTTGCAGCTTGATTTTATCTACACTCTCTGTAAACTATACAGAAGGTCGCACAAGGCAGGATAAGGTTTATTAATTTTTAAACCATCATGGCATCTCACAAACAATGAAAACGTTGGTTGATTTTGTCACAACATTCGTCTGTAAAACACGAACAAAGGCTGAAAAAGTCACTTCAACACTTTACAGAAAAAAAGTGAAAGAGGAATAATACCTGATGCCTTTAATAGGTCGAAAGGTTCGTTGAAGAAGACTTTTCCAATCACGCCACTGCCAAGACGGATATCGGATTGTTTGATTAACTTCAGACGACTTGCTGACTACATCTTCCAGCTGGTTGATTGAATCACAATCTGATCGTCTGTACAACTGTTTCAAGAGACCAAACCCTCCATCTATATGACAGCGTGCATGACCGGGTACCTGCATCATGTACTCAATAGTCTGGTTTCGCCCTGTCATCACTCGCCACATGAAGTACCCAATCACATACTGGTTCTTATTCTGACCTAAAATTGATGTGATTATATTAAATTTTTTTACTCTAATTTCACTAAATCAAGGGATGGTTTTCGAAGTTAAAATCCAGTATTTATTCCTTTATCCCTTGGCTAGAATGGTTTTGTACTTAATCATTAGATGGGTTATGTCTTGTTACGTACTTTTTTATTATAAAATGAATTGCGACAAATATTAGGACTGTTTACAGTATTACTGTCATTCGGCGTGGCTCGGTGGTAAAAAGAGGGACCCGTTACCTGAAGGCCCTGGGTTCGAGCCGCGCTGGATCCACTGGGTTTTTCGCGGAAGCGTCCTTGGGCAAGACACTCCAGAGCCCTGGCCTAGTACTCGAAAAACTCAGAAAAACATGAATATGTGAGCTGTCGCCGTGATATGATTGAAATAATGTTGAAAGCGGCATAAAGCGCCACTCAACAAATCTCATGGCCTAAATATTAATTAGGAACTTTACCTGGACAGTTATCAGCATGCAACGCACAAGATGGTTCTCCATTTCCGTATTCTGCAAGAGCCCAGTCAATCATACTAATGACAGCGTTCGGTCCATGTTTTAATGTTCCATCCATGCCAATTGTTTTGTGTTCGTCAATAAAAAAAGTTCAGCTGCCTTGGTATCCCGTCTATACGAATCCCAAATATCTGTACTTTCCTTGGAGTGGTGAACTAAATTTGGCCCATCTGTCGTCCATGATGCGGTAAAGTAACATTCTGACAATAATCAAATGTGATATGAAAATAATTTGAACCGTCCACATTGCCTTCCCGCGCTCGCTCTATGCAAATATTGTAGAGTTCTCTTTCATTTTGTGCGGCAAGCACATGGTCCCTCATCTCAGATGTCGATGACAACTTGTCTTCTTCATCTCTTGCATCCAGTATTTTCTTACGGAAGTTCTCACATGTAGCACAAACGTCATCTTTTGGTGTTGCTATACGAATGTGTGGCACGTAGCTCCGCCATATCTTTGTGGAGTACTGAATACAGTGGGCATTTTCAGAGAAGGAATCTACATACTCCTTATGTATTGACTTTTTTGTTTTCTCACAGTGAAGATATATGGGTGGAGTATTATCCGTACCGCGAGGTGCAGCTGGCTGAGGAAGGCCATGCACGTGCGCGTAGTTCACAATGAATTGAACAGCTGCTCTAATGTCTTCAAACACTAGGCGATGTGGAATCTTTTTTCCAGTGTTTCCATGTGTTCGCACAACTGGTCCATTTTTGTCCATGTGCTGCATTAAATTTTTGAGTTGCCTTCGTCCAATGGCAAACACAATCATAAAAAATGTCCTGCACACACATTGCCTCAAAAACATAAACTTCTTCCTATTCCTCTTCCTTTTCTTTCCTTTTGTTGTTTTTTCTTTATCAAAATCCATCAGAGTTCCCATTATATACATGTCTTTATCATTTTTCTCCATTTCTTGCACATTTTGTATGTGGTTGATCATGTGAATTTTGATGGACAGTTCATCTTACATTTACACCCATCTCTCTTCAAACTCGTCACCTTCATTAAATCTTCATAGTGATCCAGATCTAACATCTCTTGACTGTTGTTACTGGCAGTCGGATCACCATTCTCTGAATCTCCATTTCTCCCGTCTTCCTGGTCACTCAAGTCCTCTATATGAGCATCAGTACCATCACATTGACCTAGTTCTTGGATAAACGGGTCCCTCTTTTTACCAGACGTTCATGTTCGTAAGAATACTTAAATACATGTAGACTTGCACTTCGAAAAGCTATGACTGATCTGAAGGGAAGGAGCAAAATATTTCAGTACGGTAGAATGAATATTAAAATATCAATCACTCAGGCATTATTTCAGGAGTATAAGATAAAACTCCGCTCTAACAAATACACATCACTCCTCACAACTCTCTTCACTGAGAATATCCATTTAGTTTTACTTTGTATCTAAGGTTTTTATTTTTACTCTTTACCAGACGACAAACTTTAAGGGTCCTCCTTATTGAAGCATTAGCAGACAACGGGTTAAATAAATAAAAAATGGAAAATTGCCTTTGAAAGCATACTAAAACAGTGTTAGAATAGTAGAAATTACCGTTCCTTTACCTCATTGTCATTAAAAAGACTGGACTGTTTGGTACAGAGTTAACTGATAGGTTTGCAGGAAAAAAAAATTTTTGCTTTATGCAGATGTTCAATTCATCATCTCCTCAACCATTTACCTTGTCAGTTAAACGACCTTGAGGAAAAAACTGTTAAGATTATTGTAGAAAAGGGCGCTAAAGCCCGCACCATGTTTAATTTGTCGTCTGCAAAAGCTTTTTATACGGGCAAGTTAAAAAAAATCTGCAGTCTAGTAAAGAGTTAAACAGCTTTGGAGAGGAAGAGTCTTTGACAATATATTGGAAAAAATAGAGGATAAACATCAGAAATAAAGTTTTAAGGATATACACTAGTTTTCTCTACTCACCTGTGTGCGCATGTTTCATTTTTGTAGCTCTGTTATATTCCAATGGGTTACTTCCATGGTGAAATACTACATTTTTATCTGTAATATGTCGGTTGCCTTTTAAATATCTGGTTATCACAGATGCAGAAGTACAATAGGAGATTTATTATTCATCAAGATGCCAAATTACACTAAAATACACGTTAATTATTAAGGTATTTAATTCATTTTGTCAATAACTCTTATAAATGCACCGCAATTCTTAAAAATGCCCCGCTTACTACACTTTTTTTTTATCTCTTCTACATGATATTTGAAAGTACTATTTCTGTGCAAAATCTAAAAAATAATCTGTCCACTTATATTTTATTCAGAAAAACGGCCAGAAAAACAAATCTTTCTTGGTGAGTTAGCACATTTTAAATTGCTACTGTGATCTGTTTAGTGCTTTAATTCTTTCGATTATTTTTTTTTTTTTTTACTATTGGTAAACATCACATTTCTAGGGATAATCGTTTATTTGAGCAGTGTTTGTTACTTTAGTATTAAAATCAAAGCCTTTTTTCTGCTACAGTGACAAGAGTTGTCCTCTCTGTAGGACTCTATTTTTGTATTTTGCTCCGCAACATATGATTATCTTTTCTTTCTCTATTTTGCATGCATTATATTATCATCTGAGATTTTTAGCACCCCTCTAAGTCATTCCAGAATACGTACAATTTACCCTTATCTTCATATATTTTGTGTCTTTTGATTCTAGACGAGTTTGATAATTGATTGATTGATTGAATGGTGTTTTACGATGCTTTCAACATTATTTCAGTCACATCACTGTGACAGTTCACATATTCATGTGTTTCCAGGGTTTTTCCAGAACTAGGCTGGGGCTCTGAGACGTCTTGTCGAAGGGGGCTCCCACGAGGACCCCAGTGGAGTCAGTGTGGCTCGAACCCGTGGCCTCCAGGTTACGAGACCCACACTTTATCACTGAGCCACGCAGGACCCCACGGGTTTGATAAAAGTTTACTTCAAAAGCTAACGAATGTTAGATTCTTCTACATATCGAAACCCCGCGAATTAAAAATCAGAAAGGATATTGTTGTTTGTTTTTATTGGAGTTTAACGCCGTTTTAACAACTACGGTCATATCACGGCGGTCAGTGCACCTATACATGTGAATCTTGGCTTTCTCACACCAAGTCCGACACAACTGTCTTTCACAGCCACTGACTACTTTTCTCACATGCATCAGAGGTCAGAGGCGAAAAACTGCCGAAAAAAATATCCTTCAACCGCCAAGTCAGGAGTCAGATACGCTTACCACTGCGCTACCCGGCTGGGTGTCAAAAAAAATATACGCACATTTGTGTGCATGCACAGTGAGACACGACTTAGTGTTCCAAAATCTGACACATAGTGTAAATGACGTCTTATAATCGAGTCACATACGCCTACATCAGACGTATGTAGGACATATAGGATCTGACATATGTTGGCTTTTGAGATAAAATTACTTGTACTTAGGTCAAACATAGACGCTAACATTGGATAACAGAAGTAGAACCTCACTATATTATAAAAGGTAAGATGCTATTTTTGGCTAGGGACCAACGGCCATTTTTGAAATTTTGTCACAGTGGATGAAACAATAGATGGAAAATATTAAGTCAAACTTAATTTTGGGTAGGGAGTGTGGATCAGCATAGACCGTAAGAGTCCTTTTTTGAGTGGGAGTTTCTTGAAGCTCCATTAAGTAGTCTGAGAAAGAATCACTATTGCAGTCTTCATTTGCCTTTTCAAACACTAAATCGACAGGCAATCTTGGTTTCCTTCCGAAAAGTAGTTCGTAGGTGGACATTCCTGTTTTTTATGCACAGTGCAGTCGTAATAGTAGACTAGCGGCTTCCAGTCTCCTTTCTGATGGTCTACTAGCGTTTCAAGCATGCGAGTTTGAACTTTTCTGGACCATTATTGCCCGAAGGGTGGTGCGGCAATGTATGACTTTTCTTTATAAATTGGCTCCTTGGTCAAAATGAATTCGAGCTGGTATACCAAAGTGAACAAAAAAATTAATAAAACAAGGTTTCTGTAGTTGTCTTTAGCTGTTTGGTTTTTTTTTATTTTTTTTATTTTTTATTTATTTTTTTTTTTTTTTTTTGTTGTTTGAATGACTTTCGCAAATTTGGTGTAGTGGTCTGTAATAAGCAAGATGTTACAAATATTTCCTATTAAAGGTTCCAAAAATAATCCATGCAGACCGGTTCTAAAGGGTAGTTACTATGTACCTTGATCAAAGGATCTTTTTTGATTGTACTTTTGCGTCTGATACATCTATCACACTTCTCCACACATTCACATGCGTCTGATTTAACTCCTGGCCAGTAGAATCGTTCTCTGACAAGGCGAAGTGTTCTTTCCTTTCAAGGATGGCCTGTATCATTGTGAACTGCTCTGTGCTATATATTTCTGATATAACTAGTCGTTCAAAAGTGTGGTCTTCTTCCTGGATGGATCTTAAAATAATTCCCCTCTTAATTTTCAAGTTCTTGTATTGTCTTCTCATAGTCAGGTCGTCTTTGGAGGTGAAACTATACTAGCGGAAAAAAGTTCCTGTGCATTTCGTAATATGCTACAAAATAGACTTGTATTGGTAAGCAGCACCCAAACTATTATATAAAACCGACCTCAAATATAGGCTTCTCAAATCATGTGTCAGCTCTTACGTGGAGCCATACGATTGTTTTTCAGACGTTTGTCTTGGAAACGCTTATTTCACGTCCGGTCGCTAACTTTTCACAGTATTTATCATTCTGACCACTGATTGTCTTTGAGTACCTTTGTGAGAGTCAGAAAAACAAAATCGTTCTGTTTTTTTACGCAGATGAGACATGCCACGTCTATCCAAAATTGAACGTTTATGTGCCATTGGCATGTTTGAAACAGGGAAAGCATAGATTGAGACTGCTAGAACACTCCGAGTACAAGGAAACACTGTACAATGTGTATAGAGACGTTACCGAAATTCAGGCAGCGTTCCAGATGCTTAACGGTCAAGGCGATCCCCTGTGACGTCACGACGTAAATACATCCAAATGCGCCAACAGCACCTTAGGAACCGCTTTCAGACAGCAGCATTTAATGTCCTTAACATCCTTAATCCACGGCCAACCGGTGGACGAACTTTTAAATAGTGACAACAAGAGCATAGCTTACACCCGATACGCCCTACTATACGTCCTATATGACGCCATTATCATCGAGCAACACGTTTTGCGTGGTACAGACGACGTATTCAGTTCAGGAAACAAACTTAGGCAAATATCCTGCTTTCCCTTTAGTCTCGTTTCCATTTAGGCAGTAAAGTGGCCGACGTCGTGTTGATCGACGTCCCGGTGAAAAATTTTCAGACAAACGTGTTAATAAACGCATGCCTTTTGGCAGGGTATTTGTGATGCTTGGGGGAGGAATAGCTGCAATTCATAGACCCCGACTGTGCATCGTACATGGTAACTTAATGACACCATACGATACGGTACCGGGATATAATCATCCATCTCTTTGCTTTGCCATTAAAGAGCAAGCAAAGATCAAGTTCCAGCGATACAACTGTTGTATACAGGTTGCTCGCGTCAGGATGATTTTTTTGAGGCAAAAGAACGTTCATATCCTTTCTAGACCTGCTATGTCATCAGATTTTTCACCAAAAAAACCTTTGTGAGACACTATGGAACGACGTTGCCAGCATCTTCCTAAGCAATCGGTAAACGTGCTTGAACTGGAAAAAGACCTGTCTCAGATATGGACTGCTATTCCACAGGCTACACTGACAAACTTGGTGCGATTCATGCAAAATCAGTGCATATAATACATTGCAACAAAGGGCGGCCGCACAAGACACTGGTTTGTACTCAACGTTTAAATGTTATGTCATTTGAAGGGCTGTGATGCTTGTGGATGATTTTGTAGCGACAAATTTGCTTTATCATCAAATTGTTCAAGCCTAAAGATTTTGCTTAATTTCTATAGATTGACACAAACCCCCCTTTCTAATTCAGTGCGAAATAGCAATGCACAGGAACTTTTTTCCGCTCGTATACATGGGAGCCTTTTATCAATGATAGCTCTCCTCCATTTATCAGTCAGTCTGTCTTTTTGTTGAGTTTGTCTAATCTCTCTGAATTCTTTCTGCGACAAGGCACATCCTTGCTCATCAACAATGTCTGCCAAGTTCATACCGTAGGCTGGGAGGATTTCAATCAGGGTATAATTGAGCGGGTTGCAAACGGCTTGATGGTCTTGTCTTGCAAACTTATCCTTTCCTTTTTATCTTGATCTACAACTGTTTTGTATGGATTCATTCTCAAGCCTTAAGTCTAGACATTTCTCGGACCAAAGCCATTCTAAATATCAAAGTCGTATTCGCCCAGTGCGGATGCCCATCTTCGTCCAGTTGCGTTTATTTTGGCAGTTGACAATACATAAGTTAGGGGATTGTTGTCAGTCAGGACGGAGAAGTGGTTCATCACTAGCTAATCTCTAACCTTTTCCGTTATGGCCCATTTAAAAGCCAAGAACTCTGGCTTGAAAGCGCTGTATTTCTGTTTGGCTTGTTCACTACACGGCTTGCATAGGCTATCACTCGCTTGAGACCACTCTGTGTCTGGTACAACACAGCCCCCAATCCTTTGGGTGATGCATCTGTGTGCAATTCGAATTGGACAGAAAAGTCTGGGTAGATCATGACAGGTGGCGTAGACAGTAGTTCCTTCAGCTGACCAAGACCTGCTGTACACTGTCTGTCTATTTTCAAGGAGTGGATTCTGATTTTCTTCCCTTTTTCGGAGATGTCGGAGGCAGAATCTCTGTCAGAGGCCTTGCAATAAGGCTGAAGTCTTGTATAAATCGCCGACGATAGCCGACAAAGGCTAGGAAAGAGCGCAAGTCATCTGCGTTCTTCGTAGTTGGCCAGTTTTGCACCTTTTCAATTTTGTCTGGGTCGGGTTCAACTCCTTTTCCACTTAATAGATGACCAAGTAACTTTACGCCTTGGTTTGAGAGAAACAACATTTTTTAGGTGCTAATTTTAAGCTAGCTTCTCTCGGTTTGGACAGTATGGGGTAAAGACTTTCTAGATGCTGCTCAAAAGTTTCACTGAAGATAATGAGGTCACCCAGGTATATCTAATCTCTTAGAATACCCTGCATTATCCGTTGATAGGTGGTTGGGCTACTAGTAAGTCCAAAGGCATCTAATTGTATTCTAAAAAACAAATAGACCCAATTGTGAAAATATTCCTTTCTTTAAGCGATAGTAATAGCCAGATTTCATGGCCAGGGTTGTTAAGTATTTTCCCCATGTAGACAGTCAAATATCTCCTCCATTCTTGGCAGCGCAAATGAATCCTTCACTGTGATACCATTCAGTTCACTCACGCCAGCTTCACACACAGTGCTGGTAGTTGCTGTAATAAGAAGAATATGCAAGAATAATATAACGGATGAAAAATAGATTGTTACAACAAAATAGTTGCCTAAATAAGCCGATGCTGCCGGAATGAACGAGCAGTCAGAAACCACGAAAACTCATTATACTGCGGTAAATTCACAATACAAACACGTACAAATAACAAGCTGGCTTAATGCAACCTATACTGAAGCCAAAAAAAAAAAATAACAAAACCAAGTTAATCCTGAAGTAAATTGTCAACTTCGGGATTTTTCATGTCAACTTCGGGATTTTTCATTGGCCCACACATTCGGCGCGAGTACTGGTGTAGTTCCCAGGAAGCAGAATCGAGAGATATTAGTATAAGTTGTAAGAACTTGTTTCTCAATCGATGTAAGATAAATATGCTTAAACTAAACTAAGCTAAGAAAATGTTCTAATTTGGCAAAGATGGCTGTCTTAACACGTTTTAATATATAGTGGATCTAGGTTGGTCTACTGGGGTTTCCCCCCGAAATTTTCAGAGAGTGCCGAGCTTCCTGTGACGTCACGTCTGGAACTGAAGTCTTTTTAGGTAAGCCAAAGATGGAGGATAATCACCGTAGACAGCGGCTGTTATCCTTGACAACGGGACCACTGGACTAACTACAGGTAAGCGACTGGATTTTGTATTGTCTCCGAAGTAAACACCAGTTACTTTAAACCGAACCACCTGACTTAAAACTGAAATGAGTTCAAAGAACGGAAATGAATGAAAAGGACAATTAAAATAACCACAAGGAATCAAAGTACAACAAGTAATGTACACGAAGAGGAATACTATCACCTGGTCAACTTGGATGAAAAATGAAAATAAATTTATTTGTTAAATATACAGGCCTGTGCTGCAGAGGGTCCCTTCATTAATGTCGAGATTTTTTTTATCCGTTGATTTATTATCAGTGAGGTCATATTCTGATGTTTGTCTGTGCAGTGTTTCTTACAATGTAAATGTATGTCAGGGGATCTTTGCTGTAGAACTTTAAATGTAGACAAACCAAGAAAACTTGCAAAGTGTGGTCATATTTTTGGTATTTTTATTGTTTATACCTGACAATGAATACCTGTTCGAATGTTCGAATGTTTTGGTAGTAGATAGTAAAATGGGTACCCTGGCTAAAATTGGACGCATTCCAAAATAAGCCAGAACGCCCACCACAACTAACCACACAATAAATTCCTTAATCAGGCACACAACTAATTCCTTAATCAAACCCCCACACAAATATCTTAACCAACTAACTAGTTAACCAGACAAACCGACTAACTAGTTAACCACAAATCTAAGGCTAACTTAAACTTTAAACATTTTTAATTTTTTATTTTTGAAACTTTTTTTAAATCAAAATTTTTTTCAAATTTTTTTTCGATCAATCACACATGTCAGTCCAAAAAAATTTTGAAATTTTTCTATTTTTACATAAACAAATTTGTCAAAGTACAAACATGGAACCATTAATAGAGTTTCTCAAAGAGATAAATTTAAACGATGAAAGCTTACTAAAGTCAATAGAAAACATGAAAGAAAATTTAGTAAATGTTGATATAGCTAAAGATAAATTCAAAAATTTAATTTCAGATTTTCCAGAGAGATTTCAAAAACTATATTCAGCTAGATATGCTAAACTTTTAGGTAACTACATAAACTCCATTTTAGATAGTATAGATGAAAGAATAAGACAACATTTACCAATTAGAGCAGCATTATGGAAGAATTTATATATGTTTAGTAATGCATCTAAGAAAGAGATAGTATATCAAACGAATAAACAGCTTGGAATAAAAATAAAAAAGAAGGGAAAGACAAGAAATGAAATAATATTTGAAATGGTAGAAGATTTCTTATTGATAGATGAACATGATCATTTATCAAACATCAAAAAGATAAGAGGATTAATAGGAAGCTATGCTAAACATATAAATGCAACAAGGAAATTATCAAATAATTAGCAAACAACATTACAGATATATAACTTACAATGATAAGTTATATATTACACCTTAACATTTCAACAACTTTATTTTTTAAAGTTATATTTTATAATGCCCCCAAGCTAACGTGTCAATCTTATTTTCCAAAACAAACCTTTTATCATCACTTGATCCTAACGCTTTTTTGTTTAACTCTTCAGTATACATATTATGACCCCTACTTCTTAAAACAGTCATCTTTCTATACTGATCCTTTTCTGTAAGCAAACACTCTTTGTAATTATCAAAATTTATCTCTTTCTTGATAACCGCTTTTTTAACACCTTTACATCTTTTATCTTCCTCACCATCTAAAGTTTTATAAGCATACATTTTTGCTCCTAAACCAACAAACTCAGTCATAGTCTCACCACCTAACTCATCTTTAAACTTTCCAACTACTCTTGCATTACAATTATTTTTTAAGAAATGATCTTTAGGATAATTGCTTGTATCAAACATTTCAAGCACATCTTTTTCCATATCCTTATACAAATTTTTAGTTTCTATTTCAAGAATAAAACTATCTGTATCAGTATAGCACAATCTAACCTTTTCACCATACTTAGCTTTAAAGTAGTTATAATAAGTTTTTTGCATATGTGTTTTACTAATGTCTAAGATGCTTAATCCTGAGTAAATAGGTTTAATATATTTTAAATTAGTGTTTTTTATGTGTACCGCTGTTAGGTTTTCATCGAATATTGTTGTGTGGCTATAGTTTGGTTTTGCCACTAATTTCCTATAACGATCCTCACTAGAAACCAGGTGTATCGTTACTCTATTTCTCAAGTTTTCCATAGTCTTACCAAAGACTGAATTATTCATCAACTTAAAAAAATCTTTCTCAAAATTATTTTTAGCTGCTTTTCTCAGTTCAATGTTTGTATTAATGTATGACTTAAGCCATGCGCTTTCCTCAAACTTAATTCCTCGATGTATTTCAGTAATCTTTAAACCTAAATCAACACATGTTTTTAAAGCTTCGTGATGAATAATGTAATTCTTTTTGTTATTTAAGTTTGGAATAAGTTTTTCTACTTTTTCTATCTCTAAACGTTCAGGTGCTAAAGGAAAGTCATTGTGTAAATCACGTAATTCTTTAGGATATTCTAAATCTACTTCTAATATACATGGGATTTTTTGCCAAATTTCTAATTCTTTATTTTTCATCCATTTAAAACCATGTGTAGGAAGAGGACGACTCATTGCCCAAGGATAAAGGCTGTTTGCGTCTATATATAATAAATATTTTGATGGTTTACTAGGATCGTATAATTCACCCATATCATCATTATTTGCTTTTGCATATCTTTTACTACACATACTAACACCTCCTCTAATACCTGATTCTACCATCAAAAGCATATCAGGATCAGATAAAAGCTCTAGGTTTACTTTTGTTATTTTCAATGCTGCATCCCAAGCTAAACCAGGAGCAGTATAATACCAACTAGGATCTAAGTCATAGTTTTCACAGCAAACATCTCTAAAGTTTTCGAAAACATCTGCTAAAAGCAGTACATCTTTTTTATTGTAAAGTTCTAAGTAATCCTTAAACGTTTTCATATTAAAAGCTTTCCAAACCTTTTGCGCATGAGCATAATCTTCATCTGTAATTCCTTCTTTGTTTAAACTAGAGTAAAATGCTTCTTTGGGTGGTAATTTCTCTTCTTTAAGTTTATCAAATGAATCTAGGTACTCATAAGGAAAAACTCCTTTTCTCCTAACCAAAGGTAGTTGTTCTTTAGTAAAATATTTTGATAAAATTTTTAATTGACTTTCCTCTAAGTTGCTTGAAAGTTTATCCAAACTAGAACTGATAAACTTAAAGCTATCAAGGAATCTAATATTATGGTTTATATTTTCTCCAACCCAAATGTCTTTACTAAAACTAATATATTTCTCTTCATTATTTGGAATACAGTCAATCTTCCCATCAGATTTACCAAGACATTTAATAAAAAGATGAGCATCATATCCACTAAGATTATGAAGGTATACAGGTGTGAAGTTAGGATTTCTAGCTTTTAGGTTGCATTTATTATGTGCGGCGCCTCTATATTTACCTGTAAAATGACAATGATCTCTTACTCTATAATTAGCATGATTAAACTTTTCACCACAAATCCAACAGTGTGTTTGTTGTTTATATTTTATTTCTTCCTCTATTGTAATTTCAATAGGCTTTGGGTTTTGGTGGTACCGTTGATGAATTTCTTGTATGTCACCTTTTAACTGGTTTATAAAAACTTCCTCTGCATTTTCTCCAACATAACTTCTTTCTATAGGAGCACACACAGTATTGTTAAAACATTTTATAATATAATAAAAACTGCAAGGTATATACTTTTGACGTTGTATAGTATAACTTTTTTCTGGGTTTGGTTGGCATGTGTGTATTGGTTTTAAAACACTTTCAAAATCAGCGTATACAACAAAGGGAAACCCAAATTTTCTAGCGTGGTTTTCAAAAGCTAGCATGGTACCTGGTTTTGGCATTTCTAAAGTAATAGGTTCATGTTCATTACAGTATTGTTTATGTTTTTCCAAAAGCTCTTTGCTACCAAAATGATTCATACATCGTTTGCAACATTCTATATTTCCATTATGAGTATTTGTTATTTGTTTTTTCACTAAACTATTAAATTTTTTTATGAGAGCGTAGTGCATGTTTTCGTCATTTTTAGTAAAAAGAAGATCAACATGTTTACTTTTTTCATCTTTTGTAAGCCTAAGAGGATAAATATATATCTTTATTTCCTCATACCCATACACGTTTACACTAATTTCTAAATTTTGTTTTTCAAACTTATCTATATCTTTAAACGAAACAGGATACTTTATTCCCTCCATGTTTAAACTACTTTCCTTTGCTTGCAAAGCCTTGTCAACTATCTCTGCATTATGCTCTTTAGGGTTTAACGCTCTTAAGATACACCATAAAAAGCACTTGTCATCTTTATTTTTCATATTGATAACTGCTTTTTTGTTAGCAATCCATTTTGGTAAAGGTAAGTAACCATTAGCTCTTAAAGGAACATAAGCAGCTGTATGTAGTTCTAACCGCACTATACTTCCAAATGTCCAACCACTACCTTCTCTTTGAAAATTAGCTAAATTTTCTAAAACTTCACCTATCATTCTATTCAACAAATCCTCTATTTCTCCTCTGTTTAAATTTAAATGTTGATAACTATGGAAAGCGCGTTCAACAGGGTTTTGGTTGAGATTTGTCATTAACAATAATTTACACCTAAGTACAAGTTTTACCTTTGTCTGTAAATTATTTTGAAGAGTATTTATAAGAGACATCCACGATTCTGCGAAAAATCTTTGTGGGTCGTAATTTTCTCTACCCTCTATAACATGTTGTGTAGCATACCCTCTAAATGCGGATTGAGAAGCTCTAATCTCAAACGGTTGCCTTGGAGGGTAATTTTCTCTAACATGTTCAACAATTTCATCTAAAACGTGTGGTATTTGTGTTGTCTCCACATTACCGGTTAACCAATTAGTAAAATCATTTATTCCTCTTTGTACGAATCCTGCTACGACAGCTGAGGCTAGTCGTCTTGTTCCAGAATAAACAATAGACGCAAAACGTCTACCAATGTTCATATATCTATTAAACAAACTCATTTTTATATAACAGACACAATTCCTTAAGCAACTACAATTTTTTTATTTGTTTCAAAAAAAATTTTTATAACAATAATGTCATAATAAAATTACTGTATGCAAATCTTATATTTATTTTTCCAAACCCTTCCATTTCAGTTCATAATTGTTTGAGGACAATGATCTATAAATTTACCCGCCTTATAAATTGATGGAAAGGTTTTTATTTCACCAGTTTCAACATCCTCTAAACTAACCTCTTTAGGATTATGCATAATAGTTTTTAATCTATCAAACCTAGGGTCCTTACTTTCTTCTTTTTTAGGTAACATGGGAGACTCCTCTGGTAACAAACCATGTTCTTTCACCAACCTAACTAACCGCTCTTTATCCCAGTAAGAGCAGAAATTTATATTATTCTCTTTGAGAATTTTCTTTAAATCTATAGTCTTTATCATTTTTATATAAGAAAGAAATATCTTACTACACCACACTCATTTTATTTCCATCAGACTGGAAGTTAATTAACTTATCACTAATAATAACAGCATATGCCTCTGTGCCTACAGGTACATTTGCACCGAAATTTGCCTTAATTTGAATATCAGTAATAGAATATTTTAACTTTTCACTCTGCTTGGAAACATCAAACATAAACAAAGGATAAAGGGTACCATACTCTGAAGGGGTAAAGTTAGGATTTGATACTAAACCATCCATTGGTAAACCTTAGATCTAAATAATGCGGCGTCACCATAAACTCTACTAAATTGTTGTTTAGCAAATGAAATATTGTAGTCAACCGCTGGATACCTAGTGGAATTTAACATAACATAAATATTATTAACGTCTACATTGTTAAATAATGCTGGATTTTGCTCCTGATCACTAATTTTATCAGTCTGAAAGCCTACAATGATAAAACGTGGCACCTCAGGAGATGATTTAACTGAAAGTCTCCAAGTAAATGTTGTTGACTGAGGAACTGAAATGGAGTCGCATTGTAGCATTCTGTAACCAAGTGGAAATTTTTCTTTTTTCTCAATAAAGCTATAAAGTTCCATCTTCTCCTTATCCGCGGGTAGCACGTGAGGCATAAACCACGATATTTTACCCCAAGTAATTCTACCAGCATCAACACCGTTAGCTCTAAAAATCGCATCTTCATCATCATTCCTTGTCAAGGTGAGAGTTTGCTTCATTCCATACAATATTTTATTATAATCTTCACAAAAACCAAATATATGTTTTAACGGAACTCTAAAGCTAAATGTTCCCTTTGGATTGGAATTAGCAATGACGTATAGTTTTCTTACATTAAAACCAGTGTTTCCAGCAGCTGCTGCAGGCAATGTATCCTTATATCAACATTGGTTTAGCCCCTGTGATTTAGAAAAATCATCCGGATATTTTAACAACTCAAGCATTGTAGTAGCTTGACCAGGATGTGTTAAGGATTCAATATCCATACCCGAAAGTTGATACCTAATATTTTTGAACAGGTACATCATGGCGTTGTTTGTTAGAGAAACAACATCAGCATTTGCGTAAGCTGTTCCATTAGCTTTTGTTAAACGCCCTTCTATAAGTAAATAGCTCTCACTAGGATGTGTGAAAATGTCTTGAGTTTCAATGTTAATCTTAATATCTCCTCCTGAGTTGTTGAGATTAGCACCTGTGATTGGTTCATACTCATGGTGTTCATACTCATCAATACTAGTATCTTTTAAAATTGGTTCGGTTACTTTTAAAATGTCCATTTTATTATTGCAATTATAATTTTTAAATAAAAATTATAATTGTATACTTTACTCTAACCAAAGCTGAGTGAAAGACTTATTTTCATCATTAACAAACACACCTTTAAGTTTAATGCTTTTTGCAGTATCTATTTTAGTTTTAGGATAAACTCTATTACCGTATACAAGTGTTATTTGGGGTATATCCAACCGTTGTAAACATTCATTCACCTTTTCCTCAATCTCTTTCATTTCAATTACCTTTTCAGGAGATAACTTCACAGTAGCTTTTTTATAACCATATTCTGTGTTATTAATTTCAAGGATTTCACAATCTTCTAGTTTTAACAATGCAGCTACTATATTAATACAACTAGTATTGTGTTTTTTATAATATACACGATCAAATTTTAATTTCAACATCTTCTTTTTTAAGTAATGTTTTTTTCCTTAACTTATTTTATTTTTTTCTTCATACTACTTTAATACCTGCTCCACTGTTTAATTTTTTAACTAAATCTTGAATAGCAATAGCACTTCCTTCTATTAAGGTATTAATGTCTTGCGTTTTAGGTGTATCAGTGGGTTTAGGTGTTGCGCTATATTTTTGTAAAATTTTCTTTGATTTTGGTGTCAAAGCTTTTGTAACCAATTTTTTCCCTGTTTCTACAGCAGCGCTTTTTCCAACCTCTAAAGCTTTCTTTGCTCCTTCCTTTGCTACACTCTTTCCCACATCAAGGGCAGAAGATGCAATTTGTTTAGCTGCACTACTTGTAAAAAGCCTCGCTAAAAAGTTAGCAATACTATCAAAGATTCCAGCACCACCATATGAATACTTTCTTTTAAATCCGTGTTTTTTAGTGACAATCATTTTTTATAGTATAGACATTAAATTTTTATAAGTGTTTGTATTTAAAACACCTTGCCTTTTTAATTCATCACAAATGCTCACTAACTCGTTTCTTACACCTGTGTTACCTGCTTCTTTACTTGCCAACAACAGATCTAGTCTATTAATGCGTTAGGGTCACATGGGATAACAACGATACCCTTTCCTTCATACTTTTTTCTATCCGCCCAAATATGCCTAAGTATATCATTCCACTTTTCCCCTCTAGAACCTTTAGGATATTTACTATCTGAGTTGTTATTACGATAAAGAGCGTTGGTTTTTAACATTAAATTACTGTATTCCTCAAGATCCTTTTCTGTATAAAATTTTTTATCTGGTTCTTTAGCAACAATTAACTCCCATAGACCAAGTGTTCCTTTATATTCATTAGCACCCAGCAAAATATCATCATCATCAAGTATGACTCTTTTGCTACCAATATAAAATTTACCATCTTTATCATATAATCCATATGTTCTATCAACATTAGTTTTACCAACAAATTTCGTTAAATACTCCTTTGCAATTGGCCCAATAAAATGTTTATCTTCATCTTTCCACCATTCCTTTTCCCCCGCAGTTGGTTCTTGTCCTTCAGAGGAATAAGCTGTGATTGTTGGAAATGCTGGTAAATTAATAGCTTGCGGCAACTGTTCAATACCTTCTTTAATAGGTTTAAACCCTTCTGTAATTTCCTTTGTTGTAGCTTTTTGTGTTTCTGTAATAGGTTTAAAAAACTTTGAAAGATCTGTTTGAAGTTGCTGTTCGCCTGTTCTCTCTGCTAGTAGATTATCCCGAATCCTCTTTTTTGTTTCAAGATACTCCTTTACAATTAAGTCCCTTTTTGCAGGATCAGTGATTTTTAAAAAAGACATTTTTTAAATTACTAAAATAATTCTTTATCCTAGTTTTTATCTCAGTTCTTAACATAGTTTTTATCATAGTTTTTTAACGCGTTTCATAACTAAAACTGCATGAAAACTTTATTTTTGGTCTTTTAATATCCAAGCGGCCCACCGTGATTTTTCTCAACCAACCTCCGAAAGGACTCCCTTTGCTCACGCCTCCCTCTCTCGATTAAACTTTCTTCATTTTCAGTAGATATCTTTTTCTTAGTCTTTGTTCTTATTTCATCCTTCATCTTCTTATACTTCTCTAGTTCTTCCATGATAAGTTTAAACTCTTCATCTGATATACAATCGTCAACTAAAGCTTTAGATATATGCCAAGCAATTGTATCAAGCTTAGCATCAGCTATCATTCTAATCTTTTGATGTTTTTCTCCCTTTGTTTTTGAATTCCTTACTACATACTTACCTACCATTGAGAGTAATCCAGTTGTTGCACTTGTAATTTCTAAACCTAATGCTATTGGTACCGCTACAACTGTACCCAATAATATAGCTCCTCCAACACCAGAAGCCATTGTTAACCCAATCAATGCTGTATCAATACCATCAACAATTCTTGCGACTCTAAAATATTTCTTAGCTAAGGCTTCTCTTTTTTGAATTTCGTTCTCAAGAAACTTTTGTACTTCGGATATCTTTTGTAAACGGTAAGAGTGTCCTTTGTCATCTCCTATTGTGCGCATCTCAATAGGTGGAGCGCTTGCAGTATTTCTTTCTTTAGGTAGTGAAGGATAAACTTTATTAGGATGTTCTTGATCTGTATCTGCCATTTTTTATTAAAATGATAATTTTTTATATCAAGATTGTAGATACTTTAGATAGCAGAATAACTCACCCTCAGGTATTTTAATTGGGTTTTGTGAGAAATTATAATTTAGACTAAGATATCATTAGTCTCATTATCAAGATGTATCCCGTTTAAAATGGTTAAACTACTTTTCCATTTATTACTAACAGATGCTACTACAACTCCTCGTGTAGTTATATAACCAAATCCTAACGAAAGTCTCATACCATCACGAGGAGGAATTTTGATATCTACTTGCGAGTATATTTTCCACTTTAGAGGATCTTGCTTTAAGGGATGATATCTTAATCCATCTAAATGAGGTTTCCAAAATATAGTTTTATGTTGATTAGCAATATTAGGTTTTATACCAAATTTGTGTACATTAATCTTTTATTTTTGTTATAAATAATATTTAAATATTATTATTTATAACACTACAATATAGCTCCTAAGATAGGTATATTAGCAAATGGACTATTAGGTCCAAGTAAAAGTCCTTTTCCATCATACATTTTTCCTCCTTGTTTTAAATACAAACCATCACCAGCAGACTCTAATCCTTTACCTTTGTATGGTTTTAAGTATAATCCAGATCCATCAGTTTCCACTTGGCAGACACATCCACCTTTTTTAAATTAGAGACCTGACCCCATTGCTTTTTGTACTCCTGTCTGGGCTAATCCAGAGAGAGCACCAACACCTAAAGCTGGTAAAACAGTTCTTGCTAACATTGGTAAAGCTCGAGCAGCTAACCCAGCTAACATTCCAAGAAAACCTCCCTCTATTTTCATATTATGTTTAAGTTGTTTCGCAGACATTCTAATAGTTATACCTTTACCACTCTCATAGGCTTTAGCTATTTTCTTTGCTTGTGAATTGGTTAATGCTAAAACATCATTACTTTGTAAATCTTCATGACCTAAACGAATACTTACCGGACAAACCAGCTTTAACAGCATGTTGAAGCTTTTCCTTTTGCCCTTCAGATATACTTACTTTAACATTAGTGTAATTTGTCATTTTTATATATAATTCTTTTTTTATTTTATCTCGCTTCTCTAATATGAAATCTAATTGTTAAATTTTCACCTCTAAGATTTAGTAAATTGCCATCTTGGTCTGTAATATTTACATCTAAGTTATGTATTTCATGTAATGTTATTGATAAGTATACTAAATTAAGTGGCGACTCAATTATCTTATATCCAGGTGCAACATCTGGGAAAAAAGAGTAAATAGTGTTTTTTGTTGAACCATTAACATAACTTCCTGAAATAATGTCTATGTTAACAAGTAAACTATTTATACTAAGAATGTTCACTACATTCTCTGACTCGTAAAATCCTTGTGTATATTTAGCGTGAGTAAATCCTAATACTTTGGCAATAGAGTAAGGTTGATTAAAATCTACTTGATAACCATTTTCCAGAGTAAGAACAGATTTTAGGGTATTGGTGTTTGCAGAAATGTTAATGTAATAACCTTCATTAACTTCATCGTAATGGCTCTTTTTTCTCATTTCCTGGAGAATGGTATCATTAATGTCAACAAGGTCATAACTTCCTTCAGATATTTTTATTTTAATCCATGTGGTACCATTGTCTGGAGAATAAACAAATATGTTGTTTGTTGCATCAATGTTTGGGAAAGAGTAGTAAGTTTCAAGGTTTACTAAAGCTATTTCATATACTTTATCCTTTTCCAGTTGAATAGGAGGATTAAACCTTGTTCTAAAACGTGTTTTGTTGTCGCTTACTATAATTTGGAATGATGTTTTGTGTTCTGTATTTTTTACAATTTGTTCTAAAAGTTTTTCCATTTTTTAAAAAAGCAAAATTATTTTTTATACTGACTTAGGTATGTAGAAGTTGTCAAAACCGTTCCTGTACTTTCCATCATGTTTTTTACTGGTTAGATCGATAATAACAAAACCATGCGGTCTTTCCCATGCCCTTTTACAAAATTCCCTAAATTCATCCTTTGGCATGTCATCACCTACATGATCACTATAAATATGGTTAATGTTTTTTAGATCTTGCCGAAAAAGACAAATAAAATTAGCGTTTTCTCTAATAGTTTGCCTTGGTAGTCTGAAATAATTTTGTGAGAGGTAAAAACAATCTACATTACTATGTCTTCCCCGAATGTAGTAACACTCACATTTATTCTGTCTTTCTAAAAGTAAATAATCAAAAATCATTAAATTTTTATTTCTTGGGTTTAAATCTCTCGGATCAGGCACATCACTAGCATTTTCAAAAAAGTTACAATTTATATCCGATTTGTTTTTAAACGACTTCATCCATTCCTCAATTAAAGCTATAGGGGAAACATCTGCATCCTGTATTTCGTCTCGCATGTTAAACAACTTTAAGATATATTCTTTTGGTAGTTTTTCTTCAAAAGCTTTTTTTAGTATTCGGTATTCTGGTTGAAAAAGACTTTTTCCAAAAACACTTAGATCATTGTAGTCGAGCCATCCCGGCCTAAGTAAAGGTTTAACAATAGAGTAGTTTTACCACATCCTGATTTACCTATAATTATTCCTCTGATACTTTTTGGTAAAAGGCAGTGATTAAATCTCTTTGATACTTTTTCGTTCCATGATAAGTTTACAATATCCATTTTATATAACTTTTTTAATTTTTTTATATAAAAAATGTATTGTGTTAAATGTAAAAAACATACTGATACAAGCAGTACAGAATATGCTGTTTCAAAAAATGGAAGAAATATGAAACGGAGAAAATGTGTAGTTTGCGGAATAACTAAAAATCAGTTTGTTAGGGGAACAAAGGGCGGATCGTTGCTAAATAAAGCTATAAATAATTTACCTTTTGAAATGCATCTCCCTGGTCACAATTTTACGGGACCTGGCACTAAATTAAAGAAAAGACTCAATCCAGATTTAACACCAGAGAAATGGAGCAAACCAATAAATCGTGTTGATAAAGCTGCTTACCATCATGATGTTTGCTATCTTAAGCATAATGATACTGTCACAAGAAACGCAGTATGTGATAAAAATATGTTAACAGAGTTAGAAGGTATTTACAATCCTACTATTAGAGAAAAAATGGAAAGAGGGTTGGTAAGTAAACTTATTGGAACAAAGAGGAAATTTGGAATGGGAGTTAAAAAAAAAAATTTCGGTATGATAAACTTAGCGGAAGAATTACATAAACCTGTAAAAAGAAAATTTAAGAAAAGGAGAGTTAGAGTAAACGGTATAGATAGGATATGGCCTGTGGATTTAGTAGACATACAAGCATTTTCTAAGTTTAATCGCGGTGTAAAATACCTTCTCGCTGCTATTGACATCTTTTCTAAATATGGATGGTTGATACCATTAAAAGATAAAACTGGAAAATCTGTTGCTATAGCACTAAAGAGTATTTTTAAGGAGAGAAAACCTGAAAAAATGTGGGTGGATAAGGGTAAAGAGTTTTATAACAAAGATGTAAAAGACTTGGTTGAATTGTATTCCACTGAAAATGAGGAAAAATCTAGTGTTGTTGAGAGATGGATTAGAACAATGAAAGAAAAAATGTGGGAGTATTTTTCTGCTCATTCCACAACTGTTTACGTCAATGTGTTACCAGATCTCGTTAAAGAATATAATAACACGAGACATTCATCTGTTAAAATGACTCCAGTAAATGCTAGTAAAAAAGAAAATGAAACCAAAGTTTGGAGAAATCTTTACCCTGATCATCTTGAAATAAAAGATATCAAACCTAAGTTTTCTGTTGGAGACAAGGTAAGGATAACTAAAAAGAAAAAGACTTTTGAGAAAGGTTATACAACAAGATGGACTGAGGAGATTTTTACAGTTTCTGAAGTAAAACATACATCACCTGTAAGATATAAAATTAAAGATCTTAATGGAGAAGAAATACAAGGTACCTTTTATGAACCTGAACTACAGAAAACCAATCAAGAGCTGTATAGGATAGAAAAAGTTATTAAAAAAGGAAAAAAGAAGTCTCTTGTAAAGTGGAAAGGTTATCCCAATGAATTTAATTCATGGGTTGATAATAAAGACATTAGAAATATTTAACTATAAAAAATGTTAGATATTTCGATTGAAAACGTAATTTTACCAAATAAACCGTTGAGCAATTTCGAGTTAGAAGATGCTGCAAAAAGATTAAAGATTCCTTCTTTTAGGGGAGTTTTTTTACTAGATACGTTACCGAAAAAACCAAATAAAAAAGAATGTGGTATAGTAAACTTTGATAAAAGTGGTGGACCTGGTACGCATTGGGTTGCTTGGTATAAAAATGGTAAAACTAAAATTTATTTTGATAATTATGGCATACAACCACCTAATGAAATTCCAGAGTAACTAAAAAGTCCAATACAGTACAATACTGATCAATTACAACAAGCTGGACAAGTATTTTGCGGACATTTATGTTTATACATTCTAAAGGAGTTAAGTTTGGGTAAAAAGTTTCAGACAGTGATAAATAAACTTTTTTAATAATAAAAAATGCCTGTTGATAAATTCGGACGAATGAAAGATGATAAAACAAGCGGTGATGGTGTGTCACTCGCTTACATAAATAATAATTTCTTACGTAAAGATGGAACAACTGTTGTTTCTGGTTCTATACACATGAATGGTAATACATTAACGAGGGTTAGTAATCCTGTAAATCCTCAAGATGTTGCTACGAAACATTACGTTGATGGAAATTCTGGTGGGTTATTAAAAGAAAATGGTGGATACCAAGCCCTTGGATTTCTAAATATAGGTTTCAATAAAATAAGAAATGTTAAAGAACCTACAGAACCAGATGAAGCTGCTACTAAAAATTATGTGGATAGGAGTGGTAAAGCTATAGTAGAGAATCGAGACGGCACCTTTTCCGCTGTTGCAAATATAGATATGAAAGGATATACTTTAACTAATGTTTTTGATCCCGCAGATGCACAAGATGCAGCAACTAAAAGATATGTAGACAGCGTAAATAAAGCTTTTGTTTATGGAGCTGGTAGGTATATGGCAGTTTCTGACGTTTCTATGGGAGGACGAAGAATTAACCATGTTGGAAGTCCTTTAGAAAATGATCAAGCTGTAAATAAGTTTTATGTGGATACCCATGTTGATGTGGCTACTGCAGGTGAAAAAGCGTTAACGAAAAAACAAGATGGATCCTATTCAGTGGCTGGTGGGATAGATATGAATGATAACCCGATTATTGGATTACCTAATCCTACATCACGCGATGCTGCTGCTAATAAAAATTATGTTGATAATGGTGGAGCTATCGTAAAAAATCCAAATGGAAGTTTCACGGTGGTGGCTGACATAGATCTTCAAGGTTTTTCTATAAAAAACGCTGCAGCTCCAGTAGAAGAGAGAGATTTAGCAACAAAATCCTATGTGGATAGAAAAGTATCCCTTCCTTCTCTCATAGGCCCTAAACCTATTATAACTGTGTGGGCTGAAGAAAATGGACCAATTGGAAATGGTAATTATGAGTTCTCATTCGGTAATATTAAATTCAGGCAAAAAGCATGCTTAAGGGGGTTAATGCATGAGTGCATCGGGTAGAATTATAAGAGGAAGTTTAACAATTGTTAAAGATGATCCTAATGTACCAGAAGAAGAGGTAAAAGTTAATATAGCGGTAAACCGATTGGAGCAGATTGATTACTCTTATTAAAAAAGCGAACGAAATTTGTAGCTGTACGATTTTTCCGAGGGCGTTGGAGGTAAAACAATGCGACATCGTAAACTTTATCTCAAGATCAGACAATCGTAATGCAACACACGCTTATATATCTATTTTGATAGAATTAGACTTGTAAAAATATAACTTCTCTTTGGAAGTTATATTTTACGTTTGATTGTGTTTTACAAACTGGGCAACTGGTAAAGTTACTGTTTGTGTTACAAGTATGACAAACACATATATGACCACAATTACAAAATAATATATCAGGATCTTTTTCTAAGCATATAACACATGTTTCTGATTTAAATGTTTGTTCTTGGTTGGTTGTGGTTGGTAATTCTATTTTAACAACTTCTATTACTTCGGTAACCTCTAAATCAGATAAAGTACCTCTGTTTGTGGTTTGATTTTGGATACTTTCTAATTTCGCATATTCATCTTCATCAAAGTCTATAAGTTCACCATCTTCATCACGATTATTATAATCATTTGGAATATGAGGGTTACCAATCAAAAGATCTAATGAGAAAGATAAATTATTGTTATATGCATCAGCAACAACATCGTTTTTATTAATTGCTATTATTTTTTCTAGCATGAGATATTTATTAAAATCATTTAGAATTGAATTTACATCTCCTTCCATTGAATCATATGAGTAAAGGTCCTGCCATTGTTCCTCCATAATACTGTATAATAATTCTGGTATATTGATGCTAACGATGAGGGAAATAGTCTTTTGTTTGAGTAATATTTTACTACATTCATAGTATAGAGCAGGTTTAAAGTTTTCGAGTAATTCAATGTAATTTTTGTTTTGTGTTCTTCTAAATTCAATTAATTCTCTACATTTAAAAGCTTTTGAAGGAAATCGTTCGGGTGTGTAGTTAAATTTATAGTTTGATATGTTGGTTAATTTATCACCAAAGGTAGATATCATTGTTTTAACACTCATGATTACTATATGATGATTTTCCTGTAAGAATAGAAAAAATCAAAAAATTTTTTAATCTAAAATTTTTCTTTTCTAGATAAAACTAAAAATGTTGGGAATTTATAAAGGTATAGTATTAGACCATAGTCTTACTAGTGCTATTTCGGAACATGGTTTAGATTTGCTTCGTAAGTACTATTTGTTAGATGGGGAGACCCCACAACACGTGTTTATAGGGCTAGTATTGCGTATTGTGGTGGAGATTTGTATTTCGCTCAAAGGATATATAATTATGCATCTTCTCGTAAATTTATGTTTTCTTCTCCTATCCTTTCTAATGCTCCTATGCCTGGTAGTAGTGGTCAAAAGAGACAACCTATTTCATGTTTTTTATCCTATGTGCCGGATAAGATAGAAGGTATTATAGATCATCTGAAGGATATGTGTCGGTTTACTGTGGTAGGAGGTGGTGTTGGTGCAGATTGGAGTTCTATTAGAGCTATGGATAGTAAATCACCTGGGGCTATAGCTTTTATGACCCCGGTAAATGCTGCTATCAATTCTTACAAGCAGAAAGGGTAGCTATGCCGCTTACCTAGATGTAACCCATCCAGAAATATTGGAGTTTATATCTATGCGGATCCCTACTGGTGGAGATATCAATCGAAAAAATTTAAATCTTTTTAACGGTGTAAATATCACCAATGAGTTTATGGAGGCTGTTCGGGAGGGTAGAGATTACGATTTGGTAGATCCTAAAACTAAAACTAGGACTCCTACCAATGCTAGAAGGATTTGGGAAACCATTCTCGAATCTAGAAGCAGAATAGGAACGCCATACTTAAATTTTATTGATACTGTAAATGCTAGTTTACCTCAAATAATGAAAGATCAAGGCTTAAAAATTCATGGAAGTAATTTATGTAGTGAAATTCATTTACCAACTGATGCATCTACGGATGCTGTTTGTTGTATATCTTCTGTAAATCTGGAGTTCTATAGAGATTGGGATGAACAATTTATCCGGGATATTATTCGATTTTTGGACAATGTGTTGGAGGCTTTTATAGAGAACGCTCCGGATAGTGTTTCTAAAGCTAAAAAGGGTGCTTTTAGAGATCGTCCTCTAGGATTGGGTGTTATGGGATTGGGGTCTTTATTTCAAAAAGAGGGTATCGCTTTCGAATCTGATGAAGCTAGATATCTAAATATCCAAATATTTCAAAAGCTAAAAAAGTATGCTTTAATGGAAACTAAACAACTAGCAAAAGAAAGGGGTGAATGTCCATCTATGGTAGGTACTGGAAGAAGGAATTCTCATTTACTTGCGGTTGCTCCTACATCTAATAGTTCTCTCATTGTGGATTGTAGTGCTTCTATAGAACCTCAAGTTGCTAATGCTTACGTTTTAAAGACGAGAGCTGGTTCATTTTTGTGGAAAAATAAATATTTGAAAGAGGAGCTTGCCCAATTGGGATTGGATACTAAAGAAATTTGGGATTCTATTATACTATCTAAAGCATCGGTTGCTCATCTACCTGTTCCTAATCATATCAAAGAGGTTTTCAAAACCGCAAAAGAGATCGATCAATTTAAAATTATAGAGTATGCTGCGGATAGACAAAAATATATTTGCCAAGGTCAATCTCTAAATGTTTTCATCCCTGCTGAAGCATCAAAGAAGTATGTTCATGATATACACTTCAAAGCTTGGGAAATGGGTTGTAAAGGATTCTACTACTATAGAGGAGAAGCAGTAGACAAGGCGGAAGATATATCTCCATGTTCTAAATGTATGGGTTAATTTTTTTTTTTTTGATTTTTCGAAAATTTTAAATTTGTAATATTATTGGATAGTATTAGAAATTTACATGCGGTATTGTTGGATGGATATTTCAATTGTTTCTTTGTGGTGGGGGCGTTGTATTTCTAGTAGATGGTGCGCTCTGTAATGTATGTATGGGGTAGTAGGTGGATAGTAGTACCGTTGTGGTTGTGGAGTAGGTGGATAGTAGTATTGTTGGCGTTGTGGAGTAGGTGGATAGTAGTACTGTTGTGGTTGTGTTGTGGGTGGATAGTAGTGGTGAGTTGAAAAATTTCGTTGCGTTGGTTGGCGTTTTTGGTGTTGGTGGTTAGGAGTGGTGTGTTGAAAATTTTGTTGTTTTGGGTGGGGTTTTTGGTGTTGGTAGTTAGGAGTGGTGGATTTTTGGAAGTATTGGGCTACTTGTTGCGCTGTTGGATGGTTTTGTACTCTGCTGCGGAGTAGTTGTATGCTAGATGTATTGGTTGGTATAGAGAAGGGTGGGGAGAAGCCTGGGGATACGTCTGTAGATATGGCGTCTAGGGTGTTGTCTATCTCACCTAAATAGGCGTTCATTCTTCGTATGCTTTCCATAGTTATAATGTCGTATATAGGTTCTATCGCCATATACTACAAAAATTGTCGGGTAAAAATAGAAAAAATTCAAAAATTTTTTGGACTGACATATGTGATTGATCGAAAAAAAATTTTAAAAAAAAATTTGATTTAGAAAAAAGTTTCAAAAATAAAAATTAAAATTTTTTGAAGTTTAAGTTAGCCTTGGATTCGTGGTTAACTAGTTAGTCGGTTTGTCTGGTTAACTAGTTAGTTGGTTAAGATATTTGTGTGGAGTTTGATTAAGGAATTAGTTGTGTGCCTGATTAAGAAATTTATTGTGTGGTTAGTTGTGGTGGGCGTTCTGGCTTATTTTGGAATGCGTCCTATTTTAGCCAGGGTACCCATTTTACTATCTACTTTTGGTAAATGAAATATTTAAAAGTGAGTGCATATCAAGATCAGATAACAGAACGTGCAGTCTGATCTTAAATCTACGTGGACCGCTATTTTACAATCTTTGCTTTATTATAAATTCGAATATAGATCTAGAACTACTAAGTATAATGGACTTATTGTCAGAAGGCTTTTTAAGCCGCTTTCAACAGTAACTTAATTATACCAAGAGGATGCCTTTGATCGGGAGGGTAGCTTCTGTGTCATCTTTGCGATTGTTTCACTGCTGACCTTCACAGCACCCATTCTGTACATGCCTCTGGAATGAAAAATGAAAATACTGGCATGTTTTCACACAACTGTATGCGTTGGTCTTTTCATTACCATCTAACAGCAAGACTCTTCATCGATAGATCAATGATGGATCTTTACAATTACACCAAAATACCTCGGCAGTTTTTACCTTCTTGCTATTCCATTATTTAAATAGATAGCCTTTTACCTGCTTCCAATGAAATCGAAACTAAGCTTGACATTTACTGCGCTTTTTTTTTTTTTTTTTTTTTCAATAAGTTATCGGTTTTCAATTTTTATCTGCTTAGGCATGGAGTAGAAAACTGAAAAGCATTGGATGTATTTCATTTACAAAGAGACATACTTAGCTAGATCTATTGAAATGCCAATCATACGGTGCTTTTTTTACCCAAAATTTAATTGAATGCGAATGCCCACTCATCTGAATTTATTACGAGGGTTTGCTTACATATTAAACCGATGTCTTTATGCAAAACAAAGGTAAAGTACATAAATATCGATAAAAGCCTTGTACCAACTTTGGTGCCAACATGAAGTTGACAAACGGATTAAAGATACATAAATTTAGCTGGAAGATTACATGAAATTTTGAAATTTTCAGATGCATCAAAAGAATGGCTGCAACGAAACAAGTACAAATTAATATTGGAGATAGCCTTCAGATCAAAGGTACAAAGCAACAGCTTACTGTAAAGTAATATTCAATCGTTGAAATGATTTTATTAAACAAAATTGATAGATAAATCCATAATTTCATAAAATCAGCCAATCTAGATCCTTGAGAACGGTTTATCTGTCCGGAATATTTCATCTTAACCTAGAGCTATTTATACTTACTTTATTGTTTATTTGTTTATTTATTTTCAGAATTCATCAAAAGAACAGATGAAAATTACAGTTGAATTTGTTAAGAGCTAGATCTATAAATATTACAGGTAAATAGCATTTGATCTACCTGTACACGTTTTTAGGGGATGGTACGAAACATATACGAGGGGTGTTCGAAAAGTTTCGGGACAAGTGCTGCCATTCTTTTATATTTTGATATTTTTTAATGAGTTTTTCGGTAATGATAGCAACAACCATATTCTATAGGTTGGTTGAAACAAATAAACGAAGATACACGAAACGCGTGATGTATTGTCACCATAGCAACGTCAAGTCGACGTGAGCGGGGCACCTTGATGCACCGAATAAAAAGTTTGTCTTTACAAACGTCTGAAATAGTCATGGTTATTCAAAATACTCCACGGTATGTTCCTCTGATGCGCCTCTGATGCCTATGTACGCACGAATTAAAACAGTTTTTGAAGTCTGATGATGGAATGTTCCTTATACATTCCATGACCACGACGGGAAGGTTATCGACGTCGTCGAAACAGTGACCGCGTAAGTAACCTCGATAGTGGGGAATAACCCAAAATTACACGGTGCGAGTCAGGGGAGTATGGTGGGTGTGAATAGTGTTACTCTATCTATCAGCAGGTACTTTCTTGATAGTTGATGAAGTATAAAGTGTGGCGTTGTTGTGATGTAAGTAGAATGTGCCGGGTTCTTTTGGTCGTTTCTCCTATACAGCCCTGATCAACTCATGTCAGTGCACCTGAAACGAGCTTATGGTTGGACCTATGCATCTATATACATGCAACAACGAAATTATGTTTATGAATCACTGGTTTCACCAACCAATTCTGTCATCATATAAAATAAGAATATCATTTTATGTACAATGTAATTGAAAAATCAAAAGACCGTACGTTCGAGTAATACTGTGCTGTGACTGTCTTCGCAATCGGCAGTGTGTGGCATAGAATAACTCCGTTCATTTCAATAAAATAAAACGTTTCACCATTGCTTTTGTAGGCGAGGGTGAATATGGGGTTTTTCCACACAGAACCGTCTTGCTTGGTCTCTGGATCATACAAACCAATCCAAGTTACATCGGCCGTAATAATGATTACCAAGAACCTGTCACCACGTTCTCTGTACTGTTTCAGGAAAGCCTTACTGTCGGCGACTTACTGTAGCTTTTGATGGCAGGTAGTAGACGGGGCACCAGCAGGCAAATACTTTTGTCATACACAATTCAAAAACATACTGGAGTGCTTATTGTGGTCGATACTTGCCATTAAAAAGAAGTTATTTTGTGAAGTGACGTCAAGGTGCCCCGCTCATGTCGACTTGACTTTGCTATAGTGACCATTCATCACGTGTGGCGTACATCTTCGTTTATTTGTTTCGATTAACCTATAGAATACGGTTGTAGCTATTACTGCCGAAAAAAATCATTAAAAAATCTTAATAAATAAAAGAATAACGCCAATCATCCCGAAACTTTTCGAACACCCCTCGTAGACCTACAGTTGTTCATCTGAGTCTTAATAATCACTTGAATTAAGGTTAGAATTTACTCATTGTTTTTCAGCCCAGTCTTTTGATTGTCTGAGCCAAAATGTCCGGGCTTACAGCAAGACAAGTCTTAGAAAAAAACAGATGAAGTTTTGAAACACTGGAAAATCGGTTACCCTTTCTGTTGTTTTGTATTGTTTGTTTAAATTGTGTTTATTGTCGTTTTCAACACTGTTTAAATTCTGTCGCAGTGACAAGTGCACAATCCATGCTTTCCTGGATTTTTTTTAACCAGTGCTTCGCACAACATTCTTTCCAAGCCACCGGCTGCTTTTCCACTCTACCATCTTCCAAACAGTGATCAGATGTGTAAGCCATTTCTTCGTAAAATTATTTTTTTAAAAATAGATTCATTAGTTATCAAAAATACTTGAACATGCATTTGTAAACAACAAATTGGATTTTCATAGAGTAATGGCATTTTTCTTTAAAAGGGAAAAAATATTTTGGGAAATGAGAAAATACTTGTTACCAACATTTTCTCCTTTTTCATCAGTGTTTTCTCAAGCTTTTTACTTCACGTTCGTTAAAACACAGTACTGTTTGATAAAGAGTTAAGTTTAGGTGACTTAATGATCAAAATCTGTAGCAGAGTCAAACATTACAAAAAATATTCGAGAAAAGTTTTTATAATCAACCGGAAAGAAGTGAAGACGGAAAATTGTTAGAAGATTTGACAGTCAGTGAGAGAGAGAAGAAAATGGCTAAATGTGAAAGATGTGTGCGTGAGTTTCAGTGGTAGAAATGGCTGGTTGCTTTTGGGAGTTTTTGGTATAAAGGAATGGCTGTTATTCTGTGTTTTGTGTGCTAGATGTATGTGTGTGCTGAATGTTTTCCTTAAAGATGCCCGTCTACAGCCGGTGAGCAAAAACGCTGTTAAATTTCAAACAATTTAGAATGGTAAAGAAATCAGTCCTTTGTGTAAACATGGATAAATTACTGACATATATGGTGTACTTGAAAAAAAGAAACACAGAGATTTGTATGAGAAACCGAATATTGGTCAGAAGAAAACTGGCTGACGATCGGAGCTGTAAACAATGGCGGTGCGTCACGGAAATTTATCGTTGGTTTCCGCCTAGAGTCGGATACGGTGTAATTTGCATATATAGGCCGCGACCTCCGTCTCAAAATCGAGGCTGCAACAGAGAAGCCTCCATTTTCCTTCGTTTACCTCATTAGACACAGGGCGAAGGTCAAATATAGTCACATGACAGAATGCATGATCATCATACGAATCTACCCGAGTGTAACGGACATATCGAAATCTTCGATTCAAAAACCGGAAACGACGAGTCTGTTTACATGGAAGGCCGCAACTCAGCGAAATGCATTTTCTATCGACCGTAATCTAAGCAACCTTGCAACCCTGAGGCGCAATATTTGGCATGAAGATATGAGAATGACTATAGTTTGATAAAATAAAGACAAAATGAGTTAAAACTGGCTGAAAATGAGTATCAGGGCCTCTTTAACATAGATCACATTAAGGTGTGAAAGTGGGGAGAAAGGGGGTTGAGAAAAAGACGGAAAGAGTATGGGAGAGCAGAGTGAGAAAGAGAAAAAGAAAAGTTAAAAACAGAGAGCTTTGGAGAAAATACAAACAGTTAGAAAGGGATTTAGAAAGACTGTTAAGAGTGAGAGAGAGAACGACCGATAGAAAAGTGATATTGAGAGAATGAGAGAACAGAGTGAGAGAGAGAATAAATGTTGGGAAATTTTATAAAGGAACTTATGAATGAGAGTGAAAAAGAGAGAAAAGAGAAATTGAAAAACAGCTACATCAGTATTTGTGATCGCGTTCAAGTAAACCACAAATTCGATCAGGATGATTGTGGGATATCTGGATTATGTGGACTGGGGAACAAAAGGTTGGTAGTCTGTGATTGTCTTGATTTTTGTATTAAGATATTTAAACTTGGATGTTTTGAGTTACAGCGTTATATACGGTTTGTTGCATCTCGAAAGTTTGGGTCTGAGCCTCAGGGTGTTACAGAAATACATTTAAAACGGAATTCTACTGAACCCAACTTAGTGTCCGGAACAGATCGGGCTGATCATGATAAACAATGTTTTATAGCTCTAACATTACCAAGGAAACGTCAAATAATGCACAATACCTGCAAAAACACAAAAAGTAATAAAAAACAGAGAGAGCCTGTTATTTTATTCAAGTTTATGATGACATGATTTTTACTGCCTGTAGCGAAAATCTAGTTTACATAAAATCTAGAGATGGAGATTTGCTAAAAATATTTGACATTGGTACCAATAATTACATTCCTTACCTCGCTGTAGTTTCTGGACGAGTCTATTTTACTGATTATGAAAATGACAATCTACGATGCAGAATTTTAAGGGTCAAATTGTCTCAGAAATAAAAAATGAAAAGTCGTGGCCTGAAGGAAAAAGTATGGACCCAGATAACAATGTGTATGTACATGTATGTGTATGGCGTAAGAATCATATTCTACAAATGATCCTGATCTCACTCGATACAAACCGGTGTTAGATAAGACTAGAGATAATTTAGAGTAACCAGAAGCTCTCTGTTATTACAGAGATAAATTATTCGTCAGTCATCACTTGTCGTCATCTTTACTTAACTTTGTGTCTGTGGTCCAACTGTTCTAAAGACATCTTGATCTGGACATTGTATATCATTATGTATTTCAGTCATGAAGCTTTTGAATCTGCACCACAATATATTCTATCGTTACCATGTTACCATTTTACCTAATTTTGAGTATGAGTGTTTTGCGGAGAGTGCAAACAAAGATTAGCCTGCCCTAACGTGCAGTCTGTGCTTCGGCCATAATCTCCTCATTTCTATCACATATGTTTTATTATTAATCTCCATTTTTCTGCCTATTAACTTTAGGAAATATATTTTTGTGACAGTTTATGAAGGGTATTTGGCAAAATATGGAAAAATTGTTTTATTTTCAACATTTCTTTGTACTTTGTTTTTAAGCAAGCTGTCTTGGAAATCTTGTCATCATTTATTTCTTACTGTATTATTTATTTATTTATCAAAGCCACTTTAAATCGCAGTTTTTCCACTCAATCAATCCCGATCAAATGCTTTCATGAGTATAACTTTACCCGAGCCATCGCGCCCCCGTTTGAAAAAAATGACAGTTCTCAATATTCTATAAACATTACTTGAGTTTTAAAGGTTGATCTATCAAACATTTTTAACCAGAAAATAATGTTGCAGCAGTTTTTATTTGTATGCACCATTATCCGCTCTTTGAATATTAATTCTTCATAAAACTGCTGTGAAATCACAGACTACGCGTCTGATCTAGTATCCATAACTCTTTATATATCACATGCAAATAGATTACTTCATTCTACATTACGTGTTTGTATTGATTTATTCTCCGCTCCAATTTGTGTTGTACGAAAAAAAGAACGAGAGGGAGAGAGAGAGAGAGACATAAATATATATTACAATGTTTGCATTATTTTCACTTTGAATTCATGTATTTCTGTTAAAAGGAGAAAATCAGTAAATTCTTTGTTTACATTTTGTTGTTGTCCATTTTATAATAAAATGTGATGAATTATTTGTTAAAATTATACTGGTGATTTCTTAAGTGTGAAGTTACATATTTCTTGAGGAAATTCCATTTTCTTATTGCCATTCTAAATCCAGTGAAAGGTCACTTTTGAAGTTTAGCTGTGTCATAAAAAATCTCAATAGTCTCTTAAGACAGTAGTTGAAACTAAGTAGAGAAATTTGTCTAACGTTGTCTCTTTTCCCCCTTCTGAGTTTATGAACTTCATAATTTCGAATAGATATTATCATTTTTGAATGTTTAACACTTGTACTTGTGTTAACTCGTTGTTTTGTAATTGTTAATAGACAAAAGTGAAATTCAAATTCTTGTTTTAAGCTAAGTTCAGGTGAACGACTTAATAGCACATTTGTGATAATCTATGAGTTAAAATCTCAACCTCGTCTGTATTTCTGGTTTGCTTTGTGTGTTTGCTGTTTTATGCCTTTTTCAATAATATCAATGTTTAGGCACCGGTACACTTACCTGGGCTTTGCCGGAGTTTCTTACATATGTGCTACACATTTTTTTTTCAAGCCACTCGCTGCTTTACCACATAGACATCATGAGAGGCCACTGAATCCTGTCCCATCGGCTATCAACAATTCTCGAAAATGAGTTTTGTCGAGCTCAGACCCGATCTCACGACCCTTGACTTACAAACCCTATAGTTTACTGACTGTGATACCGCGCTTGGCGCACAGCGTCCGAAATACAGGAGTTGTAAATCAAATTCTTAGACTAATCACATTATGGCTCTTACGCATGGATTGTGAGTTCAAACACGTTGATCAGTCTTAGAAAACGAAGTATGACATAATGGACGGATAGGTGAGTTATTTAATTGATGAATGAAGTAACCATGATGTTATCATCAGTCCAAGTAACCGGTCATCCTGCTTTACAAAAGATATCTTTTGGAGAAGGTGTAGATCGAGAACAAGCATATGGCCTAATAAGTTCCTATGTTCATATGGGCACTTGATACGAGCATATTAAGACATCACCCCTATTTTACAACCTGGCCAAAGGAAACATGGGGAAATATTTTGAAAAAGAAAAGGAGAAATATTGGTAACCAGTGTTTTTCCCTTTCCCAATGATGGTTTTAGGCCTGTAAAAGATTAATACCATCCTGCTAGTCATGTTTAAGTTGTCGTCTGCGAATAGTTTCAATATTGATATGTCTAATATTTTTTCGTGCTATAAGGAGTTGACCAGTCATAGGAAGACCATTATCATCTCCCAAATCCTACTTCTCAATAAATTGATTGGTAATTCCAAGTTAAGAATAAACAACTGAATGATTGTACAGGTTTAAAAGTTCTGCAGCGGGAAAAGAACACTCATAATATCGGACAGTGTAGATCAGATTGTACCGAACATGCAGCCTGCTCTATGATCTAAACTGTCCTTAAAAATACTATATGGCGCGCTCAGCAGCCCCAGAGTTGATCACAATTCCGTTTCAAAAAACTTGAGATGTTAGAGAAGTTTATAAATATACTAAAAAAATCGTTATAACCTAATAGAAACCTACTACACTTTAATCATTGTATCGCTGAGGACCTAGATTGATTTATTGGATAGTGCTTCATGCCGTTTTTAAACATTATTTCAGTCATATCACGGCGACAACTCATTTATTCATGTGTTCTCCTGGTTTCATCAGAACTAGACATGTCATCAGAGAGCTTTCATACAGGAACCACGTGTTTACAGGCCTGTGCATGCGTTATCCCAGCACTCAGGCAATAACGAGACTTTGTATTTAAATATTCATGAAAACATCACCAATAATGATGGATCAACCAATCAAAAAGAAGATAAACATGCATATTTGAATGATGACCAAATGGACCGCCCACACCCAATAAGGTTTTGTAACGTGTTATCGTGTAATATAGCTAGATTGAAGAAATTAGATTATAATTTGACACTTAAATCGTTCCTATCGGAATTCAATACCATACATTTATCTGCAGCATGGAGTGATAAAAAAAAATGGATTTGAGCACTTTCTCCAAACTGGGGCTAGACCAAAGGGAGAATCTGGTCCAGAAAAATTTGCCGGTCTTTTGGAGACATAAAGTTTATAAATATCTATTGAGTTTCTTTCTGTGCTTTCAAAAGATTTTGGTTTGATCTTTCTAATATTTGGCACTTGTTCCCCAGTTCTGGTTTTTGTCTGCCTTTTAGATGACTAAATGAATGTGACTGAAAAATTGAAATTTACTTTGGCAAGGGTAGAAAACTGTGGAAAAAGCTTTTCCCGCAATGTTTTCTAACGGCTTCCTTCTCAGGGTCGTTAAAAGTCGGGATTGTGTGGTAAAGAATTAATAAAGGGTGTACTTTTCTGCCCATTTAAGTACGGTGTATTGAGTAACAACAGATCTGTTGATGATTTTCGAGTTTAATAAAGTTATGAAAGCTTCTTTATTACCCTTCCAAATAGTTGTAGTCCATCATACATTTATTATTCTATAAATTCTTAATATTACCCGTGTTAACCCTTATCCTGCCTTTTGCGACCATGTATTTCTTTTGTGGAGAATGTAGAGCAAGATCAGCATGCACATACATGCAGCCTGATCTTGCTCTGCACTCTCTGCTGCTCTGTCATTACTTTCTGCCATTCAATGCTATTTAATCTATTGAAATCTGTGTAATTGTCAAGATTTTTTTATTCAGCAGGATAAAGGTAACATTAATGTGGAAGTACAGATTCTTTTTTCTATTATGTGCCAAAAGCTGGATATTTCTGCTCATCTGTTTTTCATTGTTTTCTTTTCAGCATTGGTTACATCAGATTTATACCAGACTGACATTTTACAGAAATGGATTTAGATGTATTTACCTACTGTCATGTGGAAAATCTGTTTAAAAAAAATGAAGAACTAACAATTTCCATAACTGCATGGTAATATAGGCTTGTAACTTGGTAGATAAAGGGCTGAATGGCAGCTTATCGTAACTCATAATGTTCAGAAACTCCTCTCATCCCAAAGTGTAGACAATTGTTCAGCCACAAAGTGTTTATCATAGCCTCTGGAGTCGCTGAACCAAGCAAATTCTTACGATATAGGGTTGAGATATCCTCTTCTGATATGGCATCAGCTTCTTTAGGGTGATTACCTTTCCCACATCAACATCTTGGCGGATTCAACATCCTGGCGGTTTGGCAGAGTTGAAGTATGTGCAACTGCTTCAGTAAGGGAACTGGGTGGATCTGAATGAGTGGACGTCATGGGAATTTGTGCCTCTGTGTCTTTTTTTTTTTTTTTTTTCCTTCCCAACATTTTCATTAGTTATTTCCATTTATTCATAAAAAATTGGAGGGTCTAGGTCAAAGTCAACGTACCCAGCTGTATTTTCATCAATACTGAATAAATCATCCACAGAAATGGTGAAATCGCCGGTGTCAAAGTCAGCCATTGTGTAAACCTTTTCAAAGAAAAATCGTCTGCTTATAGGGCCATTGTGCACACATATATAAATAAGGCCTTGGGATGTAAAATACTGCTTCAAAAGTTACATTTATTATGTTAAAATTTATATGCTAAATATTCATTGTTTATAGCATATGTTTTGTTTTCTAAAATAAAGTATAAAAAAAGTAAGTTTTCTCTTTGTCAGGATTGTTTACATTTACTAATGTTGACATTTCATATTTTGGGTCGAAAGTAGTTCCGGCAAAACAGGGGAATTCCTTGTCTAAAAATAAGTGACGTGTTAACATTGTTCTAAAAATAAATGACCTGATATCATTGTATGTTATCTACAGGCCTTTATCAGGTCAATGTAGTTGCATGATAAACTACCAATCATATGGTTTTAGGACGATATCCATCTGTATAGACGACCTTGTGAATTTTTGGATGTATTGGTGTAAAATAATACAAATGCTAAAACATAGATATACCAAGTAATGTTATCTTCTGTTAAAAAACTCTAGACAGTAAGGATAAATCCACATATACCACTAATGTACGAAATCTTCTTTTTTCATACGTTTTTGGTTTCATTGATATCATATGACGTTAGTTATATTGATCTCTTTTCAATTTAAGTTAAGATTAAAGGATAGTCTCCAGCAAGAGTGGCGTGGTCAACTGAGCACTTCTACTAGAGGATAAAGTTATCTGTACTATAAATCTCTTCTCAGTGTTGAATATTATCTATCATATAACTTTCCTTTTTAACTTAGGGAAGCTTTTGCTAAATTTAAATGTTCAAACCATCGATTAAATATTGAACTCAGTAGACACAATAATATTTTAAAAGGGGAACAGATAGGAGTTTTCTGTCAGGAACGATCATCCATAGAAGTAAAAGATGACGAATACCACGTATTTTTCTTATTCAAACAATAGTAAATTTTGTCTAACGATGATACTTTCAAAGAAAACTGGAAACTGACTTTCCTCCCTTTGTTAAATCAGTTACCTCCTCTGATACAGCTGGAGTGTATATTGTGTCATTGGGTCATTGTAAGGGGGAAAGTTCATCCTGCATATAGGACATGACGTTGCTTCTATTTGTAAAGAATTTTTATGCATTTGTGTTTCAAGTACTTTAATTCTTTAATGTATTACATTTACAATTACAATTAGGACACAGTTCATAACTGGCACATAAGATGTAAATTCTAACTATGGGACCATTGCCTGCATTCCTTCATCAGGGTAGTTTGTTCAACTTCCTATTCCTTGATCGATTATGTTCTTACAACATGGAATTTTTGAAGGATTTTTTTCAGTTCATTTTGCTTTCTTTTCCATTCATTTTTCGAGATACTTATTCCTTATCCCTCGTAAAGTCTGTCTTTAAGACACTTTGCAAACTAATCACATTTAATTTGCAGTGTGGGAAAACCAGGCTTTTTTCTTTTATTATAATTATTATGTTTATTATCATTTAAAGGCACCAATAAACAACGCAATCTCAATAACTGTATCACCAAGACTTGTGCACATTTCTCAATATAGTCATACATTCGACTACTCATCTTCATTTACTAAAAAATGTTAGCATATAATTTGTTGGTTTTTTTTTTGTTTTTTTTTTAGAAGTAAAATCATTTCTTTGAAATTATGAATGAATATGTTCTAAGATATTTATAGTGAAACCATTGAAAAACAATCTACATTACTATTTAAATAACACTAAAAAATGAAATTTTATCCACTCAATTTTTCTCTGATTTTCAGCATTTGAAAAATTACATGTGTATGTTCCATTCAACAAAAATACATGTATTATCATTCATCACGATATTCATTCAGACTGGTTTTTAAGTACTTCACTTTTGTTACAAGTATAAACTCTCCCTGTAATTTCATACATGTATGTGTTTTGACTGAATATTTCAGTGAATAACAGACACAGTAGATCAAAAATCACAAAAGAGTAGTTGTAGTGTGATTTTGATCTACATTGTTTGCAAAAAAATCTCAATCTGTAATTAAAAGCTCTCGTTGTGGGGGCTAGGAAAAAATAGGAATACAGTCTTCTTTAAAATTATATCAAAATAAGATTCTTATCAGAAAGAAAGTGACATAACTTAAGAGTGGTGGTGTGAACAATGCCTTAGTAATGATAAACAAAATAACAATGAGAAATTCGTTTCATGTTCCTGATCATATTTCACATATTTGGTATTGTAGTGCTTCACTTGCATCCTTTATGTTTTATAAAGAATTGGCCGGACTACGGGTATAAAGTTGTGCAGAATGGAGTCATCTGTCACTTGATCCCTTTCTGCATAACTAGAACAGCACTTGTCTCCTTTTTGCCTGTGACATTTGGGGAGAAGGCATTTTACCCTCTAGACATTGATCAATAATTTAGTATTTTATCTACCTAGGGAGCTGTTGTTTTGCAGGTTTGTAGAACTCATTAAAATAAGTAAGACAATGCATTTAACTCAATTTTGCTAAAAATGTCACTTGACTCCTTTCTGCATCAAGCTCGTGATTTGCTTTTTATTAATATAAATTTTGAGAAAAAAAAAAAAAACACAATCCTCGATAATCTATAAACACTAATTGACTTCCAAAAGTGGATCTATCAAACATTGCTGAACCGGAAAACAATATGGCAGCAGTAATCGTTTGTATGTACCGTCATCGCCGTTCTGAATGTTTTCTTTCCACAAAAACTGCTGTCAAATCGCAGACTACCCATCTTCTTATCTAGTCTCCATAATTCACATGTAAATTGATTTTATTTATAGACAATAACAGGTTTACATTTTTTCCGGTCCAATTCATGTTTTAAGAGAGAGAGAGAGAGAGTTTCATGAATTTTTGCTTTATTTTCGTATTTAATCTATGTTTTTCTTGATTTAAGAATGAGAAATTGTGTAAATAATTACAGTTTGTTTTTGTCTAATTGTTTTTTTTTTTTTTTTTTTTTTATCTGTGATTTATTCAGTATACTTAGTCTAGTCATAAATCTATTTTGATGTTAAGTTTTGTCATAAGAAGTCTATCTTTTATCTGAGTAGCCTATATACTAAATATATTTTAGAGAAGCAATTCATCAAATTCTATCGTTTTTTCCTTATTAATATACTTTACAATTTCTAATTGGTAGACTTTCTATCTTAAATAAATTTTTTAATATTTGTAAACTCGTTGTTTTCTTATTATTTCTACACAACATTATCATTTAAAGCTTCCTGTGTAACATCAAGCCGGGCTCAGGTAGCCGACTTAATGACACATCTTTGATGATTTATGAGTTAGAATCTTACCCTCGACTGTCTATCTAATGATTGACTTGTTTTGTTTGCATGTAGTTTTATGCCGTTTTCAACAATATCTCAGTTATGTCGTGGCGACCAGTACACCTATCCAGGCTTTGTCGAAGTTTCTTACATCAGTACTTCACTCATTTATTTGTAAGCCAATGGCTCCTTTCCTCACACAGACATTACGAAAGACGAGGAATCATGTTCCATTGGCTATCATCATTCTCGGAGACGGGTTTGGTCATGCTGAGACCTGAACTGGCGACCCTTTAATAAGGGTACTTTGAGGTACTGCACTTGGCACACGACGTCCGTAATACAGGAGTTGTATGTTCCAATCGCTAGACTAAACAGATCAGGCTACACATCGACTGCGAGTTCAAACCCCTAGACTCGAAATATCAATCAGTCTTGTAAAACGTAGCAAGAATTAATGAGTGGATAGATAAATGAATCACTGAATGGATGAATGTAGTAACCGTGTTTTAATCACTAGTCTAAATTTAACCTCTGTTCCAAGTAACCCTTAACCAGCTCAATTGATTGTATGGTGCTTAACACCGTTTTTCAATATTATTTCAGTTCTATTGCGGCGACCAGTGACCTATCCATGCCGTCTTGGAGTTTCTTTTACCAGTTCCCAGCAGAATATTATTTCCAATTCACTGGCTGGTTTCCCACATTATCATGATCGAAACAATGGTCAGCGGTAAGAAAGGAAGAATCCTGTCACAATTTTTTGTCAATCCTCGAAAAGAAATTGGCGAAGCCGGGAATCGAACCAGCGACACCCTGTTCTCAAGTTCTGTACACTACCGACTGAGGTACCGGGGCTCGGCTTTAATCTGCTCGAACAAAGATAACTTGGCGTAGGGTGTAGATCGAGATCATACACCAAGTCTGATCAATGCCTATATACATATAGACACTGGATATGAGCATATAAAGGTATCACCAGTGTTTTTCAGCCTTGAAGAAGAAAACGTGAGAAAACATTTTGAAGAAGAAAAAAAAAGAAAGGAAAAGAAATATTGGAAACCAGCGTATTTTCCTTTCCCAAGGTAGTTTTATTGCAACAAATTTATAAACTTCACACCTTTCAATGGTTGAGATTACAATCCAATGAAACCTAGAAAGATTTCTATCTTATGGACCTGACCAAACAGGCAGACAGTATAAATCAAAGATTAGAAAACTCTTTCTATGCAGTCTGATCTTGATCTATCCAGTCCAAAAAGTACCTGTTATGTCGATGGCACTGAGGGGGTTATCAAGTTGCTACAATTTATCTTTCAGATATTTGAAAAAAAGATACATAGTCAATTGATTGATTGACTGAATGGTTAATTAATTGATTGATAAGCCGATAGAAAGATTAACTGATTGGTGTTTTAAGCCTTGCAATATCAGCCAGAACACGGCGACATCTCATATATTCATGTATGTCCAGGGTTTCAACAGTACTAAACAATAATTATACGCAAACGCCTTACCCAGCAATCCTAAGTTTAGACTCTGGAAAACAAAGCTTTTGAAAACATTGCGCGAAAAGGAGAAAATACTGATAAACAATATTTCATCCTTTGTCCAGTATGTGTTTTGTGTTCTTTCAAAGAAATATGCAATAATTTCAGCAACAGTTATTTTTTCTCTCTAGCTTTAAAAAGGCAATTCTAAACATTTCTTGTCTCAGTTAAGTAGTTCAAGCAGACAAACATAGATTAAAAAATAACTGCTTTATGTGGACAAAGTAGATTAAGGTCAGGCTGCACAGTTAGATCTACACTCCTGCTATAACAAGCCCTGTGTTTAACAACCGATCTACCGGGCTCTGAACAATATGTCAAAGTTTTTTTTTTTTTTTTTTTTTTGTCGAATAGTAGAGGGTCAATTTCACTGTACTTATGGAATGGTGATCAACAATGCTTTCGCAGTTAGGTTAGTCTTGTCAATGTACTTACTACAAATCTGAATGTGATCCTTCAATTTGAATTTTTTATCCAACACATTGAATCATGCAGGACCCTGAAGAGTCAAACAACATGCAGTGTTTAAAAATTTACTGCACAATCATAAGTTTTAAAGACTTTTAAGAAGAAGACTCTTGGAAACATTATGGAAAAAGGAGAAAAATGCTGGTAACAGGCATTTATTCTTTTTTCTACAATGTTTTCTACCCTTCAAAAAGCAAACTTCAACAATAGAGAATTAAAAAATATTTGCAGATAATAATTCAAACATGCATCTATTGATGGGATTTCTCTTTAAAGTGATAGAAAGCTTCGGTTACCAGTATTTTCTCTTTTCCTACAGTGCTTTTAAGTTCATACAAACATGGATTTATACTAATGCTTCTATCTAGAGCGATTGTCAGTCATGATACTGCTTGACATAAACTCTACGAAAGCAGTGGTTATACTGAACAATCATTTGCGAGATGTTATAATTTTTTGTAATCTTTCTATGCTGGAGTTTATCATTTCAGTCTATTCAGTGCAGTGTAGGTTTCTCCCACAGATAAATATAACTGACATAAATCCTACTAAAGCTGTTGCTAAATTGTACATACATCTGCGAGATGTTACAGTGTTTTTCGTAAACCTGATTTTCTACACTGGATTTTATCACCGAATGTATTCATTTTAGTACACTGGTTTATCCCACTGGTGGATATAACTGAGCCATGCTCTGGCAAAAAAGATGGCTTAATGAATCCCACAGCTAGATATGAATATGCCATGCTCTAGCAAAAAGGTTTTAAAAAAGGATTTCCTTAATATATGATACCATGTTAGGCATCACATAGTCATTGATCCATAAAACCCATTTTAACAATCAAATTAATAATGGGGTATAATGCTCTATGAACATGCAGACAAAAAAAAAAAATGACACAGACCTGACTGGAGAGACTGCACAGTCTGAGCTAGATTGATTCTTTTTTGCAGATGCATTAAACCTCCCTTTTCAAAAAGCATGGCTCAATTGTATGTAGCTTGTGTTTGTATTAGGACACTTATACTGCCTTGCTTTAGTGCTAGCTTTTGTGATGACTAAGTAGAGCATTTTCCTAGAAACCTAAAGGTCCTGTGTTCGATCCCCCGCCCTGGGATGTTATATTTTAGGCCAGTTACATTAGTGAGGGTTTACCTTCATTATTGGTGACTTCTTTTCGTAGAGCATTGCTGGTCACTTTCAACATTCTTTGCATTCTCGAGATTAACACCACTTCATGACAATCTAACCGTAAAAATATAAACAGTCACATGTTTTTTCTGGGTCTGAACAATTTAATGATCCTTTTGTATTTAGAGTAAAGAATATGCAATTCAAATAAATTTTCTGTTCTTATATATAATTATCCTTATTATCTGTATAATACAGTCATTAACAATTTTCTTATCTTATACATTTGAGAATGCAAATAGCACCGTATTTGGTCAAAGCTCTGTTGACATATACTTGATTTCTCAAAATTTTCTACTAAGATTTCTTTGTGAAAATGAATGTCAAAATTGATGATTGCGACACAACTTAACTTCCATCATCTCTAAATGCAATACTAAATCAATATATGCTAGTTTCTTTGGAATTAATTTTCGTCGATAATGTACATATCTATTAGACAAGCGAATTACAATCATTGTGAATTTCAATACACATGTAAATGTAGGCCTTGGTCTTAACGTGATTTATAATTCTTGAGATCAGTTTCGTGATAAAATGTATTTGACTTTTCTTTATTTGAGATAAAATTAAACAAACTCATCGACGAAAAAAAATGTTACTAAACCCAAATAAGGCTCGTTAAAAATTTTTTTTTTCAAGACTTGCTTAATAAAAACTTACCTTAAATACAAAATCATGTCAGATCCAATATATCTTTATAACCATAAAAAAAATGGAATGATAGTTTGCATGAATACTAAAACATATTAACCAAATTTCATGATTGGAACGGTCTTAAGTTTCTAAAACACTTTGGACCATATATGTAAATGTTTAGGATATTTTAATCCTTTGCCGCAAAACTTCAAGTTTTAACAAAGCTGAGAAATTAGACTTTGAAAAATATTGTGGGAAAAGGAGAAATTGCTGGTTACTAGTTACATTTTCTCTTTTTCCCAACATATTTTTTGCCCTTTCAAAGTCAAATCTCATTATCTAAGCCACATTCATTGTCTGCATGTGCTTACAATTTGATTAAGTCTCAAAGATTGTCATTTTTTGAAGGGTTAAACAAGTTTTTTGAGTTAGTTTTTTTTTTTTTTTTTTTAATTGTGCCTCAGGCTTTTCTAACATTATGTCATTCATATCACAGCAAGCTTACTATTCCAGTGCTAGGTTAAGGCTCTGCAGTGTTTTACCTGAGAGAAATACATTGTGGGCAATATCACATGCTTGGACTAGACGCCTATGTTTATGTTACAAATATGCAGTTGCGACTCGAGTGTACTAGGTGGCAGTTAGTGGCATTATTTAATCTTTTGTAACCTCCTATTCGATCATCGTATATCAATGAATATTTGTGAAAAATTTCAATGATTTATCCCGTATTATGTCAAGAAATTTTGGTATTGAACTGATGGTAAAAATCTAAATACTTCTGAGTCAAACCTTGAACATTGCTTTAACCAAGAACTGCAGGAGGTGACAAATGTATAAAATGATGACAGAAAATAATTAGGTAATAAGACAGAGCTACCGGTTTCAATGATACCCTTGTGTAGTCAGCTGTTTCTGGAAAGTTTTATCTGATTGGTCAAATGCTAGTGAGGCTAACTGTGCATCCAATTTCCTTTTGGTGTCAGATGCTGACCAACTAGTGCATTGTTAGTGTATTATATTTCCACTGGTGTTTATTATCAAAACAAGTGCCTGTAATTCAGAGTTATAAATCATAAGATATTCTGAGTCATTATTTGACTGTTAACACAAACTGATATTTTGAAAATAATTACATGCAAACCTTTTCCAGTATAGAGGCACTATGTAGAACATCCTTGCACAATGGGCAGTACTAATCTTTGATTCTTCACTCCGACCCGTACACCTACCTATAAATGAATTTTAGCTACAGTAAACATCTAATTATATCAAAAGGGATAGATTGTTTTTTTTGTTTTTTTTATGCCAGTCTGACACATTGTTTTGACTGTTAAAGGTAATGGGTAGACTATCTCCAAGAAACTGACCAATTAAACAAATTTGTGTTGAAACATCTGACCTTTTACCTAAAATCTTTGTCCCATTAGCTGATAACTGAAATCAATGAAGTGTTTTTAAAACAGGACTATTTACCCCTGAACTCTTAATGTAATTTTGATACAAAAATCTTTTTTTTTTTTTACAATCTGTACATGGCTGTAGGGCTTTTCTAATAAACCTGTCTCTAAATACATGATACCATGTCTGTTTAATATGTAAAAAAATGTTGAATTACTTTTTTCATACTTGCATAATCAAACTGAATAATACAAGCACAATGGGCAGTAGATTCTTACATAACCAACCAGTCTTTTTCCGCTCTTTTTCCTTAACAAGTAACTGCCATCAGCTATTTGTTGAAAATGAAAGTTTCGAACTTAAGAAATAGTAAAATGTTGAAAAATAAATAAATAAATAAATCATATGTTGTCAGTCATAACAAATGAAATGGGTTATACATTGTTCTGGCTCTTTATCAGATTGCAAAGTAATAGCTTTTAAAATTCCTTGGTTTGACAAATAGAAATCTGGGGCTCGGAAGTGCCTTGTCAAAGGGAAGACCACACATCCAGCTACATCAACTGAATAGATTTTAAAAACCAGATCTCAGCCACTGAGCTTGACCCTTTACCATTAACCGAACGACAAAATTTGTGTCTTGCTGGAAGTATCTGTAGATGACAAATCAAATTTGGATTAAAGGGTAGGGTTGGTCTTTGAACGGGTAGAGAACATTGTAGGAAAAGGAGAAAATTCTGCTTACCAGCGTCCTTTTTTTCCCACAGTGTTCTCAAAAGACCATTTTCTCTGCGTTGATAAAACTCGAGAGAGTATGATAAAGGATTAAAAGTTTTTCTTTAAAACTAAACAGAGAATGCAATCAGATTGATTGATTGAATTCTTAACGCCACTTTAAACATATTTTTGGTCATATCACAGCAACAGCTCACATTTTCATTTACCAGTTCTTACAGCTCTGAAGTTTCTTCCCAAAGGACACTCCTACGAAAAAAAATGTCATACTACGAGATGCTTTTAAAAAAAGAAGTATATGAATGCTTTCAGTTTTAAGTCTAAAACTTTATCATTAGGTAAGAAGTTAACCTTTTACAGCCCTGAAGGAGGTGTTTTTTTTTAACATTATGAGAAAAGGAGATAATTCTGGTAACCAGCACTTTCTCCTTTTCTCACAATGTTTCCCCCTACGAGAAATCCAATCATTTGAGACACATTCAATTTTCCGTCTGCAAAAGGTTTAAGTTTTGACAAGTCCAAGATTTTTTTCTCTTGGTGAGGATGCAAACCAGCGAGCAAGCCTCTTAGTCTCACACATTATCCTTTGAAATCGTACTTGAGCTAAGAGTCACAGCATCAACCAGGGTAATCTCACTATAAACTAGATGTGTGAATACGAAAAACAATTAGATTTATTGTGTCATACTCTGTAAAAAAAGTGGTTTAATGCATCTGCAAAAAGCACGACCCTTTTTACTTTTGTTACATTTTTCCATGTGCCAAAAGACCACTCTAACTTATGACTCAGCCGGTTTTCAGACAAAACCGGTCCGTATTATGTGACAGTTGCTGTTTAAAATGTATCGCAAGAATAGATTTAACCCCTTTTTCCCAGAGTGCTGCTGAGGTTTCAGAATTCTCTCTTGAACTGTAGATGTTCTGTTTTTGGGCTCCTGTGTGTCATATCTCCGATGTTTCTACTGTTCCTAAGTACCAGGTCGTGTCCGTTGATTTAATTTGTCTTCATCTGAAATCTATAGATTGTCTTTTACTGTCTGAACCTTTTACCAAAGAACCAAGTACATAATGACCCTGATGAAGACTGTTTTTGGAAACAATGCGAAATAGGGAAAAATGGTCACAAAATTGATATCCAAACAAAGTGCTTGGAAAGAGAAGATAATGTTAAAACCTAACACGTTTTTCTGAAAAGGATGAATAGTTTCATTGGCCGCCGCTACAGAACTGAAAACAGAGTTACACGCATTAAAAACAATAAATTACAAATGATAAATAAATTTTCAACAGTTAAATATCAGTTTGTTGGATAGCTCAGTTTTTCCTAGCATTTATCCCATCTAAAGGTAAACATTCACTTCCTTATGACTTTTTCCTTTCAAAACATTTTCTTTCTGATAACCGCACCATCTCCCCCATCCCCCAAAAAGATGGTCAAAATCTGGCTTGATGCCTCGTCAAATTTTTATAGCAAGACAAAATTTAAGCCTGATCCAAGATGATAGCATCGGCAAACAACATATAACATATCGCTCAAAACAAAACAAAACAAGTATTTCAAGGGGCAGAAAACATTGTTAGAAATGGCAAAATGATTCATTAGCATTATTTTCTTATTTTCCCACAATGTTTTCAAATGGCCTCTTTCTCAGGGTCGTTAAAACGCAAGATTGTGAGAAGTAGGGTTCATGATAGAGCAATGAAGGACCACATAAGGAATGCTACAAGCCAAGATGACATAAATGTATCTGCACACTCATCAACAATTGTGTGTTGACTTACTGGCCTATACAACAAAATACATGTTTTTCAGTTTTTCGAATAGTTCATTATGCATGCCAGTCTTTTTGTATTTACCTTCCTTTCTGATCAATCTCAAAATTTCCTCATGTAACACATCCAATCCAACCTATACAAAAATAGCATATTTCTTTAAACACCTCAAGATTGGTGACAGCTGTTCAGTGAAAGAGTATACTTTGTTTGTATGGTAACTAGGATCAAGGTCAGACTGCACAGAAGGTACAGTATTATATCTGATCGCCGCTATTTCCTACTCTATCCTAGATTATGACCTATTTCAGGTATTTTTCCATTTTGCAGCAGAACTGTTTTTCTGGACGTTGAAAAATTGCAATATATTTGCTGATAGCTCTGAGCTCAGAGGTTAACAACACAGATGATCCTAAAGATTTTTGTTTTCCTGTAACAAATATAATATTGTGGACATTGAACCCCTTGATAGGATAATATTTTACCAAGGAGAACTCGCAAGCCCTTTATAGTACAAAATGAGTCAACAAGATTTGCACTACATGTGTGTGGTCAATAAAGTTTCATAAATATCTCTTGATAACTGTTTGAAGTAGTTAATGACAATACCTTTTTCTGTATCATTTAGCAAATATTTGAGTTTATTTCTTTCAGTTTTTAATTTGTTGTCAGCAGATGCTTGACATTTGGAAGGCACTAAAATTTGTAGTGTGGGAAAATATCATTTGAGGATAGAATATTCCACAGCTTTGAGTCTGAAATGTAGAAGAAATTTGTATGAAACTAAATATTTTGGCCTTTACTGTGGGTAAGTTTTATAAACATCTTCTCGTAAGTGTTTAGGTGGAGGAATGCATGCAAGAAATACTTAGTGGATAAAGTGGTAATTCATCGGTGGGTCATAAGAAAATTAAGTAATAGTATGATTAAACCTCCCTGGCATATGAAAAGGCAAGAACACTTAATTTCACAAAGATAAATGTGACCAGGTTGTTATTTATGAGTTTTAGACTTGTCCATGCTATTCAATGTAACAGTTCTGACACATAACCCCACCAGGCGGGATTTGAACCCTGGACCTCAAAGTCCAAAGGCGAAAGCTCTACTACTTCGCTACAAAAGCTAGCTCTATAGCAAGATAGTATAAGTCTCCCCTTATACAAACACATGCTATACATATATATCTATCCGTGGGATAGACCAGTATACTACAGTTATACATAGCTAATTAAACATTGTGAGAAAAGGAGAAAGTACCGGTCACCAGCATTTTCTCCATTATGCACAATGTTTTCAAAAGTTTTCTTCCCGAAGGTCATTAAAACTCAGGTTTGTGTGATAAAGGGTTTACTCTTTAACAAACAAGAAAATTTTAGACATGTGCAAATTTGAAGCATCTGCATGCCAATTCATTGTTACTAAACATATCTTATTTGACTATCATAGGGAAGAAAGTTTTGTGGGAAAAGAATAAAATACTGGTAACCAGCATTTTTTTCCTCGATTGTTTTCAAAGTCATCTTTCTCAAGATGATTAAAATTCGAGATTGCATGTTAACCTTTTTCTCCAAAAAAAATTTTTTGACTATTCCAAATGCGCAACATCTGCAGACGACAACTTTAAACTTGGCACAAGTGAGCTTAAATTCTAAGTCAGGATAGAAAACGTTGTGGAAAAATGAGAAAATGCTGGTAATTAATATTGTCTTCTTTTCCTTAATGATTTTAAAAGCTATTTTGCTCAAGATAATTAAAATTCGTGATTACAATTATTCAGGGTGGGTCGTTCTGACAATGTTTTCAAGAACCCTTTTCCTTTTGGTATAGACTCTTTATCATACAACCCTGGATTGACAACCCTATGAAAGAAGACAAAATTAAAAACATTGTGAGGAAAGGAGAAAATGCTAGTAACGAGCATTTTTTCCTCGTCATACAATATTTTCTCCCTTAAAGTCACAAAAGCTATTGAAAACAATATTGTAAAAGAAGAAACTGCTATTTTTTGATATCTTGCTTTAACCCGATACTTAACAAATCCAAAGTTCAATGTTCTAATGACCCTGATATTGAAGCATGTTAAAAATATTGTGAGAAAAGGAGAAAATTGTCCGCTATCCACTGTTTATTTTCTGACAAAAGCACTTTGAAATAGAGATGATTCGGTCTCCTTTGTTGATTGAAAATTTACATTTTGGTTATTTGATGCTTTGATGATAATGTTGAAACCTGGGCTTCGCCAAGATATGCGCTTATATCAACTCTTTTCCACACAATCCCGACTCTTAACGACCCTAGGGAAGAAGGCAGTCTAAAATAATGTGATAACAACCATTTTCTCCTTTTCCCACGTTTTTACCCTATTACTCCTATGACAGACAAATTTCATGTTTTGAGTACCATTTATTTTGTCCCCTGCAAATGCTTTCAATTTGGACAATACCAAAACTTAGTTGTAGGGTAAATTGTTGATGTTGAAGCCTCGGCTTTGTGGCCTCCTCTTGGCTATGTGCCTGTTTTAACCTTTTACCACACTATCCAGATTTTTACCGACCCTGATAAAAAGGCATTTGAAAACATTGTGGGAAAAGAATAAAATGCCGGTTACCGTCATTTTCTCCTTTATCACAATGCTTTCTACCTTTTATGTGGCAAATTTAGTCATTTGACCCACAATTACTTTTATAGTCAGCAAATGCTTTTAATTTGGACAAATCGAAAAAAAAAATTTTTTTTTTTTTTTGGTAAAGTTCATGTTGTTGAACAACTGCATCCAGCTTTGTCTCAATTTAACCCTTCACTGAGCAATTTTGACTTCAAAGAACCCTTAGAGAGAAGACCTTTTGAAAGCAATCAAGGAAAAGGAAAAATATTTGTAACAAGCATTTTTCGCCTTGTTATTAAATGCTTGTGAACTGCAGATGCTCTCAATATGGGCAAATCTATGTTTTTGTCATGTCGTAAAGGATCAACTTTTTACCAGTTGATAAAAATGTAGACTTGTTCATGGCATTTGCAGACAACGATACATTTTGTCCATTTTCTTTTTTCACGAGTCTTGAAGAAGACTAAAGTCGAAACACCGAACAAAAGAGTGATTTAATTCATAGAGTTTTATATTCATTTCCCGAGGACTTCACAGGCACTTTTTTTTTTTTTTTTTTTTCGTTTGTATTAACCATTTACCACACAATCCTGAGTTTAAATACCATTAGAAAGAGGGCTCTTAAAAACAAAGTGGAAAGGAGAAAATGCTGGTAACCGGCATTTTCTTCTTTTCCCACAATGTTTTCTACCCTTTCCAATAGAAATCACGTTTTTTTTTGTTTTTTTTTTTTTGTTCACATTTAACTTGTCGTCTGCATATGGCCTAAATTTGGACCAGTGTAAAACTTGTTGTTTGGTTAAGAGTAAAAAGCCATTTTCACTGCCGTTTAGTGTTAGTTCCAAGAATCTTTTAGTTACCTAAAAGGAGTCACAGCATCCATCCATACATCAGATTGTAAAGGATGTTTTTTGATCTTAATTCTCAAATATCTTGTGAGATTTTCTGGCAAAATTGTCTCTAACCCTAACTGTTTACCAAATGTTAGACTCGTCAAAATTAAAAGTATTTGCAGACAAGTTGAATGTGACTAAAAAAAAAAATGGAATTTGGAAAGCGCAGGAAACTTTGTGGGAAAAGGAGACAATCCGGATTACCAGCATTTTCTCCTTTCTCCACATTTTTTTTAAGCTTGTTAAAAGTCGGGATTGTGTGGTGAAGGGTTAAGTTGCCATATGCCGTCTACTTAATGAACAGTATACATTTTCATGCATACCAGCCCTTTCACAGCTAAATAAGAACTAGCAAGTCAAGCTAACCCTTAAAAGCGTCGGCGAGGCCAAAAGTTAACAATGCAGGTGTTAAAAGTACATTTAAAATCGTGTCATCCATACAAGAGTATGAAAATTATTACAAAGATCACAATGTCTTATTGTACAGTCCACCCAAGTGTAAGTCGATAACAGAAAAATGAATTTTAAAACCAGGTAAAAGGTTGCCAGGTCCCTCAATTTCTTGTTAACGTTTTACATGATATTGATCTATGCCATCTGCGAAAACCCTGATTTCACCTCTGGCGCTGAAACAGTTAAGATTATGTGTGTACTGATCAAGGGAAATAAGTCATGTCTACTATAATACTATTACAGATAAATGTTATTTGTTATCTTTCTTGATTACCAAAACCCGCACTGTACATTACATGATTGATGTTTTTAAAAGTTTTATCATGCAACATTTGCCAAGACCCAAGGTGTTGGCGCCCGAGCTGAACGCAAGTTTTCCATCAAATTCAGAGAGACTTGCCAAATATTAATGAATGAAAAAAAATCTTAAACGCTAGTCGTACAAAAACAAAAGAAAAAAAATTCTTTTTTTTTTTTCACCCCGGTTGAACACTTTACAAAACAAAAATTTAGGACTCAACCAATTTAAAAATTATTTGTAGACAAAAAATAATTGTAGCTTTTTATGATGATTTCTGTCTCTGATAGGGTAGAAAATGTTGTGGGAAAATGGAGAAAAGATAATAATAATAATGATAGATTACCAGCATTTTTTGCTTTTCCCGCAATGTTTTTAAAAGCCCTCACTTACAAGTTCGTGAACTCGGGAGTGTGTTGTAAAGAATTAAACGGAAAAAATAATGAATTCTAAATGACGGTGAAGATCACAGAGTGTAACGATACAAAATGCTTTATTTCTTTCTTGCATGTTTCCGGCTTGTATGTACCAGTTTTCGAGGGACTTAATTTACAATTTAAGTTAAAGCATGTCTGAATTAGGCATTGAATACCTAAAAACACTTTATAAATGAATATGCTCTGGAAGAAGGGATTAAATGCATCTCCGTGATCCACTATATACCACGAAAGTCATCACATAATTATGGATCCAGAAAATCCATTTTGACTAACAATCAATTGGATCTGGAGAGAGATATGTAAAAGGGGGTTTCAGCGCAAAATATTTTTCGGGAAAATTTAAAAATTTAAAAAAACAGAAAATATCAAAAAGAACCGCAACCAACCACAACAACATCTAAAAAAGGCTAAAATAACCATGATACATACAAAAGAAACCACAACAACATCTAAAAAAGACTATTCTGAGTCGCCAAAGGCGACTTAAATTAACCATGATACATACAAAAGAAACCATAACAGCATCTAAAAAAGGCTATTCTGAGTCGCCAAAGGCAACTTAAAATAACCATGATACATTGACACATCCCCAATAAAAGAACAGCAAACCAAACCAACAACATCTAAAAAAGGCTATTCTGAGTAGCCAAAGGCGACTTAAATAACCAATGAGAAAAAAATATATACAGACACAATAACCATTCAAATGATCTATATAAACAAAATAAAACCATTTGAATTGAATATGTCTCTTCTATGGTTCCTATGTTTTCCTCTGTCTTCCTCCGTCTGAGCCAGAGAAGAAGTCGCCCTGTTCGCCTCCGGTGGTTAAGTCGCCTTTTGGCGACTTAGTATTCTGAGAAAATACATATTATATACTGAGTCACCTTTTTAAAAAAAAAATACCATCATCATTATCACAATCTCCACATTCCACGATACCATAAAGCCTTCGTACTAATCCTATCTTCCAAAACACACCTCCCATCTACCTCAGAACTCAAAGCTACTTTATCAACCTCTTCGCTATATAATTCGTGGTTATAACTACGTATCAAGTTGAACTTCACATGCTTTTCGATACCCCTATATATACAATCGAGGTAATCTTGTAGAGTGATTTCATTCTTTACGCTTCTATGAACTCCTTTACAAGCGGTAACTTTTTTATCCTCTCCTTCAATTACATAGATATATGACTTACTGCATAAACCAGCGAACTCCTTGAATATTTTACCCTCAGCTTCATCTTTCAACATCCCCAACACCTTTTTATTTTTACCGATATAATCGTTACCAATAGGATGATTCTCCGGATAGTTACTAGTATCAAACTGATCAACAACGTCAGGAGCTATCTCTTTATAAACATCCTCAGATTTAATATGACAAATAAAACTATCCGTATCACTATATAATAACTGTAACCTATCACCGAACTTAGGAACTAAATAATCGTAATAAGTTTTATACATCTTTAATTTAGCTAATTCCAATATCACAAAACCTACGAACCTCGGTTTACTACACCTAACAACGTCATTCCTATTATGTATAGCAACCAAGTCCTCGCTAAACATAACCGGTCTTAAATATCTCGGGTCTCTAACTAACTTAGGCGCTCTTTCTACATTATTAACGATTTCTACGTTACTCTGATTCTTTCCATTTTGAACAGTTTTACCGAAGATAGCGTTGTTAGCCAACTTATAACCATCTTGTTTACTCTTAGAAGAAGTTGCCGCTCTAAATTTAGTATTATGTTCCACGTAATCTTTAATCTTATTATTCGTTAAAAATTCGTAACCTCGATGAATCTAAAAAATTCAGTAATACCATAATTTTACCAGAGGGGGAAAAAAATAAGAAAAAATTTTTTTCTATGTTAAAATAATACAATTGATTAAAAAATGTCTGAAAATAAAATAATAAGTAAAGCTAATTTCACAATACAAGAATTAATTAAAATAGCGCACGATAACGGAATAAAAGGAGTTAATAGACTACCCAAAGAGAGGTTAACTAATCTTCTTTTAGAAAAAAATCTTATATCAATAATTACGACTCAGTATCCTCCTAAAGAAAAGCTGGATAAACATTTTTTATTTTTTACATTCTCCGAAAGAACCTGTAGTTACCTTTTTACTTCTTTATCTAACGGAGAAAAATATACTAATATTGAAAATCGTCTTAAAGAGACAGAGAATGAAATGGATGAAATAACTGTAAGGAAACGTGAATCATATATGGATGTCTACGTAATGTATAGTGGTGGAGATTATTATGGGTATGGTAAAGAAAAGTATATTAACAATGAAAATTGGTTTAACTGGTTTCCCTGTAAACCATATTCTTACTGGTGGGAAAAACCTGAATCTTACGAATATTTTTGGGGAGGGGATGTAATGAAAGTAAGTTATTTATGGAGAACCGCGGAAAATGGACTTCTTTTAAAATACGTGCCTGGAAGAGCAAAGTTGGAAATGGAGTTTAAATTTACTGAATTAGGTAAAAGTGAAGTTACTATTACTCTTGATAGCGACTGGTGGTATTTAAACGAAGAAGGTTATGTTAGGAAAAGAGATGAAGAGGAAAATGAGAATTTTTTGTGTAGAAGTAGAAACGATCGAGTGGATAGATTAACAAAAAGATTTGATAGGGATAGTAATGAAGAATATTATGAAAGAAGGCGAGAGGTAAGGGAAAAACTTGATAAAAAAAGATCCAGATAGTTTAATAAAAGATGAACGTGGTTGGATTAGATTTTATTTAATGACAAAAGTAATACAGGATGAATTACGTTCGAAGATTCCATTTCGTAAAAAGGAATATAAAGTAGAATATAGATTTAGAATTCTACTGGAAGATATAGATAAAACGATCGAAAACCTTCAAAAAGAGAAGTTATGGCAACCTAAAACTAGGGAAGAAATTAAAAACGAACTTCTTAGATGGAGATAAAAAATATATAATATACGTCTAATTGTATATTATATATTAATCAACGAACAAAAGAAAGATCTTTACCATCCCCTTGTAATGACATAACTTTATCGCTTAACATCACAACATATGCTCTCATTATATTAGCACCATAGGCATCACTAAACATTACTCTAATTTGAAGATCTAGTACACTAGATCTTAATTTTTTGCTTTGTTTAGACACGTTAAATACGAATAGGGGATAAAGATAGTTGTAATCAACAGGGTTAATATTCGAGTTCGCTAAATACCTACCTATGTTCATGTGTTGAGATCTAAAAGCAGCTGCATCCGTAAAAGCTCTCGTGTAATTATCTTCCGCGAAATTAAGGTGATAATCTATTTCGGGATATCTTTCTCCGTTTACATACACCATAGCGTTAGTTACTCTACTCGGATTACCTCCATTCGTAAAAAATGCGTGCAGGTTGAAAACCTAAAATTAAGAATCTCGGTCTTTCAGCAGCCATTTTAGTACTTAGTCGCCACGTCCAATCAGTTGTTTGCGGTACCACAGCATGTTGACAAGATCTCGAATTAAACCCAACCTGTAAAATCGATTTGCCTTCTATTTGCTTATACAACACGAATCTACTTTCATCAGATGGTATTACATGAGGAACAAACCAGGAAAGTTTACTCAATACTATTGCTCCATCAGGCACAACCGCACCACCAGCATCAACACCTTTAAAAATTTCGTCGTTATTACTTTGTCTAGTTAATACTAACTCTTGTTTAACACCGTATATTACTCTATTATAATCCTCACAAAAACCGAAGATATGAGTAAGAGGAACCATAAAAGAAAAGTTTCCATTAGCACCTAATATAAAATCTCTTCTTTGTAATCCTCCTATATTTGTATTTTCGAAATTACCATCTTTATTGTCTTTTAACCAATACTGATTTATACCGGAAGATTGACTAAAATCATCCGGATATTTTAACAAACCTAACATTGTAGTGGCTTGACCAGGATCTTGTATATTTTCGGCATCTTGCCCCGAAAGTATATATCTAATTCGACTAAAAAGAAACATTAAACCGTTGTTTACTAAAGTAATTTGAGCATCGGGAGGAAAGTTAAAATTACCTGCATCTGCTACTACCCTCTGTAACTTTCCTTTAAAATACAAATAACTACCGTGAGGGTGAGTAAACACGTTTTGACTTTCAATAGCGAACCTAATTTCACCGGGTTCATTTAACTGATTAGCTCCTACATCCGGAACATATCTTCTAAGTTGATATTTTTCGATACTTTCATCGAACGCTACATCCCTTTCCCATTCTAATATTCTACCGTTTTGACTCATTTTTAATTACCATAGATTTTTTTTATTTTTTATAATCCACTACTTAGACCGCTTCTTAATCCGGTTGTTAGACTTAATCCGATTTTAGGTGTATCAACCATTATTTTATTAGCTATCGGAACGCTCGAAGTTTTTCCTATACTAGGTTTATACTGAGTCACCTTTAGTGTCTTTCCAGCTAACATTTCTCCTATCTTACTTTTAACCAATTTACCCGCTTCTTCTCCAGTCTTTTGTACTGCAGCTTTACCTACATCCTTAATAATTTGTTCTGCAGCCGTTCTAGCAGCCTTTTGAGCAGTTTGAGCGGCTGTTGACGAAAATATTCTACCAGCAAGATTAGCTAACGGCGTAAATAAATTTGCTCCACCGTATACATAATTAGATTCATATCCTTCTTGGTTTGTAGTTACTATCATTTTATAAGGAAAAATTATAATTCTCTCATAATCGTATCGTATTGACCCGGTTCTATAACGTTTTGTCTCATTAATTCGTCACATATAGCTACTATTTCATTACGAACGTTCGAATGATTCGATTTTTTACTAGCCCATAAAAGTCTAAGTCTATCGCCTAGTGCTGTAACGTCTTTCGGTATAATTATAGTATCAGACGTTTTCTTTAATCCCGTTCCTAAGGTAGAAGCTACAGGTTCTTTGGCTTTTCTTTTTGCACTAAATTTTTTTACCCGCTTTTTTCTCGCTTCTTCAAGAAGCTTTTTCGTTTTTTCAAAAAGAACAATGTCAGCCTCTTTCATTTCTTTTTCCGTCTTGTTAAATCTTCCCATTTGATCGTGTACTTGCGGATTGTTTAACATTATGGGATCCATACATTCGTATCTATTATACCAAATATTTTTAAGAATTTTTCTCCATTTATCGGAAGGAAATTTAGATATTTTTTGATTGGGATCAGGATTTGTATAATCACCGTTTTTGTGTAATACACCAGATTTTACAATAATCCACGCATAATCGTCAACTGCATCTTTATCGCCTAAAGCTTTAGAAAAATTTTTGCCAGATCCATCTCCGGTAATGAGAAAATAAAGATTTGGTCTATTTCTATATGTTTCACCCATAAATTCTACGTTATAAGTTTTGGGGTTAAGTTTAATTTCATTATTATTTATATAATATTTATCATCTGTACGAACTAACTCTTTAACTCTTTCATCACTAAACAAATAAGCTGGTATCAATTTATCTTCATCTTCATCCGGAGGAGCAGCAACCGGAGCAAGAGGTAAAGGAGCAGCAACCGGAGTAGGAGGTAAAGGAGCAGCAAGAGATAAAGCAGGGACAAACGGAACAGGTATCGCTTTAATCTGTTCCCTGATTTTCTTACTTTCTTCGGTTATAGGTTTAAAAATTTTATTTAAATCTTGTTCAAAACGAGCTTTACCCATTTCTTCGGCCGAGTCTTTTACTCTAATTCTGTTTTTCATAGCGAGAAATTCCATAATTTTAACATCCCTTTTCGAGGGATCTTCTATCTTGTAAAATGACATTTTATTAAGGGTAAATAAATAACCTTGAGCTCCCGGGGAAAAACTTGGGCTACCCGGGGAAAAACTTGGGCTACCCTGGGAAAAACTTGGGCTCCCCTGGGAAAAACTTGGGCTCTCCTTTTATTTATATATATATACACACACACACACACACACACACACACACACACACACACCTCACTACTATAGCGTATATATTAATAGACATTACCTATCTCACAAAAACAATTATATCTACATCGAGGTAATTTTATATTCAAGCGGCCAACCGTGATTCTCTCAACGAGCTTCCGAAAGGACTCGTGCACTTCTCGCCTCCCTTTCTCGATTAAACTTTGTTCATTTTCAGTAGATATTTTTTTCTTAATTTTTGTTCTTATCTCATCCTTCATTTTTTTATACTTCTCTTGTTCTTCCATGATAAGTTCAAACTCTTCATCCGATATACGATTGTCAACTAAAGCTTTGGATATATGCGAAGCGATTGAATCGAGCTTAGAATCAGCTATCATTCGAATCTTTTGATGTTTTTCCGCCTTGGTTCTCGAATTTCTTACTACATATTTACCTACTAGTGAAAGTAGTCCAGTTACCCCAGCTGAAGTTTCTAACGCTATGATAGCTGGAATAGCTACAACAGTAGATAGTAAACCGATTCCACCTACTCCCGAAGCCATAGTTACCGTGATCAAAACTGTATCAACGTTGTCAACGATTCTCGAGGTTCTAAAATATTTTTTAGCTAACGCGTTTCTCTCTCGAATTTCATTTTCGAGAAACTTTTGTACTTCGGATATTTTTTGTAAACGATAGAAATGACCTTCATCATTAACTAATTCCATAGCAGGCGCCGACGGTTTCGGTATATCAGGATAAGTCACCTTTGGTGAATCAGAATACATATTTTGGGTTTTTTTATCATCAATATCAACCACTTTATTAAAGCAAGAAAAAAAATTCAGGAAAAATAATCTATATTAGCGATTAACTTACCAGCAGAAATCGTAATCGGAGTAGTAGAGAAGTTATACATGTATATCAGTATATCGTTAGCTCGATTTTCGCAGATTATACCGTTTATAATTCCAACTTGACCTCTCCATTTGTTACAAATAGTAACGCAGATTATACCTTTACTCTTACTATAACCAAATCCTAACGAAATCCTTTTTCCGTCTTTAGGAGGAAGTTTAATATCGAACTGAGTAAAAATTTTCCAGTTATTCAAATTTTTTTTAATAGGAGGATAAATAACTCTTAGATCGGGTATCCAAGATATAGATTTAGTTCGTTCGCCTTTGTTTTCTAATATATTACTCATTTTAATTATACTATTATTTTATAATAGAGCGCCTAATAAAGGTATATTTTTAAACGGTGAATTTGGTCCTAGTATCAATCCTCTTCCGTCATAAATATTACCGTCTCTATGTCTTAAGAATAAACCGTCTCCGTACTGTTCTAATCCTCTACCTCTATAAGGTTTCAAAAATAATCCTTCTCCATCCGTTTCTATCTGAGTAACGTCACCACCTCGTTTAAGATATAATCCACTACCCAAAGCTTTATTTACTCCGGTACTAGCTAAACCAGATAAAGCTCCAACACCTAAAGCGGGTAATACAGTTCGTGCGAGCATAGGTAAAGCTCTAGCAGCTAATCCAGCTAGTAAAGGTAGAAATCCTCCATCTTGCTTTTGACTTTGTAACTTTTGGTTATATTTTAACGTCTTTTTAGATATCTTTAATTGTACACCTTTCTTCACTTCGCGAGCTTTATCTAGCCTACAAGCTTGAGCTACAGAAAAAGCGAACTCTTTGTCTCCTTCATCGATATCTTTATGAGTTAACCTTATACTACTTTGACAACCACGTTCAGCATCTTAAGCTAATTTAGCTTTTTGAGAATCGGTTAGTTTAATCTTTCTAATTTCATATTTACTACTCATTTTTAAATAGGAAGTATTATTTAATTTCTCTAATATGAAAACGTATCGTAACATTTTCGCCTCTTAAATCCAATAGATTTCCATCTTGATCAGTCAGTTTAACGTTCAGATCGCTAATATTTTGGGTAAATACGGGTAGGTATACGGGTAAATGAGGAGTTTCTATAATTTTATAACCCGGTTCACTCGAAGGAAAAATGAATAAATCGAATTAGAAGGTAATCCGTTTGTATAACTTCCGGTAATAATATTAGCTAATACGCTAATCACATTAACGCTTAGAATATTAACTATTTTTTCACTCCTATGATATCCTTCTTTATATGTTTTTTGTTCAAATCCTAATACACTAGCTATAGATTTTCTTCCGTCTAAATTAATCTGATAACCTTTTTCAATAGAGAAAACAGCTTGTAGAGTATTTAAATTAGCTCGTAGTTTTATAGGATATTCGTCGTTAACTTCATCGTAGTCGTTATTTTCTTTCATGAAAAGAGTTATTGCCGTATAAATATCGGCTATATCATAACTACCAGTAGGAATTTTAAGCCTTTTCCAGGTAGTTCCATTATCGCTCGAATATCTAAATACGTTATTTTCGCTATGAATATTAGGAAAAGAATGATAAGTTTCTAGGTTGACTAAAGCCATTTCACACGGTACTTCGAGATCGATCGAAGGATTAAAATAAGTAGTAAAATCTGTGGTTTTACCATTGACAGTTATTTGTATGCTCTTCATTTTAATATAGTATTTTTTTAATCATAGTATATAAAATGGCTGTGAATAAATTTGGTATACACAATAAACTAATCAAAGCGAGAGGAAGTAAAGACGAAGAAGGAATTAGTACAGTCAAACCCCGTTATAACGACATACTTTGTCCCCACACAATTCCTGTCGGTAACTGAGTCAGTCGTTGTAATGGAGCAGGAGATTTTTCGGGATGTCGGCGAGAAATGACGGACTAGACAGGAAGTGAAAGTTGTAAACAGGAACAGGCAAAAAGCTGGGAAGTTTACGTATTACGTTACGGATTGGAACAAGTCGGCAATTTTTGCGATAAAAACACAATTGAAAATAAATATTTATTAACATGTGCATGTATTTGCAGCAAACATATTCATATACAATGATAATAAAAATGACGAAGAAAATTGTTTCTCGCATTTATTAAGGACACTTCTCAAACTTCTCAGATTTCTCAAACTTCTCAAATTGCTCAAACATCTCAAATAAAGACAACCGAATTCAATAAAACATACAACACCGGTACATAGTTAAATTTAAGTGTGAAAAACTTGCCAAAGGCATTTTATTTACATTAAACAATATTAATCAGAAGGTGTAAAAAATCGATAATCGAGTCTATTGTGTAAGCTACATGTATATTGTTTACGACAACTGCGGATATAGGATTTTACGACACCCTTTACGGCATGTCAACAACCGTAAAACACGGGCTGAGAAAATTCCGATAAACTGAAGCAAAATTCATTAAATTTCGAAGATTTGTTCCGACAAACGTCCGTCGGTGTCGGTACTTGAATATGCCGTTCAAACAGGTCAAAATTACGTTAGGTGAGGTTTGTTCCCAGTGTTTTTTGGTCGTTAACTGAGTTTGCCGGTATAACGATGGTCGGTGTATCGCGGCCTGACTGTATTACGTTTGCGAATGATAGCTTCATTAGAAAAGACGGATCCGGTGAGATGATTGGAAGTTTAAATATGGGTGGTAATAGAATTAGAAATTTAGAAAGTCTAACCGATGACGATGATGCGGTAAACAAAGCTTACGTCGATAACACAAAAGGTACAGGAGTAATAGGAGGAAAACAAAATGGTAGCTTTTTAGTCAAAGGTTCTTTAGATTTTGGTAACGCTCAAAAGATATCAAATCTTCCTCCTCTCGTAGAAGCCGGTGATGCTGCGAGTCACGTATATGTTGATACTGCTGATGAAGAAAACAAAATGGTAGCTTTTTAGTCAAAGGTTCTTTAGATTTTGGTAACGCTCAAAAGATATCAAATCTTCCTCCTCCCATAGAAACCGGTGATGCTGCGAGTCGCGCATATGTTGATACTGCTGATGAAGAATTAGAACGGAAACTCATAGGAAACAACGCTTTTACATTTAGAGATACCGAGTTTTACGCTAAAAACAATCTTTGAGTGAGAGGATTTCGTGTAAAAGACGTTGGTCCTCCCGAAGAAGCTGGTGACGCTGCAAACAAGGATTATGTTGACAAAGCAGATGAAAAAATAGAACAGAAAATAGAAAGAGAAAACGCCTTCATAGTTCGAGAAAAAGAACATTACGTGAAAAATGCTATTCGAATGAGAAGGTTTCCTTTGAAAGAGCTACCTAAACCCGTTGACAATAGCGATGCGGTGAACAAGGAATACTTGGATGAAACTATAGAAAAGTCCGTAAAAACTGCTACCGAAGACATAGCGAAATCGGATAGACTTCTTTTAAAAACGGATCAAGGAGAATTCGAATCTACCGGTAATATTGATATGCGAGATACTTTTACTCTCACTAATTTAAAAGATCCGGTTCAACCGGGAGACGCGGTTAATAAAGGTTATATGGATATGAACGTCGCTTTTGCTCTGAGAAAACAAGCCGGATATGTAGCGAAAGGAGATATATTTTTACGGAAAAAGAAGATACTCGGTTTACGCGAACCTACCCAGGAGGGAGAAGCGGCTAATAAAAAGTACGTAGACGAAACTATATCTAAAAAATTAGAAGAGGAAAAGGATCTATTTAAACCTCAGGATGCTGCTACTAAACATTACGTAGACGAAGCTATCAGAGGTATTTCCGGAGGAGATGTTGCTGTTTCTAAAGAAGGTGTATTTTTAAAGGAGAATAGTCATTATAGGGCAACAGCTGATATCGATATGGATTTTAATGAAATAGACAACGTGCCAGAGCCTTCTACTCAATACCAAGCGGTAAACAAAGAAAACGTGGACAAACTGATCAAAGGAGTTACGGCGGAAGAAGCTTTGATCAAAGATAGAATCTAAACTGAAAGAAGAAATTGAGAAAGAAATAGAGAAAATAGGTAATAAAGAAGGAGATCATGTTAGAGTAGCTAAAACAAAAAAACCGGGAGAAAAAGGTTATACCGCTAGGTTTAGGGTTAGGGTTTAGGGTTAGGGTTAGGGTTAGGGTTTAGGGTTAGGGTTAGGGTTAAGGTTTAGGGTTAGGGTTAGGGTTAGGGTTAGGGTGAGGGTTTAGGGTTTAGGGTTAGGGTTAGGGTTAGGGTTTAGGGTTAGGGTTAGGGTTAGGGTTTAGGCTCAATGCGAGATATGAGACGCCTCAGATGAGACGAAATTAATTTGATTGGCTGGTGAAGTCACGTGACCGAAATTTGAAAATAGAATTGAAACAACGTGATAATGGAGGCTCTATTATTATAATATGCTCTTGGAGAATGATGTATAAGCTGTACATGGCTTTAAGATATTGTTAGACATTGCTTCTCCAGATCTTTAGGCCGTGAGTCGATGTTCGTGATTGGCACAGGTGTAGCCAGTTGCTCCTGATGCAGTTTGAAAGTTCTGAATGTTTTGAGACATGGTCTCCATTGTAAGACTTGTTATTTGTTTACAGTCTATGGCCTGTTGGATGTAGAAATGTATGAGATCTTTGGGTTGTGAGCCAATGCTCGTAACTGGCACAAGGGTAGCCAAAACTGAGACCATGACAGTGTAGATTGCTATGACGGAAGCGTGCTCTGATACGTTGAATCTTTGTAGTAGAAGAATAGCAGAGATATAGTGTTAAAAAGTGGTAGCTTAATCCTATGCCAATGTCCTAAGTCCATTTTGTCTCTTCCCCTGCCCCTTCCCCTTCTTCTGCCCCTTCCCCTGTTCATGCTATTGCCCCTTCCACTTCCACTTCCTCTTCCCCTCTCCCATTCCTTCCCGTTCACCTGTTCTTTACTATGTCCCTGTCTTTAACTCTTCCTCTTTCCCTCAAACTTACCCTGCCCCTACCTTCCCCTGCCCTAGGGTTAGGGTTAGGGTTAGGGTTGGGGTTAGGGTTTAGGGTTTGGGTTAGGGTTTAGTTAGGGTTAGGGTTTAGGGTTAGGGTTAGGGTTAGGTTAGTTAGGGTTTAGGTTAGGTTAGGGTTTAGGGTTAGGGTTAGGGTTAGGGTTAGGTTAGGGTTAGGGTTTAGGCTCAATGCGAGATATGAGACGCCTCAGATGAGACGAAATTAATTTGATTGGCTGGTGAAGTCACGTGACCGAAATTTGAAAATAGAAATGAAACAACGTGATAATGGAGGCTCTATTATTATAATATGCTCTTGGAGAATGATGTATAAGCTGTACATGGCTTTAAGATATTGTTAGACATTGCTTCTCCAGATCTTTAGGCCGTGAGTCGATGTTCGTGATTGGCACAGGTGTAGCCAGTTGCTCCTGATGCAGTTTGAAAGTTCTGAATGTTTTGAGACATGGTCTCCATTGTAAGACTTGTTATTTGTTTACAGTCTATGGCCTGTTGGATGTAGAAATGTATGAGATCTTTGGGTTGTGAGCCAATGCTCGTAACTGGCACAAGGGTAGCCAAAACTGAGACCATGACAGTGTAGATTGCTATGACGGAAGCGTGCTCTGATACGTTGAATCTTTGTAGTAGAAGAATAGCAGAGATATAGTGCTAAAAAGTGGTAGCTTGATCCTATGCCAATGTCCTAAGTCCATTTTGTCTCTTCCCCTGCCCCTTCCCCTTCTTCTGCCCCTTCCCCTGTTCATGCTATTGCCCCTTCCACTTCCACTTCCTCTTCCCCTCTCCCATTCCTTCCCGTTCACCTGTTCTTTACTATGTCCCTGTCTTTAACTCTTCCTCTTTCCCTCAACCTTCCCCTGCCCCTACCTTCCCCTGCCCCTTCCTCCAGGCCCTTTTCTTCCCCTGCCCCTACCCCTACCCCTGCTCCTGCTTGCCCCTTCCACTTCAACTTGCTCTTGCCCTCCCCATTCCTTCCCGTTCCCCTGTCCTTTAGTCTGTCCCTGTCTTTAACCCTTCCTCTTCCCCTCCATGCCCCTTCCTTCCCCTGTCCCTTCGCCTCAGCCCTTTCTTCCTCAGCCCCTTCCCCTGCCCCTACCCCTGCCCCTACCCCTGCCCCATCTTATTCTCCTTTCCATTAGTGAGGGTTTAGGCTCAATGCGAGATATGAGACGCCTCAGATGAGACGAAATTAATTTGATTGGCTGGTGAAGTCACGTGACCGAAATTTGAAAATAGAAATGAAACAACGTGATAATGGAGGCTCTATTATTATAATATGCTCTTGGAGAATGATGTATAAGCTGTACATGGCTTTAAGATATTGTTAGACATTGCTTCTCCAGATCTTTAGGCCGTGAGTCGATGTTCGTGATTGGCACAGGTGTAGCCAGTTGCTCCTGATGCAGTTTGAAAGTTCTGAATGTTTTGAGACATGGTCTCCATTGTAAGACTTGTTATTTGTTTACAGTCTATGGCCTGTTGGATGTAGAAATGTATGAGATCTTTGGGTTGTGAGCCAATGCTCGTAACTGGCACAAGGGTAGCCAAAACTGAGACCATGACAGTGTAGATTGCTATGACGGAAGCGTGCTCTGATACGTTGAATCTTTGTAGTAGAAGAATAGCAGAGATATAGTGCTAAAAAGTGGTAGCTTGATCCTATGCCAATGTCCTAAGTCCATTTTGTCTCTTCCCCTGCCCCTTCCCCTTCTTCTGCCCCTTCCCCTGTTCATGCTATTGCCCCTTCCACTTCCACTTCCTCTTCCCCTCTCCCATTCCTTCCCGTTCACCTGTTCTTTACTATGTCCCTGTCTTTAACTCTTCCTCTTTCCCTCAACCTTCCCCTGCCCCTACCTTCCCCTGCCCCTTCCTCCAGGCCCTTTTCTTCCCCTGCCCCTACCCCTACCCCTGCTCCTGCTTGCCCCTTCCACTTCAACTTGCTCTTGCCCTCCCCATTCCTTCCCGTTCCCCTGTCCTTTAGTCTGTCCCTGTCTTTAACCCTTCCTCTTCCCCTCCATGCCCCTTCCTTCCCCTGCCCCTTCGCCTCAGCCCTTTCTTCCTCAGCCCCTTCCCCTGCCCCTACCCCTGCCCCTACCCCTGCCCCATCTTATTCTCCTTTCCATTAGTGAGGGTTTAGGCTCAATGCGAGATATGAGACGCCTCAGATGAGACGAAATTAATTTGATTGGCTGGTGAAGTCACGTGACCGAAATTTGAAAATAGAAATGAAACAACGTGATAATGGAGGCTCTATTATTATAATATGCTCTTGGAGAATGATGTATAAGCTGTACATGGCTTTAAGATATTGTTAGACATTGCTTCTCCAGATCTTTAGGCCGTGAGTCGATGTTCGTGATTGGCACAGGTGTAGCCAGTTGCTCCTGATGCAGTTTGAAAGTTCTGAATGTTTTGAGACATGGTCTCCATTGTAAGACTTGTTATTTGTTTACAGTCTATGGCCTGTTGGATGTAGAAATGTATGAGATCTTTGGGTTGTGAGCCAATGCTCGTAACTGGCACAAGGGTAGCCAAAACTGAGACCATGACAGTGTAGATTGCTATGACGGAAGCGTGCTCTGATACGTTGAATCTTTGTAGTAGAAGAATAGCAGAGATATAGTGCTAAAAAGTGGTAGCTTGATCCTATGCCAATGTCCTAAGTCCATTTTGTCTCTTCCCCTGCCCCTTCCCCTTCTTCTGCCCCTTCCCCTGTTCATGCTATTGCCCCTTCCACTTCCACTTCCTCTTCCCCTCTCCCATTCCTTCCCGTTCACCTGTTCTTTACTATGTCCCTGTCTTTAACTCTTCCTCTTTCCCTCAACCTTCCCCTGCCCCTACCTTCCCCTGCCCCTTCCTCCAGGCCCTTTTCTTCCCCTGCCCCTACCCCTACCCCTGCTCCTGCTTGCCCCTTCCACTTCAACTTGCTCTTGCCCTCCCCATTCCTTCCCGTTCCCCTGTCCTTTAGTCTGTCCCTGTCTTTAACCCTTCCTCTTCCCCTCCATGCCCCTTCCTTCCCCTGCCCCTTCGCCTCAGCCCTTTCTTCCTCAGCCCCTTCCCCTGCCCCTACCCCTGCCCCTACCCCTGCCCCATCTTATTCTCCTTTCCATTAGTGAGGGTTTAGGCTCAATGCGAGATATGAGACGCCTCAGATGAGACGAAATTAATTTGATTGGCTGGTGAAGTCACGTGACCGAAATTTGAAAATAGAAATGAAACAACGTGATAATGGAGGCTCTATTATTATAATATGCTCTTGGAGAATGATGTATAAGCTGTACATGGCTTTAAGATATTGTTAGACATTGCTTCTCCAGATCTTTAGGCCGTGAGTCGATGTTCGTGATTGGCACAGGTGTAGCCAGTTGCTCCTGATGCAGTTTGAAAGTTCTGAATGTTTTGAGACATGGTCTCCATTGTAAGACTTGTTATTTGTTTACAGTCTATGGCCTGTTGGATGTAGAAATGTATGAGATCTTTGGGTTGTGAGCCAATGCTCGTAACTGGCACAAGGGTAGCCAAAACTGAGACCATGACAGTGTAGATTGCTATGACGGAAGCGTGCTCTGATACGTTGAATCTTTGTAGTAGAAGAATAGCAGAGATATAGTGCTAAAAAGTGGTAGCTTGATCCTATGCCAATGTCCTAAGTCCATTTTGTCTCTTCCCCTGCCCCTTCCCCTTCTTCTGCCCCTTCCCCTGTTCATGCTATTGCCCCTTCCACTTCCACTTCCTCTTCCCCTCTCCCATTCCTTCCCGTTCACCTGTTCTTTACTATGTCCCTGTCTTTAACTCTTCCTCTTTCCCTCAACCTTCCCCTGCCCCTACCTTCCCCTGCCCCTTCCTCCAGGCCCTTTTCTTCCCCTGCCCCTACCCCTACCCCTGCTCCTGCTTGCCCCTTCCACTTCAACTTGCTCTTGCCCTCCCCATTCCTTCCCGTTCCCCTGTCCTTTAGTCTGTCCCTGTCTTTAACCCTTCCTCTTCCCCTCCATGCCCCTTCCTTCCCCTGCCCCTTCGCCTCAGCCCTTTCTTCCTCAGCCCCTTCCCCTGCCCCTACCCCTGCCCCTACCCCTGCCCCATCTTATTCTCCTTTCCATTAGTGAGGGTTTAGGCTCAATGCGAGATATGAGACGCCTCAGATGAGACGAAATTAATTTGATTGGCTGGTGAAGTCACGTGACCGAAATTTGAAAATAGAAATGAAACAACGTGATAATGGAGGCTCTATTATTATAATATGCTCTTGGAGAATGATGTATAAGCTGTACATGGCTTTAAGATATTGTTAGACATTGCTTCTCCAGATCTTTAGGCCGTGAGTCGATGTTCGTGATTGGCACAGGTGTAGCCAGTTGCTCCTGATGCAGTTTGAAAGTTCTGAATGTTTTGAGACATGGTCTCCATTGTAAGACTTGTTATTTGTTTACAGTCTATGGCCTGTTGGATGTAGAAATGTATGAGATCTTTGGGTTGTGAGCCAATGCTCGTAACTGGCACAAGGGTAGCCAAAACTGAGACCATGACAGTGTAGATTGCTATGACGGAAGCGTGCTCTGATACGTTGAATCTTTGTAGTAGAAGAATAGCAGAGATATAGTGCTAAAAAGTGGTAGCTTGATCCTATGCCAATGTCCTAAGTCCATTTTGTCTCTTCCCCTGCCCCTTCCCCTTCTTCTGCCCCTTCCCCTGTTCATGCTATTGCCCCTTCCACTTCCACTTCCTCTTCCCCTCTCCCATTCCTTCCCGTTCACCTGTTCTTTACTATGTCCCTGTCTTTAACTCTTCCTCTTTCCCTCAACCTTCCCCTGCCCCTACCTTCCCCTGCCCCTTCCTCCAGGCCCTTTTCTTCCCCTGCCCCTACCCCTACCCCTGCTCCTGCTTGCCCCTTCCACTTCAACTTGCTCTTGCCCTCCCCATTCCTTCCCGTTCCCCTGTCCTTTAGTCTGTCCCTGTCTTTAACCCTTCCTCTTCCCCTCCATGCCCCTTCCTTCCCCTGCCCCTTCGCCTCAGCCCTTTCTTCCTCAGCCCCTTCCCCTGCCCCTACCCCTGCCCCTACCCCTGCCCCATCTTATTCTCCTTTCCATTAGTGAGGGTTTAGGCTCAATGCGAGATATGAGACGCCTCAGATGAGACGAAATTAATTTGATTGGCTGGTGAAGTCACGTGACCGAAATTTGAAAATAGAAATGAAACAACGTGATAATGGAGGCTCTATTATTATAATATGCTCTTGGAGAATGATGTATAAGCTGTACATGGCTTTAAGATATTGTTAGACATTGCTTCTCCAGATCTTTAGGCCGTGAGTCGATGTTCGTGATTGGCACAGGTGTAGCCAGTTGCTCCTGATGCAGTTTGAAAGTTCTGAATGTTTTGAGACATGGTCTCCATTGTAAGACTTGTTATTTGTTTACAGTCTATGGCCTGTTGGATGTAGAAATGTATGAGATCTTTGGGTTGTGAGCCAATGCTCGTAACTGGCACAAGGGTAGCCAAAACTGAGACCATGACAGTGTAGATTGCTATGACGGAAGCGTGCTCTGATACGTTGAATCTTTGTAGTAGAAGAATAGCAGAGATATAGTGCTAAAAAGTGGTAGCTTGATCCTATGCCAATGTCCTAAGTCCATTTTGTCTCTTCCCCTGCCCCTTCCCCTTCTTCTGCCCCTTCCCCTGTTCATGCTATTGCCCCTTCCACTTCCACTTCCTCTTCCCCTCTCCCATTCCTTCCCGTTCACCTGTTCTTTACTATGTCCCTGTCTTTAACTCTTCCTCTTTCCCTCAACCTTCCCCTGCCCCTACCTTCCCCTGCCCCTTCCTCCAGGCCCTTTTCTTCCCCTGCCCCTACCCCTACCCCTGCTCCTGCTTGCCCCTTCCACTTCAACTTGCTCTTGCCCTCCCCATTCCTTCCCGTTCCCCTGTCCTTTAGTCTGTCCCTGTCTTTAACCCTTCCTCTTCCCCTCCATGCCCCTTCCTTCCCCTGCCCCTTCGCCTCAGCCCTTTCTTCCTCAGCCCCTTCCCCTGCCCCTACCCCTGCCCCTACCCCTGCCCCATCTTATTCTCCTTTCCATTAGTGAGGGTTTAGGCTCAATGCGAGATATGAGACGCCTCAGATGAGACGAAATTAATTTGATTGGCTGGTGAAGTCACGTGACCGAAATTTGAAAATAGAAATGAAACAACGTGATAATGGAGGCTCTATTATTATAATATGCTCTTGGAGAATGATGTATAAGCTGTACATGGCTTTAAGATATTGTTAGACATTGCTTCTCCAGATCTTTAGGCCGTGAGTCGATGTTCGTGATTGGCACAGGTGTAGCCAGTTGCTCCTGATGCAGTTTGAAAGTTCTGAATGTTTTGAGACATGGTCTCCATTGTAAGACTTGTTATTTGTTTACAGTCTATGGCCTGTTGGATGTAGAAATGTATGAGATCTTTGGGTTGTGAGCCAATGCTCGTAACTGGCACAAGGGTAGCCAAAACTGAGACCATGACAGTGTAGATTGCTATGACGGAAGCGTGCTCTGATACGTTGAATCTTTGTAGTAGAAGAATAGCAGAGATATAGTGCTAAAAAGTGGTAGCTTGATCCTATGCCAATGTCCTAAGTCCATTTTGTCTCTTCCCCTGCCCCTTCCCCTTCTTCTGCCCCTTCCCCTGTTCATGCTATTGCCCCTTCCACTTCCACTTCCTCTTCCCCTCTCCCATTCCTTCCCGTTCACCTGTTCTTTACTATGTCCCTGTCTTTAACTCTTCCTCTTTCCCTCAACCTTCCCCTGCCCCTACCTTCCCCTGCCCCTTCCTCCAGGCCCTTTTCTTCCCCTGCCCCTACCCCTACCCCTGCTCCTGCTTGCCCCTTCCACTTCAACTTGCTCTTGCCCTCCCCATTCCTTCCCGTTCCCCTGTCCTTTAGTCTGTCCCTGTCTTTAACCCTTCCTCTTCCCCTCCATGCCCCTTCCTTCCCCTGCCCCTTCGCCTCAGCCCTTTCTTCCTCAGCCCCTTCCCCTGCCCCTACCCCTGCCCCTACCCCTGCCCCATCTTATTCTCCTTTCCATTAGTGAGGGTTTAGGCTCAATGCGAGATATGAGACGCCTCAGATGAGACGAAATTAATTTGATTGGCTGGTGAAGTCACGTGACCGAAATTTGAAAATAGAAATGAAACAACGTGATAATGGAGGCTCTATTATTATAATATGCTCTTGGAGAATGATGTATAAGCTGTACATGGCTTTAAGATATTGTTAGACATTGCTTCTCCAGATCTTTAGGCCGTGAGTCGATGTTCGTGATTGGCACAGGTGTAGCCAGTTGCTCCTGATGCAGTTTGAAAGTTCTGAATGTTTTGAGACATGGTCTCCATTGTAAGACTTGTTATTTGTTTACAGTCTATGGCCTGTTGGATGTAGAAATGTATGAGATCTTTGGGTTGTGAGCCAATGCTCGTAACTGGCACAAGGGTAGCCAAAACTGAGACCATGACAGTGTAGATTGCTATGACGGAAGCGTGCTCTGATACGTTGAATCTTTGTAGTAGAAGAATAGCAGAGATATAGTGCTAAAAAGTGGTAGCTTGATCCTATGCCAATGTCCTAAGTCCATTTTGTCTCTTCCCCTGCCCCTTCCCCTTCTTCTGCCCCTTCCCCTGTTCATGCTATTGCCCCTTCCACTTCCACTTCCTCTTCCCCTCTCCCATTCCTTCCCGTTCACCTGTTCTTTACTATGTCCCTGTCTTTAACTCTTCCTCTTTCCCTCAACCTTCCCCTGCCCCTACCTTCCCCTGCCCCTTCCTCCAGGCCCTTTTCTTCCCCTGCCCCTACCCCTACCCCTGCTCCTGCTTGCCCCTTCCACTTCAACTTGCTCTTGCCCTCCCCATTCCTTCCCGTTCCCCTGTCCTTTAGTCTGTCCCTGTCTTTAACCCTTCCTCTTCCCCTCCATGCCCCTTCCTTCCCCTGCCCCTTCGCCTCAGCCCTTTCTTCCTCAGCCCCTTCCCCTGCCCCTACCCCTGCCCCTACCCCTGCCCCATCTTATTCTCCTTTCCATTAGTGAGGGTTTAGGCTCAATGCGAGATATGAGACGCCTCAGATGAGACGAAATTAATTTGATTGGCTGGTGAAGTCACGTGACCGAAATTTGAAAATAGAAATGAAACAACGTGATAATGGAGGCTCTATTATTATAATATGCTCTTGGAGAATGATGTATAAGCTGTACATGGCTTTAAGATATTGTTAGACATTGCTTCTCCAGATCTTTAGGCCGTGAGTCGATGTTCGTGATTGGCACAGGTGTAGCCAGTTGCTCCTGATGCAGTTTGAAAGTTCTGAATGTTTTGAGACATGGTCTCCATTGTAAGACTTGTTATTTGTTTACAGTCTATGGCCTGTTGGATGTAGAAATGTATGAGATCTTTGGGTTGTGAGCCAATGCTCGTAACTGGCACAAGGGTAGCCAAAACTGAGACCATGACAGTGTAGATTGCTATGACGGAAGCGTGCTCTGATACGTTGAATCTTTGTAGTAGAAGAATAGCAGAGATATAGTGCTAAAAAGTGGTAGCTTGATCCTATGCCAATGTCCTAAGTCCATTTTGTCTCTTCCCCTGCCCCTTCCCCTTCTTCTGCCCCTTCCCCTGTTCATGCTATTGCCCCTTCCACTTCCACTTCCTCTTCCCCTCTCCCATTCCTTCCCGTTCACCTGTTCTTTACTATGTCCCTGTCTTTAACTCTTCCTCTTTCCCTCAACCTTCCCCTGCCCCTACCTTCCCCTGCCCCTTCCTCCAGGCCCTTTTCTTCCCCTGCCCCTACCCCTACCCCTGCTCCTGCTTGCCCCTTCCACTTCAACTTGCTCTTGCCCTCCCCATTCCTTCCCGTTCCCCTGTCCTTTAGTCTGTCCCTGTCTTTAACCCTTCCTCTTCCCCTCCATGCCCCTTCCTTCCCCTGCCCCTTCGCCTCAGCCCTTTCTTCCTCAGCCCCTTCCCCTGCCCCTACCCCTGCCCCTACCCCTGCCCCATCTTATTCTCCTTTCCATTAGTGAGGGTTTAGGCTCAATGCGAGATATGAGACGCCTCAGATGAGACGAAATTAATTTGATTGGCTGGTGAAGTCACGTGACCGAAATTTGAAAATAGAAATGAAACAACGTGATAATGGAGGCTCTATTATTATAATATGCTCTTGGAGAATGATGTATAAGCTGTACATGGCTTTAAGATATTGTTAGACATTGCTTCTCCAGATCTTTAGGCCGTGAGTCGATGTTCGTGATTGGCACAGGTGTAGCCAGTTGCTCCTGATGCAGTTTGAAAGTTCTGAATGTTTTGAGACATGGTCTCCATTGTAAGACTTGTTATTTGTTTACAGTCTATGGCCTGTTGGATGTAGAAATGTATGAGATCTTTGGGTTGTGAGCCAATGCTCGTAACTGGCACAAGGGTAGCCAAAACTGAGACCATGACAGTGTAGATTGCTATGACGGAAGCGTGCTCTGATACGTTGAATCTTTGTAGTAGAAGAATAGCAGAGATATAGTGCTAAAAAGTGGTAGCTTGATCCTATGCCAATGTCCTAAGTCCATTTTGTCTCTTCCCCTGCCCCTTCCCCTTCTTCTGCCCCTTCCCCTGTTCATGCTATTGCCCCTTCCACTTCCACTTCCTCTTCCCCTCTCCCATTCCTTCCCGTTCACCTGTTCTTTACTATGTCCCTGTCTTTAACTCTTCCTCTTTCCCTCAACCTTCCCCTGCCCCTACCTTCCCCTGCCCCTTCCTCCAGGCCCTTTTCTTCCCCTGCCCCTACCCCTACCCCTGCTCCTGCTTGCCCCTTCCACTTCAACTTGCTCTTGCCCTCCCCATTCCTTCCCGTTCCCCTGTCCTTTAGTCTGTCCCTGTCTTTAACCCTTCCTCTTCCCCTCCATGCCCCTTCCTTCCCCTGCCCCTTCGCCTCAGCCCTTTCTTCCTCAGCCCCTTCCCCTGCCCCTACCCCTGCCCCTACCCCTGCCCCATCTTATTCTCCTTTCCATTAGTGAGGGTTTAGGCTCAATGCGAGATATGAGACGCCTCAGATGAGACGAAATTAATTTGATTGGCTGGTGAAGTCACGTGACCGAAATTTGAAAATAGAAATGAAACAACGTGATAATGGAGGCTCTATTATTATAATATGCTCTTGGAGAATGATGTATAAGCTGTACATGGCTTTAAGATATTGTTAGACATTGCTTCTCCAGATCTTTAGGCCGTGAGTCGATGTTCGTGATTGGCACAGGTGTAGCCAGTTGCTCCTGATGCAGTTTGAAAGTTCTGAATGTTTTGAGACATGGTCTCCATTGTAAGACTTGTTATTTGTTTACAGTCTATGGCCTGTTGGATGTAGAAATGTATGAGATCTTTGGGTTGTGAGCCAATGCTCGTAACTGGCACAAGGGTAGCCAAAACTGAGACCATGACAGTGTAGATTGCTATGACGGAAGCGTGCTCTGATACGTTGAATCTTTGTAGTAGAAGAATAGCAGAGATATAGTGCTAAAAAGTGGTAGCTTGATCCTATGCCAATGTCCTAAGTCCATTTTGTCTCTTCCCCTGCCCCTTCCCCTTCTTCTGCCCCTTCCCCTGTTCATGCTATTGCCCCTTCCACTTCCACTTCCTCTTCCCCTCTCCCATTCCTTCCCGTTCACCTGTTCTTTACTATGTCCCTGTCTTTAACTCTTCCTCTTTCCCTCAACCTTCCCCTGCCCCTACCTTCCCCTGCCCCTTCCTCCAGGCCCTTTTCTTCCCCTGCCCCTACCCCTACCCCTGCTCCTGCTTGCCCCTTCCACTTCAACTTGCTCTTGCCCTCCCCATTCCTTCCCGTTCCCCTGTCCTTTAGTCTGTCCCTGTCTTTAACCCTTCCTCTTCCCCTCCATGCCCCTTCCTTCCCCTGCCCCTTCGCCTCAGCCCTTTCTTCCTCAGCCCCTTCCCCTGCCCCTACCCCTGCCCCTACCCCTGCCCCATCTTATTCTCCTTTCCATTAGTGAGGGTTTAGGCTCAATGCGAGATATGAGACGCCTCAGATGAGACGAAATTAATTTGATTGGCTGGTGAAGTCACGTGACCGAAATTTGAAAATAGAAATGAAACAACGTGATAATGGAGGCTCTATTATTATAATATGCTCTTGGAGAATGATGTATAAGCTGTACATGGCTTTAAGATATTGTTAGACATTGCTTCTCCAGATCTTTAGGCCGTGAGTCGATGTTCGTGATTGGCACAGGTGTAGCCAGTTGCTCCTGATGCAGTTTGAAAGTTCTGAATGTTTTGAGACATGGTCTCCATTGTAAGACTTGTTATTTGTTTACAGTCTATGGCCTGTTGGATGTAGAAATGTATGAGATCTTTGGGTTGTGAGCCAATGCTCGTAACTGGCACAAGGGTAGCCAAAACTGAGACCATGACAGTGTAGATTGCTATGACGGAAGCGTGCTCTGATACGTTGAATCTTTGTAGTAGAAGAATAGCAGAGATATAGTGCTAAAAAGTGGTAGCTTGATCCTATGCCAATGTCCTAAGTCCATTTTGTCTCTTCCCCTGCCCCTTCCCCTTCTTCTGCCCCTTCCCCTGTTCATGCTATTGCCCCTTCCACTTCCACTTCCTCTTCCCCTCTCCCATTCCTTCCCGTTCACCTGTTCTTTACTATGTCCCTGTCTTTAACTCTTCCTCTTTCCCTCAACCTTCCCCTGCCCCTACCTTCCCCTGCCCCTTCCTCCAGGCCCTTTTCTTCCCCTGCCCCTACCCCTACCCCTGCTCCTGCTTGCCCCTTCCACTTCAACTTGCTCTTGCCCTCCCCATTCCTTCCCGTTCCCCTGTCCTTTAGTCTGTCCCTGTCTTTAACCCTTCCTCTTCCCCTCCATGCCCCTTCCTTCCCCTGCCCCTTCGCCTCAGCCCTTTCTTCCTCAGCCCCTTCCCCTGCCCCTACCCCTGCCCCTACCCCTGCCCCATCTTATTCTCCTTTCCATTAGTGAGGGTTTAGGCTCAATGCGAGATATGAGACGCCTCAGATGAGACGAAATTAATTTGATTGGCTGGTGAAGTCACGTGACCGAAATTTGAAAATAGAAATGAAACAACGTGATAATGGAGGCTCTATTATTATAATATGCTCTTGGAGAATGATGTATAAGCTGTACATGGCTTTAAGATATTGTTAGACATTGCTTCTCCAGATCTTTAGGCCGTGAGTCGATGTTCGTGATTGGCACAGGTGTAGCCAGTTGCTCCTGATGCAGTTTGAAAGTTCTGAATGTTTTGAGACATGGTCTCCATTGTAAGACTTGTTATTTGTTTACAGTCTATGGCCTGTTGGATGTAGAAATGTATGAGATCTTTGGGTTGTGAGCCAATGCTCGTAACTGGCACAAGGGTAGCCAAAACTGAGACCATGACAGTGTAGATTGCTATGACGGAAGCGTGCTCTGATACGTTGAATCTTTGTAGTAGAAGAATAGCAGAGATATAGTGCTAAAAAGTGGTAGCTTGATCCTATGCCAATGTCCTAAGTCCATTTTGTCTCTTCCCCTGCCCCTTCCCCTTCTTCTGCCCCTTCCCCTGTTCATGCTATTGCCCCTTCCACTTCCACTTCCTCTTCCCCTCTCCCATTCCTTCCCGTTCACCTGTTCTTTACTATGTCCCTGTCTTTAACTCTTCCTCTTTCCCTCAACCTTCCCCTGCCCCTACCTTCCCCTGCCCCTTCCTCCAGGCCCTTTTCTTCCCCTGCCCCTACCCCTACCCCTGCTCCTGCTTGCCCCTTCCACTTCAACTTGCTCTTGCCCTCCCCATTCCTTCCCGTTCCCCTGTCCTTTAGTCTGTCCCTGTCTTTAACCCTTCCTCTTCCCCTCCATGCCCCTTCCTTCCCCTGCCCCTTCGCCTCAGCCCTTTCTTCCTCAGCCCCTTCCCCTGCCCCTACCCCTGCCCCTACCCCTGCCCCATCTTATTCTCCTTTCCATTAGTGAGGGTTTAGGCTCAATGCGAGATATGAGACGCCTCAGATGAGACGAAATTAATTTGATTGGCTGGTGAAGTCACGTGACCGAAATTTGAAAATAGAAATGAAACAACGTGATAATGGAGGCTCTATTATTATAATATGCTCTTGGAGAATGATGTATAAGCTGTACATGGCTTTAAGATATTGTTAGACATTGCTTCTCCAGATCTTTAGGCCGTGAGTCGATGTTCGTGATTGGCACAGGTGTAGCCAGTTGCTCCTGATGCAGTTTGAAAGTTCTGAATGTTTTGAGACATGGTCTCCATTGTAAGACTTGTTATTTGTTTACAGTCTATGGCCTGTTGGATGTAGAAATGTATGAGATCTTTGGGTTGTGAGCCAATGCTCGTAACTGGCACAAGGGTAGCCAAAACTGAGACCATGACAGTGTAGATTGCTATGACGGAAGCGTGCTCTGATACGTTGAATCTTTGTAGTAGAAGAATAGCAGAGATATAGTGCTAAAAAGTGGTAGCTTGATCCTATGCCAATGTCCTAAGTCCATTTTGTCTCTTCCCCTGCCCCTTCCCCTTCTTCTGCCCCTTCCCCTGTTCATGCTATTGCCCCTTCCACTTCCACTTCCTCTTCCCCTCTCCCATTCCTTCCCGTTCACCTGTTCTTTACTATGTCCCTGTCTTTAACTCTTCCTCTTTCCCTCAACCTTCCCCTGCCCCTACCTTCCCCTGCCCCTTCCTCCAGGCCCTTTTCTTCCCCTGCCCCTACCCCTACCCCTGCTCCTGCTTGCCCCTTCCACTTCAACTTGCTCTTGCCCTCCCCATTCCTTCCCGTTCCCCTGTCCTTTAGTCTGTCCCTGTCTTTAACCCTTCCTCTTCCCCTCCATGCCCCTTCCTTCCCCTGCCCCTTCGCCTCAGCCCTTTCTTCCTCAGCCCCTTCCCCTGCCCCTACCCCTGCCCCTACCCCTGCCCCATCTTATTCTCCTTTCCATTAGTGAGGGTTTAGGCTCAATGCGAGATATGAGACGCCTCAGATGAGACGAAATTAATTTGATTGGCTGGTGAAGTCACGTGACCGAAATTTGAAAATAGAAATGAAACAACGTGATAATGGAGGCTCTATTATTATAATATGCTCTTGGAGAATGATGTATAAGCTGTACATGGCTTTAAGATATTGTTAGACATTGCTTCTCCAGATCTTTAGGCCGTGAGTCGATGTTCGTGATTGGCACAGGTGTAGCCAGTTGCTCCTGATGCAGTTTGAAAGTTCTGAATGTTTTGAGACATGGTCTCCATTGTAAGACTTGTTATTTGTTTACAGTCTATGGCCTGTTGGATGTAGAAATGTATGAGATCTTTGGGTTGTGAGCCAATGCTCGTAACTGGCACAAGGGTAGCCAAAACTGAGACCATGACAGTGTAGATTGCTATGACGGAAGCGTGCTCTGATACGTTGAATCTTTGTAGTAGAAGAATAGCAGAGATATAGTGTTAAAAAGTGGTTAGGG
>OX328102.1:0-12500 GCA_946811185.2 Hippopus hippopus
GTAAAGCTTATACGTCATTCTCCAAGAGCATATTATAATAATAGAACCTCCATTATCAAGTTGTTTCAATTCTATTTTTAAATTTCGGTCTCGTGACTTCACCATCCAATCAAATTATTTTCGTCTCATCTGAGGCGTCTCATATCTCGCATTGAGCCTAAACCCTCACTAATGGAAAGGAGAATAAGATGGGGCAGGGGTAGGGGCAGGGGTAGGGGCAGGGGAAGGGGCTGAGGAAGAAAGGGCTGAGGCGAAGGGGCAGGGGAAGGAAGGGGCATGGAGGGGAAGAGGAAGGGTTAAAGACAGGGACAGACTAAAGGACAGGGGAACGGGAAGGAATGGGGAGGGCAAGAGCAAGTTGAAGTGGAAGGGGCAAGCAGGAGCAGGGGTAGGGGTAGGGGCAGGGGAAGAAAAGGGCCTGGAGGAAGGGGCAGGGGAAGGTAGGGGCAGGGGAAGGTTGAGGGAAAGAGGAAGAGTTAAAGACAGGGACATAGTAAAGAACAGGTGAACGGGAAGGAATGGGAGAGGGGAAGAGGAAGTGGAAGTGGAAGGGGCAATAGCATGAACAGGGGAAGGGGCAGAAGAAGGGGAAGGGGCAGGGGAAGAGACAAAATGGACTTAGGACATTGGCATAGGATTAAGCTACCACTTTTTAACACTATATCTCTGCTATTCTTCTACTACAAAGATTCAACGTATCAGAGCACGCTTCCGTCATAGCAATCTACACTGTCATGGTCTCAGTTTTGGCTACCCTTGTGCCAGTTACGAGCATTGGCTCACAACCCAAAGATCTCATACATTTCTACATCCAACAGGCCATAGACTGTAAACAAATAACAAGTCTTACAATGGAGACCATGTCTCAAAACATTCAGAACTTTCAAACTGCATCAGGAGCAACTGGCTACACCTGTGCCAATCACGAACATCGACTCACGGCCTAAAGATCTGGAGAAGCAATGTCTAACAATATCTTAAAGCCATGTACAGCTTATACATCATTCTCCAAGAGCATATTATAATAATAGAGCCTCCATTATCACGTTGTTTCAATTCTATTTTCAAATTTCGGTCACGTGACTTCACCAGCCAATCAAATTAATTTCGTCTCATCTGAGGCGTCTCATATCTCGCATTGAGCCTAAACCCTCACTAATGGAAAGGAGAATAAGATGGGGCAGGGGTAGGGGCAGGGGTAGGGGCAGGGGAAGGGGCTGAGGAAGAAAGGGCTGAGGCGAAGGGGCAGGGGAAGGAAGGGGCATGGAGGGGAAGAGGAAGGGTTAAAGACAGGGACAGACTAAAGGACAGGGGAACGGGAAGGAATGGGGAGGGCAAGAGCAAGTTGAAGTGGAAGGGGCAAGCAGGAGCAGGGGTAGGGGTAGGGGCAGGGGAAGAAAAGGGCCTGGAGGAAGGGGCAGGGGAAGGTAGGGGCAGGGGAAGGTTGAGGGAAAGAGGAAGAGTTAAAGACAGGGACATAGTAAAGAACAGGTGAACGGGAAGGAATGGGAGAGGGGAAGAGGAAGTGGAAGTGGAAGGGGCAATAGCATGAACAGGGGAAGGGGCAGAAGAAGGGGAAGGGGCAGGGGAAGAGACAAAATGGACTTAGGACATTGGCATAGGATTAAGCTACCACTTTTTAACACTATATCTCTGCTATTCTTCTACTACAAAGATTCAACGTATCAGAGCACGCTTCCGTCATAGCAATCTACACTGTCATGGTCTCAGTTTTGGCTACCCTTGTGCCAGTTACGAGCATTGGCTCACAACCCAAAGATCTCATACATTTCTACATCCAACAGGCCATAGACTGTAAACAAATAACAAGTCTTACAATGGAGACCATGTCTCAAAACATTCAGAACTTTCAAACTGCATCAGGAGCAACTGGCTACACCTGTGCCAATCACGAACATCGACTCACGGCCTAAAGATCTGGAGAAGCAATGTCTAACAATATCTTAAAGCCATGTACAGCTTATACATCATTCTCCAAGAGCATATTATAATAATAGAGCCTCCATTATCACGTTGTTTCAATTCTATTTTCAAATTTCGGTCACGTGACTTCACCAGCCAATCAAATTAATTTCGTCTCATCTGAGGCGTCTCATATCTCGCATTGAGCCTAAACCCTAACCCAGGGGAAGGCAGTGGTACACTAGGGGAAGGCAGTGGAAGGTAGTGGTAGATTAGGGGAAGGTAGGGGAAGGTAGACGTACACTAGGGGAAGGCAGGGGAAGGCAGTGGTAGACTAACCCTAACCCAGGGGAAGGCAGTGGTACACTTAGGGAAGACAGTGGTAGACTAGGGGTACACTAGGGGAAGGTAGGGGAAGGCAGTGGTACACTTGGGAGACGCAGTAGAGGACTAATTTGTACTAGAAGAAGGCAGTGGAAGACAGTGGTACACTAGGGGGAAGGCAGGGGTACACTAGGGGAAGGCAGTGGTACACAAAGGGAAGACAGTGGTAGACTAGGGGTACACTAGGGGAAGGTAGGGGAAGGTAGAGGAAGGCAGTGGTACACTTGGGAGACGCAGTGGAGGACTAAATTGTACTAGGAGAAGGCAGTGGAAGACAGTGGTACACTAGGGGGAAGGCAGGGGTACACTCGGGGAAGGCAGTGGTAGACTAGGGGTACACTAGGAGAAGGCAGGGGTACACTAGGAGAAGGCAGTGTTACACTGCTACTAGCGAACAATCCACAAATAAGAACGGTGTTTTTAATGTATATATAGGATGCTTTCGACAAACATCGTCTGTTTAAGGGTCTTTATTTTTTGGCAGAAAAGAAACTAGTGCTTTCATCATGTAGCCCCGACTGTCTTCTAAATATTGAGACCAAGATTGGCTCCCTAGGTGAAGATTGAGATGAGCTTTAGTTCATCAATCAATGGCAGTGTCCAGACGTTTTCGCTTTTTTTAGGATTTTTTTAGACAATTATCGTCTTGTTTTGCGTCTGCATGTAGTGGAAGAAATAAGCAAAGGCATCCGACATGTAGACCCGAATAAGCTCATTAATATGTGACAAAGATCGTCTCGATAGGTGCAGCCTGAAGCATTCTACAGGCCGGCATTCCTTAAATGTTTTTTTAATGCAAAATTTGACTTGGGGAAGGCGGGGAAGCCAAAATTATACTAAGACAAGGTGGGGTAAAGTAAAAGTTGACTTGGGGAAGACGGGGTAAGGCAAAATTGTATTAGGGGAAGGCGGGTGAAGGAAAAAGTTGACTTGGATAAGGCGGGTGAAAGCAACAAATGACTTGGGGAGGCAGGGGAAGGCAGAGAAACACTTTGGGAAAACGGAAGAAGGCAAAATTTGAATTGGGGAAGGCGGGGGAAGGCTTGGAAACAATTTTGGATGGCGGATAAAGCCAAAAGAGCATTTAGGGGTAACAGGGGAAAGCAAAGGAACAATTGGGGTAAGCTGGGGAAGGCTTTATTTATACGTCAACCAAATTAAATTCTATTTTTACCAATCATTTCACTTGTTACTAATTCATTTATATGAAAGTTTAAACATTTAATTTTGAACTCTCGTAATGATTTACGCCTGGCACCTAGTCCCCCAGTTTTTAACTGTATTAGCTGCTCATGTGCAGGGGTTTCATCGGGCGCCAACCGACTCATTGTCGCTAGGTTTGGCTTTTATGTTGAAATAAGTCTTTCAATTAATTGCCTTGAACTCGATGTGGTATAAGTGTCTTTGAGGTCAGAGGCTCACTATCACTTTTGTTAATCTGTCTTTGAGGTCAAAGGCCCACTATCAATTTTCTTTATCTGAGTGTCTTTGAGTTCAGAGGCTCACTATCACAATTCTTACTCTGAGTGTTTTTGAGGTCAGAGGCTCACTATTCTTAATCTGAGTGTCTTTGAGGTCAGAGACTCACTATCACTTTTGTTAATCTGGATGTCTTTGAGGTCAGAGGCTCACTATCACTATTCTTTATCTGAGTGTCTTTGAGTTCAGAGGCTCACTATCACAATTTTTAATCTGAGTGTCTTTGAGGTCAGAGGCTCACTATCACTATTTTTTATCTGAGTGTCTTTGAGTTCAGAGGTTCAATATCGCAATTCATAATCTGAGTGTCTTTGAGGTCAGAGGCTCACTATCACTTGTTAATCTGAGTGTCTTTGAGTTCAGAGGCTGACTATCACTATTTTTTATCTGAATGTATTTGAGTTCAGAGGCTCACTATCACAATCTTTATCTGAGTGTCTTTGAGGTCAGAGGATCACTATCAAAATTTTTAATCTGAGTGTCTTTGAGGTCAGAGGCTCACTATCAAAATTCTTAATCTGAGTGTCTTTGAGGTCAGAGGCTCACTATTCTTAATCTGAGTGTTTTTGAGGTCAGAGGCTCACTATCACTATTTTTCATCTGAGTATCTTTGAGTTCAGAGGCTCAGTATCACAATTCTTAATCTGAGTGTCTTTCAGGCCAGAGGCTCACTATTCTTAATTTGATTGTCTTTGAGTTCAGAGGCTTAATATCACTATTTTTCATCTGAGTGTCTTTGAGTTCAGATACTCTGTATCACAAATCTTAATCTGAGTGTCTTTGAGGTCAGAGGCTCACTATCACTATTTTTAATCTGAGTTCTACTCTTTTCAGTAACTTTACGCAAATTCTATTAAATAGTTAATTCTATACGATTACTTCTATTGTTTTTCAAATCTGCTCATCTTTACAAGAAAATCCCTTTCCGACCTATCGGGTATTCCCTTTTCCTGACACATTTTCTGATACAACCTGTATCTCTCTATTCGACCTCCTATCTTTTGACCGATTACTGCTTTCAATATTTCCACTTCGCATTCACTCCAGGCTGATTTCATTATACATGCATTTGTAGGTACATGTCTGCTCTTTCCTATCTTTGAATTACCCACATTTTCTGTTTCTTCCGCTATCGTTTCTAGTCCTACCAGTTCGTTATCGTCTCTGATCATTTCCCGGGTACTTTCCCTTTGTTCAACACGTTCTTGGTCCACCTTCTGTCTTTTGTTCTTCTCGACCTGTATGAGTTTGTGGGGAATTGATGGGTGCAACTTAGCAGTCGAACGGTATTCACATTACCGAGTCTAAACTTACACTGGACCTCAAGCAATCGAAGTGTGAACTGTGTAATGGGTAGCTTTGCTTCCAACCAACTGATGTTATTGTAGTCTACATATTTGCCATTCATGATCAGAGCTACACTACTGACAAAAGTTAGTACTAACACCTTCTTATTCTGGCCCAGTTTCTTCTCTGCTATCTTCTCAAGTACATCTTTAAGCCATGGAAACACCATATTTTGATAGTGGCTCGTGTGACATATTCTTCACCATTCTAACTCTATCAATACCAATCCATGAAGGCTGTTCACCTCGTTCTCGAATATCCCTTGACCAGATTCTCCGTCCATCAAAACCCATACTTCGTAGGTATAACTCCAATTCATACCTTCATGCCTATTTTTATCAGTGAAGCGAACTGCAGGGAAAAATCCAAGATCGAGAGAACGTATTCCTTCCATGCACATGGTCACTAGACTTTTCGTATCTCCTTTTAACATGCTCTTTATACATCTAAATATTATTGGCCACTTGTATTTCTTGCAACCAACAATCTTTCCAGCAAGGTCCTTCGGATTTAGTCCTCCAACAATTCTTTTATTTTGATTGCCAGAACCTTTCTTCAGCGACAAAAAAAAGTCCAGAAAATGCAAAAACACATTTCCAGTCGAACACAAATCCTCTAGAAGACACATGATTATGCGCCTTCCGGACACGACCTGACTAGAATTGATGTAGTTGAATAGCCCAAACGACCTCTTAATTTGTCCTTGCACTGTCACATTCTGTGTGTAGATACTCAATGGAGGAGATGAAGTTTCATCAAGACAGCACGATGAACTATCATCCAAACAAAGAAAACCCTTTTGATCGGTTAATGAGCGAGAGGGGGACGAAACTCCGATTCCTAAATTCACCGAATAAGTCCTTGACTCATTGCAAAAGAGGCTGGCCCACAAGAGCTTTTCTATGGCGCACTCATACTGGTAGACTTCCCATGTGTACTCGCTGTCCCCAGTTCCCTTACGTGTTGCATATATATCCAGAAGTCTATCTCAAAGGTAAAGACCAACCTCTCTGATACAACCAACAACATTTCCAGAGTGATCAAAAGGTGCTAGCATTGCGTGCTCTTGTAACATTGCATAAACATTGCTTTGGTTTATTAGGTCTTTGCCTTCAACACAACAAAGACACTCAGGTAAGCAAACTACAAACTCCAAACGGCATACACCTGCTCTCATCTGATTAAAATTGTTCCGTACTTCGCTTATGGATTGTGTAGCGTCTGCATTTAATTTCTTTCTATTCATTTCATGATAAATACCGTCTACAACAATCACGGATCCTGATACCGGATGGACCATCGTACGAGGACGACGATGTGGCATGTCGGAATACATCTGTAGGAAACGCACATTATCTGGAATAAGACAAACATTCAATAAGTCTGTGGATACCCTAATATCATTATTGTTTATGTAAGATTGGAAATTCACGCACTCGTAAAATGACAGTATGGAGGTAACATTCCCTCCACTTCCAACAACATCCCTCACTCCGCTACGACTCCAAAACAAATCCTTTGTATAACTACTCAAATTCAATCCAACGTGCACACATCATCGACACTTTCTCTGTCCTTTACTGGTAATGACACAACAGATCTGCACTTTTCCCCAGATCTAAAGGTAAGCATCTTCGCTTCGAAGGCGGGATTGTATAATTCTGCATGTTCCATACTTCTTTGAAGAACATTCAGTACGACACCCCGGTCGTCAGGTAACACAAACATTCATAACAGATTGTCAAGATTATTCTTGGCCAAGGTGTCTGTTGCAATTCCTTTCTTCAATAATTCTTTCAGTCCATTCTGAAATTCTACACGAATAATTTCAATGTTGCGTTCTGTCATGTTGCTAAGCAACCTCGTGTAGTCTGGACTATTCAGCTTTTGCTTTGGCAGAAATATGAGCCATGTCTCCCAACCTTCACTATACATCACTTGATACCCAACACTGTCTTTCAAATTAGCTATACCAATATCGTCATAATCTGTCAGTTTCAAATGTTTTTTAACAACTGAATAGATGGGCTTTAATTCATAACTAGATCTAGGTGACAAGTGTATGTGCGTGTAACTTATGTCCAATCCCTTTCCAATGTCCTTCCACAAAATGCTAACTCCGTCAATATCAGGCATTAATTTAATGCCGAATTAACCAATTGTTGATCTTCTCACTGCTAAATGCTTGCCTCGCTTAAGGAAACCTTCCACGTCTCCATTCCAAGCGGCTTTAAAATTTTCTGCATTTTCTAAAACTGTGTCAGTCAACAAGAACTCTTCCTCATCACTGTCGTTGTCAGAGGCCATCTTCTGAAATAAATATATATATACTATTACTTACATACACATGGGAAAGTTGAGGATGTTTCGGGAATTCAAGAGAAAATACAGGAACATTGGAATAAGGCATTTCAAAAGTTCAAGAAAGCGAGAGTAGGCAAGAAAAGGACAAGAGCAGCTTGTTGAGACAGACGAACGATTGGAAAAGTTGAACAACGACATGTGAACAATTTTGTGGTAGAGAAATTAAAAACAACCAATTTGTTAAGCTTTGCAGAAGGCAGGATAACAATGCAGAACAATTACCAGGAAGGCAAAAATTGTCTTCAGAAGTCGGGAGAAGTCGGGGGAAGGCAGGGGAAGGCATGGGAACACTTGGGGAAGGTAGGGGACCACTTGGGGAAGCCATGGGAAGGCAGGGTGACCACTTGGGGAAGGCAGAGGAAGGCAGGGGACAATTTGGGGGGGGGGGGCAGGCAGGGGAGGGCAGGGGCAGGGGAAGGGGCGTGGAATGGGATGGGGGAGGGAAGGGACATGGGAATGTTCAGGGAAACGGCACGGAGCAGGGGAAGTGGTAGTGACAATGACTAAATAAATGGTGTGGAAACATTTAAAGATTGATAATTATCTAGGCTGTTACAATATCAACTATGCCGGATGCTTATGTCGGTGCTGTAATATGTAGTTATTGCTTTAAACCGGAGTACTGGTAAAAGAGACTCCAGGAAAGCCTGGATAGGTGCACTTGCCGCCGCGATATAACTGAAATAATGTTGAAAACGGCGTTAAACACCATACAATCAATATTGCTTCAAACAGAAGAGGAAAAATTTTAAATAAAAGAAGAAAAATATCTCTCACCTTCAAGTCCTATTTCCAAAATGAAAAACTGAACACTAACACTATGTCTCGAACATGAATCAAAACACGAATATCAGTCATAGCATTCCATTATCGTAATATAATCTTGAAATAATCAATAATTTGTCCCATAACAATCACAACAACATTTTGAGTTTAACAAAATGGCGACTAAATGCTCACGTGGTTTTTCCCGCTAATATTTTGCACACGTCACCAACGCATCTTCAAACAGTATAGATTAGGGTAAGGAGAAGGTACAGGGACAGGGTAAAGGTAAAGTTTTTCTGACATGTGACTTCGGTAGCCAATCAAATCCATTTCGTCTCATCGGAAACGTCTCATATCTCGCAATGAGCCTAAACCCTAACCCTAACCCTAACCCTAACCCAAACCCTAACCCTAACCCTAACCCAAACCCTAACCCTAGGGTTAAAGACAGGGACAGACTAAAGGACAGGGGAACGGGAAGGAATGGGGAGGGCAAGAGCAAGTTGAAGTGGAAGGGGCAAGCAGGAGCAGGGGTAGGGGTAGGGGCAGGGGAAGAAAAGGGCCTGGAGGAAGGGGCAGGGGAAGGTAGGGGCAGGGGAAGGTTGAGGTAAAGAGGAAGAGTTAAAGACAGGGACACAGTAAAGAACAGGTGAACGGGAAGGAATGGGAGAGGGGAAGAGGAAGTGGAAGTGGAAGGGGCAATAGCATGAACAAGGGGAGGGGCAGAATAAGGGGAAGGGCCAGGGGAAGAGAAAAAATGGACTTAGGACATTGGCATAGGATTAAGCTACCACTTTTTAACACTATATTTCTGCTATTCTTCTACTACAAAGATTCAACGTATCAGAGCACGCTTCCGTCATAGCATTCTACACTGTCATGGTCTCAGTTTTGGCTACCCTTGTGCCAGTTACGAGCATTGGCTCACAACCCAAAGATCTCATACATTTCTACATCCAACAGGCCATAGACTGTAAACAAATAACAAGTCTTACAATGGAGACCATGTCTCAAAACATTCAGAACTTTCAAACTGCATCAGGAGCAACTGGCTACACCTGTGCCAATCACGAACATCGACTCACGGCCTAAAGATCTGGAGAAGCAATGTCTAACAATATCTAAAAGCCGTGTAAAGCTTATACATCATTCTCCAAGAGCATATTATAATAATAGAACCTCCATTATCACGTTGTTTCAATTCTATTTTCGAATTTCGGTCACGTGACTTCACCAGCCAATCAAATTATTTTCGTCTCATCTGAGGCGTCTCATATCTCGCATTGAGCCTAAACCCTAACCCTAACCCTAACCCTAACCCTAACCCTAACCCAAACCCTAACCCTAACCCTAACCCAAACCCTAACCCTAGGGTTAAAGACAGGGACAGACTAAAGGACAGGGGAACGGGAAGGAATGGGGAGGGCAAGAGCAAGTTGAAGTGGAAGGGGCAAGCAGGAGCAGGGGTAGGGGTAGGGGCAGGGGAAGAAAAGGGCCTGGAGGAAGGGGCAGGGGAAGGTAGGGGCAGGGGAAGGTTGAGGTAAAGAGGAAGAGTTAAAGACAGGGACACAGTAAAGAACAGGTGAACGGGAAGGAATGGGAGAGGGGAAGAGGAAGTGGAAGTGGAAGGGGCAATAGCATGAACAAGGGGAGGGGCAGAATAAGGGGAAGGGCCAGGGGAAGAGAAAAAATGGACTTAGGACATTGGCATAGGATTAAGCTACCACTTTTTAACACTATATTTCTGCTATTCTTCTACTACAAAGATTCAACGTATCAGAGCACGCTTCCGTCATAGCATTCTACACTGTCATGGTCTCAGTTTTGGCTACCCTTGTGCCAGTTACGAGCATTGGCTCACAACCCAAAGATCTCATACATTTCTACATCCAACAGGCCATAGACTGTAAACAAATAACAAGTCTTACAATGGAGACCATGTCTCAAAACATTCAGAACTTTCAAACTGCATCAGGAGCAACTGGCTACACCTGTGCCAATCACGAACATCGACTCACGGCCTAAAGATCTGGAGAAGCAATGTCTAACAATATCTAAAAGCCGTGTAAAGCTTATACATCATTCTCCAAGAGCATATTATAATAATAGAACCTCCATTATCACGTTGTTTCAATTCTATTTTCGAATTTCGGTCACGTGACTTCACCAGCCAATCAAATTATTTTCGTCTCATCTGAGGCGTCTCATATCTCGCATTGAGCCTAAACCCTAACCCTAACCCTAACCCTAACCCTAACCCTAACCCTAACCCAAACCCTAACCCTAACCCTAACCCAAACCCTAACCCTAGGGTTAAAGACAGGGACAGACTAAAGGACAGGGGAACGGGAAGGAATGGGGAGGGCAAGAGCAAGTTGAAGTGGAAGGGGCAAGCAGGAGCAGGGGTAGGGGTAGGGGCAGGGGAAGAAAAGGGCCTGGAGGAAGGGACAGGGGAAGGTAGGGGCAGGGGAAGGTTGAGGTAAAGAGGAAGAGTTAAAGACAGGGACACAGTAAAGAACAGGTGAACGGGAAGGAATGGGAGAGGGGAAGAGGAAGTGGAAGTGGAAGGGGCAATAGCATGAACAAGGGGAGGGGCAGAATAAGGGGAAGGGCCAGGGGAAGAGAAAAAATGGACTTAGGACATTGGCATAGGATTAAGCTACCACTTTTTAACACTATATTTCTGCTATTCTTCTACTACAAAGATTCAACGTATCAGAGCACGCTTCCGTCATAGCATTCTACACTGTCATGGTCTCAGTTTTGGCTACCCTTGTGCCAGTTACGAGCATTGGCTCACAACCCAAAGATCTCATACATTTCTACATCCAACAGGCCATAGACTGTAAACAAATAACAAGTCTTACAATGGAGACCATGTCTCAAAACATTCAGAACTTTCAAACTGCATCAGGAGCAACTGGCTACACCTGTGCCAATCACGAACATCGACTCACGGCCTAAAGATCTGGAGAAGCAATGTCTAACAATATCTAAAAGCCGTGTAAAGCTTATACATCATTCTCCAAGAGCATATTATAATAATAGAACCTCCATTATCACGTTGTTTCAATTCTATTTTCGAATTTCGGTCACGTGACTTCACCAGCCAATCAAATTATTTTCGTCTCATCTGAGGCGTCTCATATCTCGCATTGAGCCTAAACCCTAAACCCTAACCCTAACCCTAACCCTAACCCTAACCCCTAACCCTAAACCCTAACCCTAACCCTAACCCTAACCCTAACCCTAACCCTAACCCAAACCCTAACCCTAACCCTAACCCAAACCCTAACCCTAGGGTTAAAGACAGGGACAGAGTAAAGGACAGGGGAACGGGAAGGAATGGGGAGGGCAAGAGCAAGTTGAAGTGGAAGGGGCAAGCAGGAGCAGGGGTAGGGGTAGGGGCAGGGGAAGAAAAGGGCCTGGAGGAAGGGGCAGGGGAAGGTAGGGGCAGGGGAAGGTTGAGGTAAAGAGGAAGAGTTAAAGACAGGGACACAGTAAAGAACAGGTGAACGGGAAGGAATGGGAGAGGGGAAGAGGAAGTGGAAGTGGAAGGGGCAATAGCATGAACAAGGGGAGGGGCAGAATAAGGGGAAGGGCCAGGGGAAGAGAAAAAATGGACTTAGGACATTGGCATAGGATTAAGCTACCACTTTTTAACACTATATTTCTGCTAATCTTCTACTACAAAGATTCAACGTATCAGAGCACGCTTCCGTCATAGCATTCTACACTGTCATGGTCTCAGTTTTGGCTACCCTTGTGCCAGTTACGAGCATTGGCTCACAACCCAAAGATCTCATACATTTCTACATCCAACAGGCCATAGACTGTAAACAAATAACAAGTCTTACAATGGAGACCATGTCTCAAAACATTCAGAACTTTCAAACTGCATCAGGAGCAACTGGCTACACCTGTGCCAATCACGAACATCGACTCACGGCCTAAAGATCTGGAGAAGCAATGTCTAACAATATCTAAAAGCCGTGTAAAGCTTATACATCATTCTCCAAGAGCATATTATAATAATAGAACCTCCATTATCACGTTGTTTCAATTCTATTTTCGAATTTCGGTCACGTGACTTCACCAGCCAATCAAATTATTTTCGTCTCATCTGAGGCGTCTCATATCTCGCATTGAGCCTAAACCCTAACCCTAACCCTAACCCTAACCCTAACCCTAACCCTAACCCAAACCCTAACCCTAACCCTAACCCAAACCCTAAC